>CM076581.1:785141372-785741372 GCA_034641835.2 Pinus albicaulis
CTATCAGTAACATTCTCAAATTAATAATAATAAATAAAAGTAAAATAAAAATAATACCAAACAAAACGATTCTTAAAAAAAAAATCATAAAATAAAGAAAATGATATTATACAAAATAAATAAAAATTTAGTTATTTCAATTTTTTAAACTTATAAATTATAAAGACTTTTTTTAATATAAATATTATTTAATTTTAATATAAATATTATTTAATTTGATGCACTCTCTTTTTAATATAAATTTTAATTATGAATATATAAAAAAAAAAGTAACCTCCACCTCCAAATAACAGGTAGTGTCATATCAAGATAATTTTATTTTTTCTTCTAATATTTCTAATTAATCTTTTATTTTATTTTATTTATTTATTAATTTTTGTCTCTCTAGTTCTTTCCTAAGTATTTTTATTTAATTATTATTTTATTTTTATTTAGTTATATATTATTTAGTTAATTTATCTAATTAATTAATTAATTCTTTAATTTTATTGATTAAATTAAGTTACCCCTATTACCTATTATATTGTTAATAAATATTTTATTTATTTAATTAATTTGTTTTAATTTACTTTATTTTAAATTATTTATTTATTTTTATTTATTAATTTATATTGTCTAATTATATATTATTTAATTGATTTATTTTTATCTATATTATTTAATTGATTTATTGATTTATTTTTATCTATTTATTTATTTATTTATTTTTATTTTGTTTTAAAATTAAAAAAAAAAAATTACCCTTCCCTTTTACCTATTACATAATAATTTATAAACCCTTTTTAATATTTTATTTTAATTAAACAAGATTTTATTTAAACAATCAATTTATTGTTAATTTAACAACTAGTTTGAATGGATGTTTTGAGGAGACACGAGCTCCAAGAATGCACCAGCAAGAAGTAACGGACTATGCTGCAAACGGTGAGGGTTTGACGAACTAGGCCGTGCCTTCACCTGCAAACAGGAGTCGGACTGTTATTGAGGATGCCATGGAAGCGACCTCGGGAGGGGGGCTGACCCCGTCCTACAAGAATGTGACTGCGAGAGAACAAATCAGCAGATCCAAACCAAGAATGGGGGGAGGAAATCAGAAAGGAGGACCAGTTCTGGGGGCAGAATGGCAAGAAAGAACCAAGCAGCAATGCCTTCCCCAGGCATTGAAGAAACCTAGGTTTGTTATACCGCCAAATAAACTAGTTGAATATAGGGGATATATGAAAGACCATGCACTTATCTGTAAATTCATAGGTATATGGCCAACAAAGAAGGATTTATTACGGTGGATTCAAACAAAATGGAAACCAAAAGGTCATTTGGATCTTAAGTTTGGCCCGAGAGGTTTTTTTATAGTTATTTTTACAAATCTTTTAGATAAAGAAAGAATCTTTGAAGGTGGCCCATATTTTTTTAATAATGCAAGGCTCTTTCTTAGACAGTGGGAGGAATGTTATAACCTAGATGAGGAACAATTTTTGGCTACCCCAGTATGGGTTAGATTATTTGCATTACCTATGGATTTTTGGGACATAGGTAATTCCTTAGGCAACTTTGTGAAAATAGCAGAAACAACCTATAGAGGTAGATACGTCTTTTTCTTGAATCTGTGTTCACATGAATGTATCTGAACCTTTGCCTGAATCGATTGAACTTGAATATGAGGGAAAGATATGGCATCAAACCCTGGATTATGAACATATTCCCTTCTGTTGTCGTCGCTATCATGAATATGGACACTTATATAAAACATGCCCTCAAAATCTGATGGAGCAACCAGGGAAGAGCACAACTAATAAGGTTGTTGTACCAGATACGGAGGAAGGATTTGTAACTGTAAATAGTAAAAAAAAAAAAATCGAATGCAGACTAACCAGTCTACTGGAAGTAAATACAGAACGCCTGAAAATCCCTTTGAAATCTTGCAAGAGGAGGGTGAAACCTCTAGAGAAACGGATGATATGACTACATCTATTGCAGCAAATACACCTCCGAAGAACCTTGTCGAAAAAAGGAAAGCACCGATGAAACAGATAGATACAGAGGAGAAACCACCAAAGGAACAAATGGAAATGGAGTTTGAAACACAGAAAGATGACCTATGCGCCAAAGAGCAAGTCATGAAACGTTTACTGTAGGAATGGAGGAATTTGGATGATCGATTTATACCACAGGACCAAAAAACATTGTATAAAGAAACGTTTGAGAATTACTTGACACAGCAGGCCAAATAGCAGGCAAAAACAATCGATAATACCATCACTAAAATACAACACCCCCCGAAATCAGGAAAGAAAAAAGGGAGGAAAACATTACAAGAATCTATCCAGTTGGTAGGCGAAATGTTGATAAATACAGGGAAGATAGCACCGTTAACAACGGTCTTTCAACCAATCCTTAAATTTTCTCAATGAAGGTAATCTCTTGGAACATACAGGGCTTGAATAGCCTCTGTAAACAAAGATACTTAAAAGAGAAATTGAAAAATGAAAAACTGCAGGTTATGATTATTCAAGAAACGAAAGTTACAGCTACTAAAATAGAGGAAATTGTATAATCCTTTACACCTCATTATGAAGTAATGGCGAATGATGCCAGAGGAACGACGGGTGGCATTACCATCCTTTGGAACCCATCTGAGATAGAAGTGGATGAATGGATTGGATTATCATGCACTATTTCAGGCAGGTTTTGCCAACTTGGCACCTGGGAGAAGGTAATGGTTACGGTTGTGTATGGTCCATCTATTTCAGGAGAGAAAAATTAGTTCCTAAACAACATTAGAACCCTCAAATCCCAACATACTGAGCAATCCTGGATGATAGGAGGTGATTTCAATATGATTTTGAATCTATCAGAAAAAAAGGTGGAATCAGAAGAGAGGATCCCGAAATGGAGTTGTTTAGAGACCTCCTAACAGATTTAAAACTTGTTGACATCCCTACGATTAACGAAATATTTACTTGGAACAATCAAAGGGGGGAACGACATCAAATTGCATCTCGGCTTGATCAATTCCTAATTTCGGAGGAACTGTTGAGTGTTGATGCATATTATGAAGCCACAATCATACCAAGTACTGGCTCTGACCATTGGCCCATTCAACTGAAAATTGATATTAAAGATATCCCAAAAAATCGTCCATTTCATTTTGAACTGTTTTGGCTTCGAGATCCTGTTTTTGTGGATAAAATGAGAGAATGGTGGACATCATTCCACACACAAGGCAGAAACAGAATGCATACTTTTCAACTAAGACTGCAACAATTAAAAAAGGAAATAAAAAACTGGAATAAAACTCAATTTGGTAATATCCAGGCTACTCTACTTGATCTACAAAATCGCATGAAACAGATTCAGCAGGAAATGATTTCCCATGGTCACAAACTCGCTCTGACTGATCAGGAAGGTAGAATTCTTAGTGAATTAGAGGAAATATGAAAACCATAAGAAATAATATGGAAACAGAAATCAAGGGTGAAATGGTTAAAAGAAGGGGAGAAAAATACTAGCTTTTTCCATAAATCATTAATACAATGAAGACATCACAATCGGATCTTCTCCCTGAAAGATGAAAATGGGAATAAAATTTATCAGCATGATGAAATGGAAAACATGTTAGTCAAGCATTTTCATGATATGGTTACTGAGTCGAATCATAGTAGAGCTGCGAAAATACAAAAAATTACCACTCACATTACTCCAAAGGTCAGTCGTGAACAGAACTTGGCTTTACTAAGGGAGATCACATTAGTCGAAGTAGAAGAGGTAGTTAAAAAATTTCCAAAGCATAAAACACCTGGCCCTGATGGTTTTACTACTAGATTCTATCAAGCTGCCTGGCCTTTCATGGGACAAGATATTTTGGAACTGGAGGAAGAATCAAGTTGTACAAGGCAGGTATTCCCAGCTCTGAACTCCACACTTATTACTTTAATTCCAAAGCAAACCAAAGCGGATACCCCTGCAGGATTTCAGCCGATAGCCTTGTGTAATGTCATTTACAAAATTCTATCCACAATCATGGTAAATAGGTTGAAACCTTTACTGCATGATATCATTTCACTTGAACAAATTGGCTTTTTTCGAGGAAAACAAATCTTAGACGGGATCATAACAGCGCAAGAAGCAATGCATTCTCTCAAAGAGCAAAAAGTCAAAGGTATGTTAATAAAACTTGATCTTTCTAAGGCATATGATAGATTAAGCTAGTCTTATTTGAAAGAAATATTGGCAGCTTTTTTATTTGACCCCAAATGGATACAGTGGATTTTCTCTTGCATTTCCTCTCCTAACTATTCTATTTTACTCAATGGGGCTCCTTGCACTCCCTTCAATGCATCTCGTGGGCTGCGTCAGGGTGATCCAACTTCACCTTTTCTGTTTATCATTGTTGTTGAAGGCCTTGTCCATTTAAATAAAGCTTGAATCAGAGCAAATAACTTGAAAGGGTTAAATCTATGGGGAAGGGATCTTAATCTCTCACATCAACAATTTGTTGATGACATTCTGCTCTTCTGTCAGGTGTCATTACTGGAAGCAAAAGTCATTCTTTGAATCCTTCAAACTTTCATGAATGCTTCTGGAACTTTAATTAATAATGATAAGTCCAATATATACTTCTTTAACACTTATGCAGTAATGGAATGGTTTTTATCAAGGACCCTGGGATTCCAAATTGGGTCCTTGCCCATGAAATATTTGGGATTTACTTTGAATAAATCCTCACTACGGACTGTAGGGTGGTCAGATCTAATCTCCAAACTTCATTCTCGGCTACAGAACTGGACTTTCAGAACACTTAATGCGCCGAGCAGACTTATCTTATTAAATCGGTTCTTCAATCAATTCCAATATATCAATTATCAAGCAGAGCGGCTCCAAAGACTGTTTGTAATAAACTGACTACAATATTTCGGAAATTCCTTTGGCAGGGGGCGCAAGATATGAGGAAATGGGCACTTTTATCTTGGGAGAAGCTTATAAAACCTAAAAAAAAGGGAGGATTAGGGCTTTGTGACCCATATATTCTCAACCAAGTAATGGGAGCCAAGTTATGGTGGCGATGGCTTCAAGGGGATTCACATCTATGGAAAGCCATATGGGAAAAGAAATATGCTATGCCTAATACCATTGTGGGGAAGTTGAAGGTAGACACCATTCCTAAAGGATCTGACATTTGGAACCTAGCAGCATGCAACAGAGATCTAATAAGACAGCATAGCTTTTGGGAAGTTTGTGCCAGCAACTCAGCGCTATTTTGGGAGGATTCGTGGCAACAACGAGAGAAACTCTTCACTCGCCTAGATCTTGGGGAAATATTCTTATTCACAAACACTCTAGCAAAGCGCTTAATAAACAAGTACTGGAATACTGAAGAAGGAAGCCAATGGAAAATATGGAAGCGAAAAGAGCACTGGCTGAATGCACCACACACTGTATAATGGCATAACTTTGAAAAAGAAATGAAAATAATACTAGTGCTACAAGCGATAGGGGATGACATTTTACGATGGGGTTATAGATCAAAAGGGATGTTCGCAATTGACGAAGCTTACCATCTGAAATCAAACAACCATCAATCACTGACTGGCCCTATTTGGAATATAATATGGAATGTCAAATTCCGGCCAAAGGTCAAATATTTCAAATGGTTATTAACTCATAAAAAAACTTTAACATGGGATCATATTCAACATCAAGGAATTTAAGGCCCCTCTTGGTGTGTTATGTGCAAAAGGGAGGAGGAGACTATAGAACACCTATTCAATAATTGTCCATTAGCTGATCAACTATGGTAGCTTAATGAAGCAATATTTGAACAGACAGATAGGAATAACACCAGCATTAATACCACTATCTATAATTGGAGGAGAGGAGGGTACAAGAGCGAGGTGGTTAATCGTTCTTGGCGACTCTCCATTGGATTCCTTCTCTAGGGAGTTTGGAAAGAGCGAAATCATCGTATTTTTCGTGGGGCAGAAAAAAAAAAACCCTGCCTGATATGGAACATCATCATTGAAAATATACGTGAGGCCATTTTGGTGGAATGCTAGTTGGAAGAGGATTGGAAAAGAGGGGTTATAGAGGAGAGGATATTAGCTAAACTGAATTTAAAACCTCAAATGCTATCCCCTTCATTATGGAAATTCAAACCAAATCTGGAGAATATCACGAAAAATTTTCAGTCACCACCATAAGGCTTTCTGAAGCTCAATTTTTATGGTGCTTCTAAAGGAAATCTAGGACAAGCAGGGATAGGAGGTATATTTCGAAATCAACAAGCATCTGCCATAAGAATTTTCTCTTTCCCCATCGGATTTGCAACCAATAATGAAGCAGAATTAATGGCCATCAAACAGGGTCTCATTATTGCTATAAGGGAGAATTATTAAAGACTTATAGTCGAAGGGGACTCTACAATGACAATCAGAATCCTTCAAAAACTCCAACAAGGAAACAATTGGGAAAAGATCAATAAAATTTGGAGAACAACTCGATTAATAGAGGAAATTGGTAATTTACTCCGGAGAATAGGATATGTTGTTCCAACTCATGTCCTCGGAACAGGTAATCAAGTAGCTTATTACTTAGCTAATTGGGCATGTAAAAATGAAGATCAGAGGTTGGATGTTAATCACCTTCATCAGGTTTGGAATGTGGAACTTCATCCTTTACAGATTATACTAGCCAATGATACCCCCGATCAGGGTGCTCAGTAGATATAGCAGCCGACATTCTTTTAGGGCAAGTGGCATTCTCCACTCCTGCGCATTAATGACTCGTTAGTACGAGCCGCCCAGCATACCCTCATGGCATCAAGTGATGGTTAAAGGAAAGTCGGCAGGGTGGGTGAGCCAGCCTGGCCGCTCAACTTTGGAAGACGGAAATAGTAGTTGCACTCATTTGCTTAAGCCAGGTAGAAGGCATCTCAGCGGGAACAAATCTTTGGTTGCAGGAAACGCACAGACGCGTCGCGCACCGGAGGTATTCACCTGCATCAAGACCAAGCTCTTTGTTTTTCTGGGGTATGTACATTTTCTGCCTCATATCCTTCATACTACAAACCAGGCGATGTCTCTTCTTAGGACGAGCTCAGGGGATCCTTGCTTTCATTGTTCCGTTTGGTTTACATTAGTTCAGTCTAATTTGGTTGACCCTTGTTTTCGGGATCCCTGCTCTATGCAGCTCATAAATTTACCTTTCTATGTCATCAAGTGTTATACCAGTTTTATATTTACCCTCAGCGGACTGAATGACTTCTATCAGATATATATTCAGGGATATCGTCATAAGCTCATCTTATTTTATCCGAATTTCTATTTTAAAGCCGGTATCAATGTTATGGTTTATAGTTTTCTTGTTTATCTTTATAACTGTAGGCTGGGATGTGCTTGGATTACCATACTTATGGGTTCTTGACTCTGTTTTTATCATGCTCTGTGTTCTCCATTGTTTTATCTTCATACCTTTCCAAACCTGCTCTGTCATGAAGTAATTGTTGAATGTTGCTTGAGTTTTCACCAGGTTCAAATGCTTTGTCACGAAGTAATTGTTGGTTGTCGCTCGAATTTGTACTGGGTTCAACTGCTTTGTTATGAAGTAATTTTTGACTGTCGCTCGGCTTTTTACTGGTTTCAAATGCTCTGTCATGGCTTATTTGGTGGAAATTGCTTCAGTGTTCACTGGATTCTTTACCTTATCTGGGCTCCGCAGATTCTTCTCGATATTACCATCCTTCATACTCATGATGCAGCGCTTCCAAATCATGTTAGGGGCAACAAAATACAAAGCTTAACTATTGTTTTCTTTTCGTATTTGATTGTTCTTCTTCCAGAGTACAAGATACTCAGTCAGTTCATAATGTTGAAGAGGCAAAATTGAAATTCGGTCTGTACTACTGCCAAAGGGAAACAAAAGGTGGAACAGCCACCAAAGAAGAACAGGAAAAGAGGACGGAACACTAAGGAAGAAGTGTTATTTAATCTCTCATCCATCTACTCACTTGGCAACTCCTCACAGACTAGACAGGAAATACAAGGTTGGGAAAGAGAAATTCAGCAGTCTGAGGAAGATAATGCTGCAGAGGCAGAGATACTGGACTTTGTGACTGATCCTGGAAATACTAGGGGCCGGCTGTCACTTTTTAATCAAACAATTCATACATACTGGATTGTTAAATGTTTGTTAGCAAAGGCAATGCAGAGCTACCATCCTAACACCGACAAGCCATAACCAAAGTTCATGGACCTTCTTCAAGATATTGATATTCAGCTGCAACACATTAAGGTTACCCAATACCAAGCTACTGACCGCATAGCTAGAATGGATGATCGTCTTAGCAGACTGGAGAAACGGATTCAAGTACTGCAATAAGCTGACATGCCAAGATCCACTGCAAAGGATCCTGCCCCAATTGATTCCTCAAATGATTAGCAGGTTTTTCACTTTAGCATGTTTTTTGGTTTTACATATCGGACTCTAAGTCCAAACAGTTACTTTGATAATAGACTTAATAGGCAGATATCGCATGAAACAAGGAGCAGAATGAGGCTTTTTCAATTTTGGTTTGCTTTTAAAGCGTTAAGGTGGCCAATAGACCTGGTTTCCTACGGGAAGGTTGAGGCTACAAACTTTCTATCTTTGTAACCTGCTTTATATATAATTAGAAAATAGCAAGGCACTACTAAATTTAAAAAAAAAAACTAGTTTGAATGACTCAACCACTATTTCCGGGCAATGATGTATCTCCACTATTTATTTATTCCGGCAATGATGCATCTCCACTATTTATTCATTGAGATGGATTAGTCTCTCCACCTTGTCATGAGGATGAACCACATTAGCTGGTTCGAGACGTCCACCTAATCCTAATGCTGTGATTAATCCTAAAGACTTACCATATTCCCTACAATATTCTTTGTAGAATTTAGATCAAAAGATAACTATTGTAAATGTAGCTACCTCTTTATAATTCAATTTTTATTTTTTATTATTTAAATTTTATTTTTCATTGTTAAATTATTAAAATAATAATTTTCTCAAACCTGAAACATACCAATATAAAAAAAATTTCTAAGATCATGGTCTTGTTGTGAAAATAAAAATAATAAAAACTAAAATTCAAAAGCCAACTATATGAACCACACTCTAACATTTCAAGATTGCTACTTGCGGAAAACAAGAAAACTATAAATTTATATCACTTATTCCAAAAATCGATGAAATATTTCACATACAAAAAATTGAATTGTTTAATGGAATTCTATTTATGGTTGCCACTTGCACAAATAAAATAGAATACCATATTTATAATGTGGTGTTTCATATCTGCCCCTTATCATAAGTGTTGACGACCATCCACCAAGTAATCTCACAGTTTAGACCTATGTTTCTTCACTAACAAAATAAATAGTCAAGTGGAAGCCCTGCATGGTAAAATGAGGTAAGGATGAACTCTTTTGAGAAGGTTGTTGATGCTCCTGAGGAAAATTTATCAACTCTCAAACTATGATTTTCTACCACCATGTTCTTTCTGGTTCAATCATGGTATGTTGTGCTTATTTGGTTTATATAGTAATAGAAACAACAACTTCATATAGTAATATAAAATGAAAAGGAAAAATCTAACTATTAAATATACAAATAATAAAAGTGTTTTGCAAAATTTTACTTGTTATCATAAAAAATAAAGGAATTACAAATTACATTGCTGTAAATAGTAAAACATTTCTGAAAATTTCTACTGCCATCGTAGAAAAATTGAGGAATACATTGTTTTGGAACCATTTGCATTATTTGGGATATTTCTTAAAAAATGTTCTTGAACACCCAATAACTTAAATTTAATAGTTACCTAGCCCACTTGCAAATAATTTTCCTGGCTAACATTAATTATTTTGTGATTTGGAGCATTTATTGGGTTTGGTATGGACAATCTGTAAAACTATATGGAGGCCTGAAATTGATTGAATACACTTGGCAAAGGTAATTCCCTTTAAAGGAATATTGCAATGTATAAATTTTACTTTCATTGAAAAAATATAATTATATTTCACTAAAATGTAATTATATCTCACTTTTTGCCTGTGGTTTTTCTTTCACATAAAATATTTTTTGTCACTACATTTACGGTATAGTGTTTATCGGGTTCATATTTTTACTTATTATCATAGAAAAATATAAGAATTACAAATTATATTGTTGAAATATACAGTATAATAAAAAAATTCTAAAAATTTCTATTTGCTATCATAGTAATATAAAAGGAAAATTCTAACTATTTAATATACAAATAATAAAAGTGTTTCAGAAAATTCTACGTATTCAAATTCTATTTATGATATTTTTACTTATTATTATAGAAAAATATAAGAATTACAAATTACATTGTTGAAATATAAGTATAATAAAAAAATTCTAAAAATTTCTATTTGTTATCATAGAAAAAAATTGAGGAATACAATGTTTAACAAAAATTCTAAAAATTTCTACTTGCTATCATAGAAAAATTGAGGAATACAATGTTTTGGAACCATTTTCATTACTCCCAATATTTCTTCAGAAATGCTCTTGAACCCTTAATAGCATAATTTTAACTGTTTAAAACATAGTTACCAAGTTCGCATAGTTACGATAAGATTAGATAATTCGCATTAAAAATTTTCAATTTTCTTAAATATTTAAATATTTATATTTTTTCATGTTACTTTGATATATTGTGTTTATTTTCCTCCTATTTGTTTTGAAATTTAAATAAAGTTTAATAATTCTAATCAATATAAACAATTTTAAAACTACAATTTACTAATCAAAATCACAACCACACTTATATGTGTTACCTTTAAAATCTCTATTCTTCACAAAACTAGATGCCTCCAATCAATTTATGTAAAAACTTTTTATAATCAATATGTCTTTAAAACTTAAATATTCAAAACTCCAAACTACATATTTTATCTAACTTTATTTTAATATATATAAATATATATAAAATATTCTAAAATCAAAACAACATTTTCCTCCATCATAATTTAAATATATATAATATTTTATATTTTATAATTAACGTATATAAAAATTAAATCTTCTAAACAACTCTAACATAAAGGAGGACTAATAGTGGATGAGGTGAGAATGTTAGGCCGGAACTTATAAGGGGGACTAATAAAGTGGATGATGTGAGAATGTTATGTTAAACAAAATCTCATGCATGCAACTTTGTTAAATAGGTACTATTGGACCAATACCATATTTTACAATTTAAAATATGAGAAGCTTTCATATGAGAAGCTTTCAATATGAGAAGCATAAAGTTCTCCTAGTTGAAAACTGATAGTCCTTTGAATAATTCTTATTCGTTTTCATGTAATACAGAGTACTACTCATGGATTATTTATAATCTCATAAATTAAAAATAATGTTAAGTCGTCTTTTTCGATTTCTATAGTTCTGTCGACACGGTAGAGACTAATAAATATGGATATGCATGCATTTTAAAATAGGAATATGTGTTGAATTTTATTTATTTAAGGGTTTCAGGTGTGCCCTACAAATTAAGGGTTATTTTTTGTGAAGTTGCAGATTCGTGCAGGGAACTTAAAGCCATGGTTAACTTTTATATGAAGATTATTTTTCAAGTTTACATGATTTTCTTAGTCTTTTAAGATGTCAAAATTATAGTGAGCTCGGGAGGCTTCTCTCCAAGCTTTTTGAGCATAAGAATAAAATTTAAATCAAACTAAATAACTCTTTTCTTTAGGTCTAATAAACCAAAGATTAGTCTCAGTGAACTGTAACCACCATCATCATCATATATATAAAAGAGTGAATTAGTTTTGAAGTGAAAATTTATTGATTAAATTATAATTTTTAAATGTAAAATTAATAATAATAATAATAATAATAATAATAATAATATATTTTAAAATATAATTTAATTTTAAAATCAAATAATAAAGTTGAATGAAATATAAATGTAATGAAATACAAATTGTCAAAGTTAAATGAAATATTTTTTGCTTTGTATATTTGCTCAGACAAATTATTTTTATTATATTTTTTAATTTTAAGTTTTAAAAATTCAAATTTTATTATATCTAAATAAATAAAGATTTAAAGAAACGATTTTTAATATTTTTAATTTTTTTAAACAAAACACAAAAATCTATATACATAATAAGTTTGGAGAAAAACAGATAACTAATGTAGATTGGTTCAAGTTTAAATCTACTACAGTAATTCCTAAGTTTGTGTTAATAATCTATAAGCTAGTGTTTAGTCATAAACTAATATTTTAGAGAGAGTTGAGATATTTAAAAAAATAAAACATCATAATTATAATTGAAATATTATTCAATACATTTAATCATGTCTATAAAATTTGTATTTTGAGAGATTTAATCTTTATCAACATTTGATAAATCAAGAATTAAAATAAAACTTGATAAATGGTAGGTTATACTCTATATATATACCATGAATCAACACATTAATAAAATGTTTTAATGATATATATATAGAAATACTTTTTTTATTAATATATTGCTAAATATATATTATATATAATATTTTATTCATGATCCACATAAACATATTGAAATACTTTTTTATAACTAGCAATTGCACCTAATGTTGCAAAGGAAACACCGTAAGGAAAATGCTAGAGGGAGATGAACAGTAATTAATTGGTCCTGGCTACAAGAACAACTTAAAAAAATACCATGACTGTATATGGATCAGTGAGTTGGAGAAGCATCGATTTATTTTACAGTGATTTTGAAGAAGCCATGTAAAACTGGCAGGACCCCAAACATTAGGTTAATAATATCTAAGATGGGATAGATGTAGTAGAATCCTTTTTGGATGCCATGGAATACAAAGTGACATAAGAAAAACGATTTCCTGATATGGATGTAGTGTTAAAGGGTACTCCTACTCACTGGTGGGCTATGCAGAAGGAAGATCTTCCCATCTGGGATGTTGTTCAGCCAATTATGATGCATAGGTTGCAAGTTATAAATAGTCTCCATCCACCAAAAATTGCGGGGATTAGCCAACTCTGTGTATGGACATAGATTTTATAGTGCTTATGGCATAACAATTATCCGAGTACAGAATGACAAGTAAGCAAATGGTGGTGAATGCTTTCTTATCTTGTGTGATTGACTGATATTGAGAAATGTGCTAAAACGTAGAGGAAGTTGTTGCCTTTGAACCAGCATCCTAATCACCAACAACAATTCACCAGATATGAAATACTCATCTGGTAGGTCCATGCACTGGAGATCAACATACATTCAATCTATTCAAAATAACTCTGATATGGTATGTACTGTTGGGATACAAACGTTCAATCTATGGGAAATTAAGAGGCTTGGAAATTCATCCATACAAAGAAGAGCATTTCGATATAATGATAAAGGTTTGCGAGTTCATCCAGTTACCTTTACCAGGGAATAGTGGAAGAACTCATATATGGTATGCACTAGGCAATGAGATGAGTATTTTGTCAGTAGCATTGCAACTCTTGGTTGACTAGAATGATACATTTACATATAATGATGAGACTTGTTAATTCATCCAAAAGAACTGTCCATGGCCTATTGGAAAATCAAAAACTGGTTGACTAGAATGATACATTTGCATATAATGATGAGACCTGTTTAGTCATCCAGAAAAACTGTCCACGGCCTACTGGAAAAGAAAAAACTGGTTGACTAGAATGATACATTTGCATATAATGATGAGACTTGTTAATTCATCCAGAAAAACTGTCCATGGCCTACTGGAAAAGCAAAAAATATTTTATGGTAGAAATGAACAGTGAGATGGTTATTCTGTCAATAGCATTGTAGAAATAAAGACAACGATGAGGCTTGGGAATTCATACAGTAAATCTTTGTCCAAGGCCCACTGGAAAAATATTTTTATATGGTATGTACTGAATAATGAGATAAGTATCCTGTCAGTAGTATTGCAGCAAAATTGGCGAAGTTAATCATCTCTCCAGATTCCCGATTTCTCTCATTGCACTGCATGACTCTGTGTTTCAAAATGCAACCTTATTAGTGATCAATGTCACACCTATTAACAAAGTGATTTATCCAAAAGATAAGACCCTAGTCATTTCTATGTCAATTACTTTAAAATTCAGAATTTCATATTAAAGTAGGTAGTTCAGTAAGTTACACTCATGCAGAATGATGTTTCTTTTCTCTAGGAACGATGTTTCTTTTCTCTAGGACATGTCACAGCTAATTGTCTGTTTGAAATAATTTTCCTGTCTCCTTAAAAATGGCAACTCCATTCTTGGCTGCTGTTGAAATAATTTTCTTGTCTACTTAAAAATGGCAACTTCATTCTTGGCTGCTGCTAAGTGATGAGAAACATTATTTTACATAGGTGTGGTGTAAGCCTGCAACAAAGAGATTATGAAACCCTTGAATGAATGTATAAGGTAAATACTTCATATTTTGTTTTCCCTTAGCTATCGTCGCTATTGAAAACCACGGCTATTACAACTACACTGTACGTGAAATGCAATGACAGTGAACATTGCACACTATAGCTATTTTGAGACCCTTGAATGTTTTGTGATTCTTGAGACAAATCAATACTGGTAGAAAAGGGTGATCATAGTTGGGCAAACAATGTAAGGGGCAAGTTATAAATAGTCTCCATCCACCAAAAATTGCGGGGAAAATACATTTTCAAAATTAAAAAACCCATATATAATATCAGACAACTGGGAGTAAACAAGGCTTGCAGCAGACAAGAGAATGGGTGGTAAAACGCTATCTTCGACATAAATAATTACGGTTTACAACTTTCCCAGTCACAGCATAGTTAGATCTTCTAGGAGTTGTATGAAAATCTAACGATATTTCATATCCAGGTCAGAAATGCCATAGATCCAAAACTATTGATTAGATAAAAATTTATTCTTTTGCACTGTTTTTTCATGATCAAATAGAAATTATGCATCTGTAAAAATTTTATTGATTTCACCGTCCTTTTGTGTAGAACATAAACAAAGTTACATTATTGCTTTCATGTCAGATAACACTGTACAAGCAGCTCAACAAATGTATTTTTTAAAAGAGGAAAAAGTGGAAAGGGAACCTTTCAGGATCTTTCCAATGGAAGCATTCCAAATTGGAAAGAAAGGAAACTAGCTGTAGCCGTTTGATAGAAATTAGAGTCTTTCTTGATGTCATTGTGTTTATATCATTGCACCGAGCTAACCATTTCAATTGCTTTAAAATATCCATGTAACATTTACAACACAATAAAAATTAGGTGTCCCATGTCTACTGCTTAAAAAGCAGAAAACAGAGGAAAAAAATCCACCTGAATCAATCTTCACCAGATCGTTTAAACAACAGGTTTGAATTTGATGTTTTTATATCCTTCTCAATGCTTGATAAATTTAGAGTGGGGTTAAGATAGGTCTATTCTAGTTGTTAACTAAGAAACTACACATATATCTGCAAATAAGAATATTCAACACTATATAGAATACACATTGAAAACGATTTGTACAATAATTTTTTTCTAGATGGGGAAATATAGTACACATCTGCAAACTTGCAGGTGCTATCTCCTTTGAGGGAGAGCAACCGCTCCAATCCCGTGGGAGGGCGAGGTATATTTGGCTTGTCAATTATCCAGAGATGAGTAATATCCTATGAGAGTTCCGTTGGATCATTACAGGAAGCATTTGGGCACCAGGCAGAGGCTCTGTTACATACCCAAGGATCTGCAGAAGCCCAATGTCGAATAGCTTCATATTGTTCCTTGCTTGGAATGAATCTCCATTTAAAGCATTTCACACATTGAACGACATATGCCCCAACAACTGGCAAAACCGTTGGAGAAGATGATGAAGATTCCTTCTTAATCTTTGAACTGGATTTCTTCTTTTTACTCTGAGATGAAAATGTTGCTGAAGCTCCCTGTATGCAACCACAAAATAAGGCTTCATTTTAGCCCTAAACAAAAACTACAAAACGCTTGAACTGAAATAGACAAGCAAAGAAATTGCAAAAACAAATTTGTGCAGAGAAAGTAAAATCAGACTCTGCTGAAATAGACGATTTACCAGACTCTTCAGTTGAAAGGCTTAAAAGAGGAAAGCCATGACCCCTATCGGTTGGTTTTTCCGCGGCACCCCTGTTATCAATAGACAGCACAAAAACACTGTAACACTTACGCCTCTCTGAAATCCGATAATGTCCAAGTCGCCCAAATAGCTTCATATTGTTCCTTGCTTGGAATGAATCTCCATTTAAAGCATTTCACACATTGAACGGCATATGCCCCAACAACTGGAAAAATCGTTGGAGAAGCTGATAAAGATTCCTTCTTAATATTTGAACTGGATTTCTTCTTTTTACTCCAAGATTACAATGTTGCTGAAGCTCCCTGTATGCAACCACAAAAGAAGGCTTCATTTTAGCCCTAAACAGAAACTACAATATTCTTGAACTGAAATAGACAAGCAAAGAAACTGCAAATACAAATACGCGCAGAGAAAGTAAAATCAGACTCTGCTGAAACAGATGATTTACCAGACTCTGTAGTTGAAAGGCTTAAAAGATGAAAGCCATGACCCCTATCGATTGGTTTTTCCACGGCACCCCTGTTATCAACAGATAGCACAATCATTTATCCTAGTGAATCTTGTGCCCAAGCAGGACGCAGCATCTAGTAGGGGATGAGCAATGCTTGGGAAGTTTTTCACCTGATAGAAAACTTTTCACCGCCTGAACAATCTATTTACATAATAAATTGGAAGCATTGAAAATTAATTTAGGGTCACTTCACACTCAGTGTAACTTCGACTAAATGAAACAAAATGTGTTTTTGCAAACTGTTTAAAATGTGTTTTTTCTCTTTATATGTTGATAAGAGCATTATACAATGATCAAACACAATACACCTACAATTCATGAAATTCAGATTCCATGCCCTATATTTCCCTGTTGCAACAAATGGGATTCAATATTTTCACTACTCTTAAAGAAATACTGCTCAAAATACTCTCGACCTATCATGAAATATATCCCTTCTAAACTAAAGGTACAGTCCTTAAATTCCTAAAATGGACTTCCAAGGTTAGCCAAAATTCAACAATGTTTCAATAACCAACTGCAAACTCTTAGGGTGCTGAAAACTTTACACTGCCAACATGTTTTGAAATTCAGCATATCTACTTCGAAGTTTACCATGTATTTTTCCTTAACACCACAGTAATTTCTGTGAGTTGTCAGCTCGCGGCCTTCAATAGTCTGAGTGGGAATGCTAGATCCTAGTCCTAGTCCAGGAGTGAAACAAATAATGCACTCATTTCAGTAAATTTTTTACCATAAAGGACCCAATAGTATTGAAGGAATAGGAATTGCAAACCAATTCAGACATAAAAGAAATTCAGCGAGATGAACTATTGTACACCCAAACATGTTGAAACTTCGAAATGGTATATGACAGATACCAGGCTAATCTTTAAGGGCTAACAAATTTAATGTGATAGTTGACACTCCAGAAAAAGGTAGTGGACAACACTCATCATGGGTGACACTGCCAGAATTATGGGTTAGAGTACACACTTGAGACATTCACAACCAAAACTCTATAAAACTCCATTACCCTAGGCAAGGATTTAGAACAGTTTGAACTCTTCACTTGTACAAAATCATGACAAAGTGCAACAACATTTACCATTGCAACACATATACACTAAACATTAAAAGACACCCACACGTAGGACCACATAGAGATGTTTCCTCTGAAGGCAGATGTTAAGTCCCCACTGTATACCGATACAAATCAAATATGCCTATACCCATACCCTTATCCATGGATGGGAAATCACTGTGGGTAAAACATTTCTCAATTGTTTTCACCTACTTGCCACTATCAGATGATATCTTTCCCATGATTGAAAAGGATACAACACTGTCAATTTATATTTTGATTCATTGGCATGGCATTGTGGTGTATAGCCCTTGCCAAAAGAAGTTGCTCACTCTTTCCACCTAGAATATACAAATTGTTCATTTCCATCAAGATTATCATGAAGCTGGCATGGTTTCCAGCAAATCATTTATTGTAGTGAATCTTGTGCCCAATCAGGACGCAGCATGCAGTAGGGGATGAGCAATGCTTGGGAAGTTTTTCACCTGAAAGAAAACTTTTACTGCCTGAACAATCTATTTACATAATAAATTGGAAGCATTGAAAAGTAATTTAAGGTCACTTCACACTCAGTGTAACTTGGACTAAATGAAAAAAAAAAGTGTTTTTGCAAACTGTTTAAAATGTTTTTTTTCTCTTTATATGTTGATAAGAGAATTATGCAACGATCAAACACACTACACCTACAATTCATGAAATTCAGAGTCCATGCCCTGTATTTTCCTACTGCAACAAATGGGATTCAATATTTTCACTACCCTTAAAGAAATACTGATCAGAATCCTCTCGACCTATCACGAAATATATCCCTTCTAAACTAAAGGTACAGTCCTTAAATTCCTAAAATGGACTTCCAAGGTTAGTCGGAATTCAACAATGTTTCAATAACCAACTGCAAACTCTTAAGGTGCTGAAAAATTTACACTGCCATCATGTTTTGAAATTCAGCATATCTACTTTGAAGTTTACCATGTATTTGTCCTTAACACCACAGTAATTTCTGTGAGTTGTCAGCTCGCGGCCTTCAATAGTCTGAGTGGGAATGCTAGATCCTAGTCCTAGTCCAGGAGTGAAACACATAATGCACTCATTTCAGTAAATTTTGTACAAAATCATGACAAAGTGCAACAACATTTACCATTGCAACACATACACACTAAACAGTAAAAGACACCCACACGTAGGACCACATAGAGATGTTTCCTCTGAAGGCAGATGTTAAGTCCCCACTGTATACCGATACAAATCAAATATGCCTATACCCATACCCATATCCATGGATGGGAAATCACTGTGGGTAAAACATTTCTCAATTGTTTGCACCTACTTGCCACTATCAGATGATATCTTTCCCATGATTGAAAAGGATACAACACTGTCAATTTATATTTTTATTCATTGGCATGGCATTGTGGTGTATAGCCCTTGCCAAAAGAAGTTGCTCACTCTTTCCACCTAGAATATACAAATTGTTCATTACCAGCAAGATTATCATGAAGCTGGCATGGTTTCCAGCAAATCATTTATCGTAGTGAATCTTGTGCCCAAGCAGGACGCAGCATGCAGTAGGGGATGAGAAATGCTTGGGAAGTTTTCACCTGACATAAAACTTTTCACTGCCTGAACAATCTATTTACATAATAAATTGGAAGCATTGAAAAGTGATTTAAGGTCACTTCACACTCAGTGTAACTTGGACTAAATGAAAAAAAATGTGTTTTTGCAAACTGTTTAAAATGTTTTTTTTTCTCTTTATATGTTGATAAGAGCATTATGCAACGATCAAACACACTACACCTACAATTCATGAAATTCAGAGTCCATGCCCTGTATTTTCCTGCTGCAACAAATGGGATTCAATATTTTCACTACCCTTAAAGAAATACTGATCAGAATCCTCTCGACCTATCACGAAATATATCCCTTCTAAACTAAAGGTACAATCCTTAAATTCCTAAAATGGACTTCCAAGGTTAGCCGAAATTCAACAATGTTTCAATAACCAACTGCAAACTCTTAGGGTGCTGAAAAATTTACACTGCCAGCATGTTTTGAAATTCAGCATATCTACTTCGAAGTTTACCATGTATTTGTCCTTAACACCACAGTAATTTCTGTGAGTTGTCAGCTCGCGGCCTTCAATAGTCTGAGTGGGAATGCTAGATCCTAGTCCTAGTCTAGGAGTGAAACACATAATGCACTCATTTTAGTAAATTATGTACCATAAAGGACCCAATAGTATTGAAGGAATAGGAATTGCAAACCAATTCAGACATAAAAGAAATTCGGCTAGATGAACTATTGTACACCCAAACATGTTGAAACTTCAAGATGGTATATGAAAGATACCAGGATAATCTTTAAGGGCTAACAAATTTAAGGTGATAGTTGACACTCCAAAAAAAGGCAGTGGACAACACTCATCATGGGTGACACTGCCAGAATTATGGGTTAGAGTACACACTTGACACATTCACAACCAAACCTCTACAAAACTCCATTACCCTAGGCAAGGATTTAGAACAGTTTGAACTCTTCACTTGTACAAAATCATGACAAAGTGCTACAACATTTACCATTGCAACACATACACACTAAATAGTAAAAGAAACCCACACCTAGGACCACATTAAGATGTTTCCTCTGAAGGCAGATGTTAAGTCCCCACTGTATACTCATACAAATCAAATATGCCTATACCCATACCCTTATCCATGGATGGGAAATCACTAAGGGTAAAACATTTGTCAATTGATTCCACCTACTTGCCACTATCAAATGATATATTTCCCATGAATGAAAAGGATACATCTCTGTCAATTTACATTTTGATTCATTGGCATGGCTTGTGGTGTATAGCCCTTGCCAAAAGAAGTTGCTCACTCTTTCCACCTAGAATATACAAATTGTTCATTTCCAGCAAGATTATCATGAAGATGGCATGGTTGCCAGCAAATCATTTATCCTAGTGAATCTTGTGCCCAAGCAGGACGCAGCATGCAGTAGGGGATGAGCAATGCTTGGGAAGTTTTTCACCTGACAGGAAAATTTTCACCGTAGAGTACACGCTTGACACATTCACAACCAAACCTCTACAAAACTCCATTACCCTAGGCAAGGATTTAAAACAGTTTGAACTCTTCACTTGTACAAAATCATGACAAAGTGCTACAACATTTACCATTGCAACACATACACACTAAATAGTAAAAGAAACCCACACGTAGGACCACATTGAGATGTTTCCTCTGAAGGCAGATGTTAAGTCCCCACTGTACACCCATACAAATCAAATATGCCTATACCCATACCCTTATCCATGGATGGGAAATCACTGAGGGTAAAACATTTGTCAATTGATTGCACCTACTTGCCACTATCAGATGATATCTCTCCCATGACTGAAAAGGATACATCCCTGTCAATTTATATTTTGATTCATTGGCATGGCATTGTGGTGTATAGCCCTTGCCAAAAGAGGTTGCTCATTCTTTCCACCTAGAATATACAAATTGTTCATTTCCAGCAAGATTATCATGAAGCTGGCATGGTTGCCAGCAAATCATTTATCCTACTGAATCTTGTGCCCAAGCAGGACGCAGCATACAGTAGGGGATGAGAAATGCTTGGGACGTTTTTCACCTGACAGAAAACTTTTCACCGCCTGAACAATCTATTTACATAGAAAATTGGAAGCATTGAAAAGTAATTTAAGGTCACTTCACACTCAATGTAACTTGGACTAAATGAAACAAAATGTGTTTTTGCAAACTGTTTAAAATCTAGAAAAAAGGCATGCTCTCAATTTCCTTAGAAGTCTCTGAAGATATATAACAAAAGACTTAAGTTTCCTCGGAAAAAACAAAAGACTCGAGTCCCTGGGGAAAATTACGTTAAGAAACCAGGAATTTAGTAAAATGCCAGATAAGAACCTTGCTATGGCAATCACCTAGAAAGACGCAATATATAATGCAATCTTTAAATTTAAAAACAGAGAAAAAACATACTTTGAATGGAGGATTCAACCGAATTGGAGTCAACCATGGCATGTTGAGCGTTTGAGTTCATGGTACTATTCTCTCCTGCAGCACTAACAGCTACCCCTTTGTCACAACCTCTGCCATGTTCAACCTCACTGACATGCACTTCTCCAAATTCACCAATGCCCTGTATCTTTCTTCTAGAAAAATGGGCTTCACTAAGAAAAAGAAGCTCAGAAATCCTCTGTTCAGCCGAATACCCCCTTTCACTCTAAAGCCAAACTGTAGAGATTTATAAGTCCTAAAATTAGCTGCGAGGGTAGTCTGCATTTGAAGACAACCCAATAACCAACCGCTAAATATGAGGGAAACCTCATCAACAACTGGTATATTATTCATATTGATTGGGATTCCTGTTTCATTCTGCATCTATCCCAATCCCAAAGTAAAATCAGACTCTGCTGAAACACACGATTTACCAGACGCTGCAGTTGAAAGGCTTAAAAGAGGAAAGCCATGACCCCTTGATGGTGGTTGCCTTCACACATAATGCATTTGGCGAGCACCCAATGTTTGAGAAGTTACTTGGCAAAGCCCACTCCATCTTCAACCCATATTCGACATTTAAAGCGAGAGAAAAGGGACTGGAGAGAACCCAACTGCTAAATGCACTGTAGTGGAACTTTGCAAAGATTGAAATGCTGGCACCTACCTGCCAGAGTATGATATTGGAAAGAGGGTAACAGCAAGTGGCATTGTATTTACACTTTGTGTTGTTTTGCTGAATAGGTATATTGCAATCAATAAGATAGGTCGAGGCGTTCCTATAGTCAGAGAGCTGAAGGAAGTTTTCAAGGGAGATTCCATAGTGCTTATTGCCCCTGAAACTAAAAGAATTCACATTGAGCTCGCATGACGAGTCGAGAGGATCATTCTGCAAAAACAAACCCCTGTAATCAACAAACAACACAAAAACCCTGTAACACTTATGCCTCTTTGAAATCCGAGAATGTCCAGGTCGCCCAATGCCCTACCTTCCACATTTTCTCTTTTCATAACTGCATTGTAAACTAACTTTTCCATCAAGGGTTGAAAATGTTTTAATCGTCTAACATATAATCTAAGGGTTTCACATTATGAGACGATGCACATCAGCAAAATTGTTTTCAAATAATAACGCCACACAGAATTAACATATAGTTAAGATACTTGTCATATATATATAAATATTTTATTATATATATATATAACTATTTTGTTTGAAATATTTATTATTAAATGTCTATAATAATTATATTATATATAATCTATTGAAATATTTTTTAATATTTGTTTCGCCTTATATTAAAATAAATAAATTAAATAATTAAATATTATTTTTTTCCCTATAATATTATGATGATGATAATAATAACTATTTTCCTTGCGGTGTAACAACTCAAAGTGACAATAGAGTAGGGAGAGGAGGTAAGGTGAGGGGCCGTTTTGCCAAGGCTCACTAATCCTCGAGAGCAAAAGTATCAATCGAGATCCTCGGCTTCCAGGGAGTTTTAGCTACCCTTCTACATGTTTCTCTGAAACACCATGTTGTAGCATGGTGGAATTAAGGAAATATTTTTCCTTAGGACACGAAGTTGATCTCATTGGATTCATGAAGGAATCTTCTACCCAATAGCATATGAGTTTAACATTTTCCAATTCAAATGGTATTTTTCGTCTAATTTATTTAAGACCTTATGCTTGAATTTTTTCTGGACAATTTCAAAAAGGCTGAATGAAAAAACAATAACATAAATTATACAAATCTAAAGATTGCATTCACTTCATTTATAGGTCTTCTTATACACACACATTTTAGACTAAGTGATTTCACATGAATGCATGCATACATGTTAAAATGTGTGAAAAATTGCATGGACAAGCATTTAATTTAATGGAAATTTGACACATTGTATGACACTAATATTTTTTGAAAAAAATATCATTAAGACAACAAATTAATTCTCCACAAATTAATTTTCTAATCCAAATGAAAATTCACAAAAATTATATGAATTTTAAGGGCTTCAATTTGATAAAAGAATAAAATTTTGAAATTTCATCACCACATTTGCCCCAAAAATGTAACCCCTATTCATGGATTCACCGAGCATTAAATAGGGGTGGCATGGCCTACCCCCCCCCCCCCCCCTCATGCATGATACATCTTATGGGTTTATTACTTGAACGAATGAATCCTTGAGTTCTAGCACCTTAATTCTCAGCACATACACTACAAAGTAGGTTATTGTGCCATGCGAGTTGCATCCCCCGGATGCAGGTGGGACTAACAGGCACCCTTGTGATCTCTAATGAATGTAATTATGTTGTTGAGCAACAAAATGTTTGGGTAGCAGAAACCGAAGGTTTTTGCTAGAATTAGAATGTTGATTTCTATTTTAAGTTCATGTCCTATAATGGTGATACGCTTATGTTTCTTGGGGCATAAAGGAATGGTGGTTGCAATGTACACAAAGGGGATGATGGGTTCCCTAGCTTGAGAGTATCACAAGGTAATTGAATATTTTTTAAATATGGCTGGAAAAATTAGGGGGCACAACACTTCGGCTCTGGTTCTCGAACGTGGATCGCTTCAGATATTCCTTAGATACATAGTAAAGTATTTTTGGGATCTTGGCTCCATGTGTATTTCTTTTCAATTCAGGGTTTCTATTAGTTTGTTCTAGGTTATTTTATTCAATTCCTAGAAGGGAATGTGGATACTTTGGTTGGTTTGAGCTTGGGAGCCATGTTATTTTGGGAATTGACTTCACCGCTTGGGCCAAAAGGTATTCAAAAACATATTTTGTTCATAGTTTTTCTCTCGCCCCAATTTTTTCCTTTGCGATTTTATTTTTGGTGAAGATTGGGATATTTTGGACTCTAGGCGTGGATAAGGTGGTGTGAGTCTAGCTATTTTCATTTTTTTGCATCACATGTACATGCCCAAGGGGCTGTTCTTGTTTTAGCAGCCAAGGAATTGGTTTTTTTGTTATCTCAAGGATTTTTGTGCATTACTATTAGCTCGGTTCAATGTATCGCATTAGGGCAGGCATAGTCGATGTGGGGCTAGGGAAAATGGCCATCCTAGCCAGTCTCATACTAAGATTCAGGCTTAAGAGGTGACCACTGCACACCATGTAATGACCTCTCCAAGCAGACAAGAAATGATTTAGAAATTAGAAAGGCATGTCCATTAATATAGACAGACCTTCTCTGATACTGAGCTTATGGATGAATTTTCTCATTGGCTCCCTAAACCTGGGCATATCAAGGGTAGCAGAAACCAATACACACATGTTATTACTTTTCACTAGAAGCTAAAGACACTACTAGGGCAAGTCTTAAAGAAAAGTGTGATGACAGAAATGATATAGTTTCATTCCTTAATAACATCCAACAGAATCAATGGAAAAGGTAGGATAGTCTTGACAGGATGGAACCTCGGTTGACTCATATGGAGAAACAAATCCAATGTGAACTCAAGCTTCCAATATTCCCTGGTACTAACTCGGAATGCCTGGATCATGTGGCATCTTCGAATTCTTGAGATGATTACCTACTTTGGCTTGATTATGGTTGCTTTTCTAGACCTAGAACTATATGATCTTTTATGTATTGCAATTAGTTTTGTTTTATGTAGAAAGTTTGTTATATCACATACTAGCCAAAAAATCTAGCCAAAGTGAGTCTAATATAATTTTGTAAAAGTGTTATCAGGAATTTAATATGTTTATCAATGAAATACTTTTGACTTAAAAAAAAAATCATAAACCCATTTAAAATTTTCATTTATTTTTATTAACATTTCAATTTTAAACTCAAATTGTCAAGTTGAATGAATTATTTTTTTGGTGTGTATATATATATATATATATATGAGGGAGAGAAAATTTAGTATTTTAAGTTTTAAGAATTCAAAGTTTATTATAACTAAATATATAAAGATGTGATTTTCAATATTTTTTGTTTTTTTTTTCTTTTTTTTGTCATTCAAAACTGCTTCATTATATTTTCATGAAAACAAAGGTTACATAAATATGTCTCTACAAACTCATTTTCCTCATTTTGGCCAGACTTGTTGGAATCGGGGTCAGAGGATGCCACTGATATGACTTAAAACAAACATCATTTTTTCCTTGCATAGAAGCCATATTGTGCTTGAAGAAAACAAAAAGACTACAAATACCAACAACAACATATTAAGAAAGGGGGTGGGGAAGAAGTACAAAGGGAGTTGCAAAGTATCCAACACACTCATGCATATGAAAATCTATATGTTCCACCTGAGATTCCTGGTTGCGGAGGTGGTCATTTGTTCTATGATGGCTTCGAAGGAGATAATCTTGTTGTTCCAATATCTCACTCTGACTAAATTGGATATCATTCATATACGAAACGATTTCATCATGGTATTCATACCTATGGTCGTGAATGATTTCAAGATTGAATTAAATGTCTCACAATTGTGCGGCCAAGGGTTCCATTATTGCTGGAGCCTCGATTCTTCTTGGAGAGCGAGCTAGAGATAATGCCTCTTCACCTTCACACTCTATGCTAACTGAATTCCCTGAAGATGAGTTGTTGAGTGGCGCGGGGCAGCTTTCATTGGAAAAATTTCCACCCCCATGACACAGTCATCCTCGGTGACGAGGCGTTGCACTGGTAGCAAAGGGTCTGAATGATGAGAACGTGAAGCACACCAAAGACTTCCTGCGATAGACAGAGCAGGAAAAACCATCGGGGAAGAGGGGCACCCAATAAGGCTGAGAAAACCCAGAGGATCTACTAAAGATAATAACCACAGAACCCCCAAAATTATCACAGACCCATAAACACGCCCAAAAAAATCCCCCACAAATTGCTTGGGGACCCTTAAGATACCAAAACCAAGGAGAAAATAGAAAACACAGTTGGGAACCCAAATTAAAAACACAAAAAACCCCTTATACAGGAGAGCAACAGAGAATGTATACCAGACCGACGAGAAGGGGTTCCCACCAAGACTAAATGAGAGAAACCCGAGGAATAAATAGATGTAGACAATATCACAGAAGTCAGTTTATGCTTGTAAACTCGCAGCCCCAGAATCAGAGATGGACCCGCCCCACGACGCCCATAGGAAGCACAGGATGCATAGGAGAGGCCTTTGAGTCATGAACAAGTTAAAGGTACAATACCCTGATCACATTCAGGGAAGGAGAGCTCCTTGAGCCCACAAAGCAGGATGAGGTGACAGAACCTGAAATTCCAAGTAGAGAAAGTGTTGGGCTGCATATTTCCGCCCAGGACCAAGCCAGGATCCCAAGTGTTCATTTGAAGGTCTATTTTCTACCAAATTCTAGTGGATCAAACTCCTACTAAGATGCATCTCCATAGCGAGAACCCTTGAGAGTTTCCATGGTTAGCCCACTCTTTCAACCTCCCTCTTACCAACAAACATCACCCAAATTTCCAACCAAAACAAGAACTCTGTCACCCTTCTTAACATAACCGCGATATCATCCAGAACGTTCGCTCTGCAGAAGTACAAGGTACTCAACCATTTGAATAATAGAAGCATGTGTGTCGCGTGGTAGAGGGGGAAATCCCTAAGAACCAGCTTGGCGCTGTATGTCCACCCCCATGGGGGAGTTTTTTTCTTAAATCAAAATATTAAAAAGTATATGTATAATAAATTTAGAAGAATTAATAAATAATATAGATTGGTCTAAGTTCAAATCTACCACTATAATCCCTTAGTGAACATAACAACCCACAACAACCCACAACAACCCACAAACTATTATCTAGCAAAAAACTAATAACTTAGAGATAGTAAAGACACTTAAAAAATAAAAATAAAAATCATTATAATAATTATAATTAAAATATCACTCAACACATTTAATCATATCCATAAAGATTGCACCTTGAGAGAATTAATAGACCAAAAGCTAAGATGAAGATTGATAAATCCTAATTTAATATGAAACTACCCCATATGTGTACCATATATCAACATAATAATAAAATATTTTAATAATTTTTTTTGTTTTCAGTTACTTTATAAATTATATATATATAGCTTATTTACTTATATATATATGAGAATCATTAATAAATATTTAATTACTAATATATAATTAAATATTTATTCATGATTCTCATTCATATATATATAAGTAAATAAGCTAGAAGGTTTATATTGAAATTATATTTTATATAATTTATTGAAATATTTATTTCTTATTCTATATAAAATAAATTTTTAAATTTTCATATATTATTATGATGATAATACTCATAATTCATTTTAAAAAAATACTTTTTTTTTTTAATTAAAATTTTATTTTAAAACTCAAATTGTCGAGAAGGAAATATCCCGCAATTTGGAGTTGGTATCGGTAGATGTGCCTACACAAACTTTTTTATTAAACTTAAAATAGTATTTTAAGTTTTAAAAATGTCAAATTTAATTATATTTAAATATTTAAAAATATGATTTTTAGTAACTTTTTAAATAAAACACTAAAAATTATATACATAATAAGTTTAATGGAATTGATAACTAAATTATATTGGTCCAAGTTTAAATTTATCACTAAGTTAGTTAACAACTCACAAGCGAGTGTCTAGCCAAAAAAAAGAATAATGATTTAGAGAAAGTGGATGTACCTAGAAAACAAAATATCATTATAATAATTATAATTAAAATATTATTTAATACATTTAAATCTAAAGTTTGTGTTTTTAGAGAATTGATTTTAAGATAATTATAATTAAAATATTATTTAATATATTTAAATATTTTTTTAGAATTGATTTTTTTGGTTGATAAGAACTTTTTGAAAATTGTGTATTTAACAAAATCCACTAGTTTGAGAAGTTTTCATTAGAATTGATTTTTGTCAACATTTGATAAATAAAAAATTAATCAAAACTGGATAGATTATAGGTTTATATAGATCTATGTTAGATGTGTATTATGTATCAACATTCATAAAATGTTTTAATGGTTTTTTTTCAATTATGTTATATAATATATACATAATTAACATTGAAATATTTTAGTAAGCATATTATCTGAAATATTCGATTCACGATTCACATAATCACATTGCAATATGTTTTAGTTATTAATATATTTTTAAATACATGTAATTCATATCAAACTATTTTACATAAATATTTTATTAAATGTTTATATTGAAATTATATTATATATAATTTATTGAAATATTTGTTTCTCGCTTCATATTAAAACTAGAATAAATTACACCTTTTTCATATTAAAACTAATTAAAGTTTTATATTTAATTAGTGTTTTTCTAAAGTTGATATAAACTTACTTTTGTTTAAAGAAATCATTAAAATGAATCATTAAAATGTATATTTAATATTAAATATATTAGTATAAGATTGATATTGAAATATATATTTTTAATATGAATATTTAAATATTTTATTTAAAATATTTTTAAAAATAAAATAATTGTATATTTTGTATTAGATATATAAGAAGTTGATATTGAAATATATTGGTTAACATAGACATTGGAATATATTATTTAAGATTCATATTAAAATTATGTATTTTTAGAAAGTTAAAAAAAAAAATATATTATAAATAAATGTATTTCAAATTAATGTGAATTAGAATTTGGTCAACGTTTTGAACCATCTAATGTGGTTTATCCTCAGGACAAGGTGAAGAAGGAAATGGAGTTGTCTTTAGTGCGACTTTTTGAAGTTTCAGGTGCCAGAATCCGGTGAAATTTTTTGAGGTAAAATCTTGGTTTTTGTTATTCAAACTGGTTTTTCGACTCTATATATGGATTCAACACCCTCAAAAACCTCTAGGGCACTTCAATTGTGCAAAGTTAGCAATCAAACTTCTCTTTTCAATAAATTCCTGCGGAATTTAGAGAAATTACACCGTCAAAAGTCACCGTAAAAGCCTTCAAAAAGTCGCACTAAAGACTACTCGGAAGGAAATTGATCTCATTGATTAAATGGTAAGGATGTGTCGTTCCTGGTGATAGATGTTCAAACTAGTCGTTATAAAAGCTAGTCGTTAATTAGTTAATTAGTTGGAAAGTTAAAAAAAAATTAAATTATTTTAAAAATATTATTTTTTATATTGTTCTTTTTTATTTGCTAAATTATTATATTATTTATTTGTATATTTGACCCTTCTAAATAATATTTTTAAAATGATTTTAAAAACTTTTAAATTTCCAACCAATTAACGGCTAGTTTGAACAGCCATCACCAGGAAATGACGCATCCTTACTATTTAATCAATGAGATCGATTTATTTCTTCACCTTGTCCTAAGGATGAACCACATTAGATGGTTCACAATGTCAACCAAATCCTAATGATGTGATTAATCCGAAAGACATTTATCTACATTATAGATCACAAAAGTCTTAGATCTAACAAAGTATATATAACATGCATAATTGTAATAATAATAAAAAAAATTACCTTTACCATTCGTAACCATAATTTCTATACAATAATTATGAACCACCAATATAAATTCTATTGGCACTTTAACATATTGGGTTTTCGTCATATAAATTGATTTTATCATGGGTGTACCATCTGATTCGACCTTTTGGATATTGGTTGCCAACTCAACACCATTACGATTTTCATATCACCGTACCTATCATTTATGTTACCTCTGGTGATTAGTTAATTTGATTTCGACTCATAACACCTATTTTTAAATTCCCGAAGGACGGATCAAGGTTAAAAAATCCCTAACCTTATCATTGGATGTTATTCGCTGTGAAATTTATTTCGTCGACAATTAAAAAATTATTAAAGGGTTAGTTGTACAGTACTACTCGCTTGACACTTGCAGAATCAATCACCGTCCAACCTAGGTTTTCTTTGGGATCTATGATGGAGTGCATTGCTTTACCCGTTTAGGGTATCGACCATGCGTAACCCTAACTGTTTTCTCATTTTGCATTGTGAACTCTCTAAAACTGCTCCTCTGCAACTCTGCCACGCTCGGCTTTTTTCATTCATCTTCCATTCCACTAGCTCAAGCCTGGCTTACCATGGTGTATTCGAACTGGGTAAGCTTTAGTTTTTACCTTACATTTTGGGTTCCAGCCTCTTTGCGGAAATAACAAACAGTTTTCTTGAGTCGCTAAAGTGTCTTTATTGCTTTGCTTTGTAGGGAAATGGCAGTGGAGTTAACTGTTGGCCTTTGTGTGTAGGTTGAATGAAAAACCCAGTGGAATGCGCAATGGATTTTCTGATTCCCTCAAGCTTTCATTCCAGTTTTGCATTATCCAGTTCTTTGGTTCTTCCTTCCTACCGTAGTAGATATCTTTCCCGACAATGGCGCTACTTTCCATCTTAACTATCCTTGCAATTGTTACAGGTCCATTAACTCTTTCTCTTAACGTTTCAAAGGATTATTCTTGTGCAAGGTTCTTCTTCAGTCTACTAAGTTTTATAGACCAAGTATCACATTTTGACTTTCACAGTTTTCTCTTGTAATTACCCTTATTTATTTCTTTAAGAAAACAATATGATTTCTAACTTCACGCGCATGGTTTCAATGTGAAGCAGGTACTCATCTCTGCTCCCATGGTGTGGTTTCAAGAATGACAATTATCTTTTGCTTTCTAATTGCTTCAGCTTTGATGACCCTATTGTTTTCTTCCAAGTACTTGACTGTCTATCGATGGGGGTTTTAACTTCCAGGGAGAGTTATCCCTCTTTAAGCTCTCTATTTCCATGTCATTTGGATTATTCCTATAATAAATTTTTAAGGCTTCAATGTCGTAAACATTGTTGGCTTATCGTTTTGTTAAGGTCTTCGCTACGAAGACAGTTTACCATGCAAGTCATTTTTGCTGCATTTGTGTTAATTCTTAGGGTCTAGATTTGTTGAATGTTTAGACATGCAAGGGTCTGCTATATAGATATATCATGCTCCTCTCTTTACTGGTCGAACCCTTGACTAGCTAAGACTAAAATCTCTCAACGAGACAAAATTTAAGTGTTGTATACAAATTTTGTGGCAATGAATGATTCATACATTTTCGGAACTTTGTATAGTAATATGTTTTGGTATCTTCTTGTAATACAGTTTTCACTTCTTAATAGAAATCATTGTTCAATGTTTTCAAATGCTACGTAATAGCGTTATAATGAATTTTCTTGTTCTTGAGCATTTTCTTTAGGTTGTTCTATTAATTTAAAAACTCATTTGTTTGTCTTATCCGTAATAGGGACTTTCTACAATACTGTTTGTGGAAAATATATATATCAGTGTTTTATTATTTATACATTTACTTTGGAAAATATTTTTTCTAAGTTTCTACAATATGAGTTTTCTTTTCAAATTTCGCATGGAACAGTTCGGTCAAGATTTGGGGTTTTAACCCTTTTGTTTCTTTGGTAATTTTATCTACTTACTCAAGGGTGTCAAGACCATCCATTTTCCGAGTTGTTTTCTAAACACTCATCCTATCCGTGTATATCATAGAATAAAGAGATTAACGGCATGTTTGGGTCCAGTTTCTCGACCATGGACCTAAAATAACAGTTGTCTCTGGCACTTGTTTTCCAGCAGAAGTTGTTTATGTTTTACTGTATCTAATGATATAAAGATTACCCTTCTTTAAACAATAAAGAACCTCAAGAAATGCATTTTCACACAGTCAGCATAATAATAATAGTTCTACTCTAACTTTCTTGATTACTTCAAAAAACAAATAATAATCATTTTTATTAACATTACTTCTATGTGTAAAATTCTGCACTTCATAATTTAAGAACAATTCCCATTTTAAAATAATTTTGTCCAAAACAACATATCTAGTTCTGACTACCTCAGAAATCTGTATACTTATCTAGTCTCAAAACCTGTTGATGATGCCCTCCCTACCATGAGAGAGGCGATTACATCCTCATCTCCCCCCGTGCTCCACACCTGAGATGAGGAGGTTGACAACATTCTGGAAGAGACCTCGAGACCCCAAGTCCAGTAATCTTCTTTTCCAGGATTCAGGAACACTGATTTTTTCCAATGGTCACCACCAACTCAGGAAATCATCACTCTCTTCCTTCCTCTCCTCAATCACATAACATAACCCTTTTTCCTCACTGGGATGGGCCTTTAACCCCAGAGGAAAGGTAACTGTTTTTAACTTTTTTCTGTTCAACCACCCTCAGTTCTTAGAATACTTTCATCATCAATCTTCTTTTAATTTTATGGAACCACAATTCGATAATTAAATTTTATTTCCAACATAAAATAATTAATTTATGTTCATCATTCATAATCATGTTGTCAACAAAAATGAATGTTTAGTCTCTTTTAAAAATAAATAATATAACAACTAGTTTACACTTAAGCTAGTTGTCACAACTTCCCCCTCTAGAAGTAAACACCGTCCTCGGTGTTTCATTCCAGCTCAACAAACAATTCTAGATAAGCCTCACGAACAAATCATTCATCTTCCCAAGTAGCCTCATCAAAGTTGAAGTGCTTCCAGTGCACTTTAACCTAGGTGATGGCTTACCTCCGGAGCATGAGTTATCTTTGATAGAGTATACATTGAGGTTCGACTAGAAATTCGTCGTCTGGTTCTACCTGCATTCAACAATACTTTGAATTAAATTCTCATAAAACTTATTATTTTATGATAGGATTTTTAATCTTACCCTACATGAATGCTTTGCCAGTGGATTACATGATTTGGGTCATGCACATATCATTTTAGTAAGGATACTTGAAACACATTATGCACCCAAATATGGCTGGGTAAAGCCAACCAGTAAGCCACAGGTCCCACCCTCTCCAATATCTGGAAAGGTCCACAAAACCTGGGAGCCAACTTGGCACAGGAGGTCCACCTTAGTATGTTTTTCTTAGGTTTAATCCTTACATACACATGATCACCCACTTAAAATTATTTGTAAGTTCTCTTTTTATCTGCATACACTTTCTGTCGATCTTGCGCTGCTTTTAGATTTTTTCTGATTTTTCTCACTTCCGATTCCATCTTAGCCAACATTTCTGGTCCAAGCATCAACTTGGTTTTGGGACTGCTCCAATTAATGGGAGTACGACATTGTCACCCATACAAAGCTTCAAAGGGGCTCATCTTAAGAGACTCTTGGTAACCATTATTGTATGCAAATTTTACCAAATGTAGATACTCTTCCCATTTCGTTGGTTGATGCATCACGTACATGCGTAACATATATTCCAATATTGGGTTCACCTGCTCAGTTTGTCCATCCGTCTGGGGATATAAGCGATGATGAAATTTATTTGGGTTCCCAAACCTATAAATAGGGCCTTCCAGAATGTTGAAGTAAACTTCACATCTCTATCTAATATAAAAATCTTTGGAATGCCATGCAGTCTAAAAATCTCTCTCATGAAGCTATCTTCTATTTGCACGGTATTGTAAGTAGACTGTGCGGGTATGAAATGTGTTGCTTTACTCAATCTATCAATTACCACCATAATGGAGTCATTGTGTCTTTTTTATCTTGTTAAACCAGTAATAAAATCTAGGGATATAACTTCCCACTTCCATTTAGGCACTGGTATGGGTTGCAACAATCCGACTGGGTGTTGATGCTCCACCTTAACCTGTTGACACTCCATACATTTGTTTAAGTAATATGCAATATTTCTTGACATACCGTGCCAGAAATAGACTTTTATAATTGTTGTTAGAATTTTCTGGTATCCTGGGTGTTCTGAGTAATTACTTCGGTGATACTCATCCATGATCAACTCTTTTAGACTCATTCGGTTTTGGATATATAAATTTCCTTTGAAGGTTAACAACTGATCATTGTTAATTCCATATTCAGAAGTTTTTTCTTGTCTTCTGGCTTCCTCCACTTGCTTCCATAAAAATAAATATTCAGGATCCTTGCCGGCTTCCTCTTTTATCTGATCTAAAAATTTACATTCGATTTGATTATAGCAAAGTTCATAAACACAATGCAGTTTTCTTCTTAAAGAATCCTCCACATGATTTTCTTTTCCTTTCATATGTTGTATATCAAAATCAAATTCGCTTAGGAAGGCATTCCACCTTGCCTATGAAGCATTTAAATCTGCTTATTTTAAGTAGTTGGTTAGGCTGTTGTGATAAGTTTTGAACACAAATCTTTTTCCTAACAAGTAGTGCCTCCATACCCGAAGTGCATGCACTACTGTTGTCAACTCTAAATCATAGGTTGAATATCGTTCTTCATGCTCCTTTAATTTTCTCAATTCATAGGCAACCACTCTTCCTTCTTTCGATAAAATTGTCCCAACTCCTTCCTTACAAGCATCGGTACAAACCTCAAATTATTTGTTGGGGCCGGCTACCCTCAACACCGGGGCAGTGGTAAAAAAATATTTCGACTTCTCGAAACTATTTTGACACTCACTGGCCTACTTAAATATTTTTCCCTTTCTTTGTAAGGATGTAATTGGAAAGGAAATCTTCAAGAATCCTTCAATGAACTGTCGATAGTATCCAACCAACCCCATAAAGAAACATATATCTACCACGTTTTTGGGTACTTGCCATTCCATAATAGTTTTAATTTTCTCTGGATCGACAGTTATTCCTTCATCGGAAATGACATGGCCTAGATACTAGATATACTCTTTGAAAAAGTCACATTTGCTGAACTTGGCATACAACTAATGTCTTCGTAACATCTCCAACACTATCCTTAAGTGCTCCTTGTTCTCTTCCATGATTTTTGAATTAACCAAAATATCATCAATGAATATCAGAATAAATCTGTCCAAAAAGGGGTGAAATATGCCACGCATCAACCTCATAAATGTTTTTGATGCATTAGTTAAACCAAACGGTAATACCACAAACTCGTAATGCCCATATCAGGAATGGAAAGAATTCTTGTAGATATCCCCATCTTTAATCCAGATCTAGTGATATCTCGATATTAATTCTATCTTCGAGAATACAATGGCCTCCTTCACCCGATCAAACATGTCATCAATCCATGGCAATGTATACTTATTTTTTATTGTCAATTGATTGAGTTTTCTATAGTCCATGCACATACGCATGGTTCCATCCTTTTTCCTTACAAACAACACTGGTGCTCCCCAAGGAGACACACTCGGTCAAATGTACCCTTTGTCCAACAACTCTTGCAGTTGCATTTTCAATTCAGTTAGCTCTGGTACACTCATTTGATATGGTGCCCTTGAAATTGGTGATGATACCGGCATCAACGCAATAGTGAAATCAATGTCCCTTCTTGAAGGTAAACCTGGTACATCTTCTAGAAACACGTCCATGAAATCCTGTACTACTTGTTATATGGATCAATACCTCTTGTAGACAAGAGCGATCTCCCTAGTATTCTATGAATATCTAGAAACAAACATCCATTTGTAAATCATTTTCTCTAGACTATTTGCAATTCAGAATTATTATAAACAAAGAAAGAGGACATGCTCATACCTTGAAGTCCAACGTTCGATGCATTATTTTATCCAGTCGTTCCAAAGAGGCTTCTTCAGTAAGTAAAACCTGCAATCAAATGTAGACAAAAGATCAAAGCACCTGCAACGTATAATAATTGAGAAAACCTAATCTAACTTAGTGATCGAGTCCAAGTATTGAATTATTCAAATACGCACAAGAAAAACTCAATGAGAAAAATAGATGCATATGTATTAACTTGAATGAAAAGAAGTAACCTTACAACTTGATGCCTTGATGTCGTACAGGTTTGTTGAGATTGCAACAAGATGATGAGCTTAGTGGAAAGAAGTCGCCTTCACTAAGTGGGCCCGCAGGCTATTTTTGGCGCAAAGTCTATTTTTAGACAATTATGGATCATGTTCTATGAGTTGCAGGATACTATTTGTGGATGGTTGGTCAAGTCAGGAAAAAAATAGATGGAATTCTATTTTTAGACATATTGGGTGGAATCTATTTTTAGATTTCCAGTCTAAAAATAGACATGTCGAATATTATTAGCTCTTAATAATATTTGGACTATAAAAATTATCTTATTCTCTTGGAGAACTTCAGTTAAGGGCACATATGTGGCACAGGAGCTGACAGAAGGAATTACGCTATTCCTAAGGGTTAAGTGGAGCTATTGCATGGATGATTTAGTTAGAACTCATGTGACAGAGTTTGGTGGAGTTGATTGAGGAGTTAATGGAGTTGTGTTCAGTTTAACTAATATAAACATAGTTGAGCTAGTTGTATTTAGTTTAGCTGATTAATACACTAGTGATGAGTGGTGTGAATTAATTATTAATTAATTCAATAATTATAAACTCATTAATCAACTAAAGAATACATCAATTAACTTCAGTGCATGGATAGTTTCAGTGGAGACCAGTGAAGAGATAGGTGAAAGAGCAATGTGACTATTAGTTTTGACTATACAGTTGCATGTTTGCAACAACCAGTGATTGGAGAAGCCAATGAGGATTGTGCAGTACAAGCCAGGTGGTTCGAAGTTATTTATGAGCCATTCTATAGCATTTATTACGCAATAGAGGCTAGCTATCAGGTGGCAGAGATTGGAGCATGTGTTTTGCTAGATCTAGCTTGATTAGTGTGTAGCAATTCGAGGTTGTGTTGAGAGCTTGTGAGGAGCTTTGTACAATGATTGTTACATGATATCTATGACATATAATATACAGATAGTTGGGGTTTTCAGCTTTAAGCTTTCCCATGAAATATTGTGTTCATATGTGTGATTGTTTATGGTTTTAATGTGCACATGCAATTGATTTTATTTCCGCATGTAATGATCAATGGTAGAAGAGATTTTGTATTGTGCATGAAGTTAAAATAGTGTGTGATCAGGAGAATCTCGGTGGATAACATATCAGTTATTCAAATTTCTACAAGGTTCTCCCGGGGTCCTGAAAAATCTTTCCTCCATCAGTTTGACAAGCCTCCCTCTTTGAATACTAGCATAGAGTTATGAACATAAGGGTGTGATCATTCCCATGCCAACAACAACTAGTGTAGAGAATATTCGATGAGTTGGGCTTCTAGAACTTACTTTTTTCCTTTATTTGAATTTTATGGGGGTTCGCAGGTTTTAGTATCAGAATGTGCGGGAGCTGCCGCAGGCTGTAGAACAAGTATCCACAAACCCACAGGAAAAAGCTAGAAAAAGTGTGGAGTTAGACTTTTAAGGGTTTTAATGAGCTTTTCTCCAATTCCAAGATTTGGTTTAGGAAAATTAGGGTTTTTTATCTCTAAGGGAGCACAATATAGGTAATGATGGACCTATATGGACAATCAAATGTCATGGTGACAAAATAAAGTGTAACATATTGCCCCCTAAAGTGCGAATTCTAAGGTTGTTCTGAAGAGTGAAGTGCTTCATCATTCCGAGGATTGGATTGTAGACACGCCAGTCGAAAACCTATAAAAACATTCAATGCAAACATATATATATATATATATATATATATATATATATAAGAGAGAGAGAGAGAGAGAGAGAGAGAGAGAGAATCATCACTGAGGTAGGCATTCCCATACTCAGATGAAAACTAATTAAATGTTCTGGTATAGATATGATTTTAATATTACATCAAAAGTAGACACAGTATGGGCACAACCATATGTCATAAGTAGTTTACTGTATCATGAATAATAAAACTCCTCGCAGCCTAGATGGTGGAAACTAGATCTGGGTCTTGATTTCTGCTTCCCGAACTAGTACAATTCTATCCATGCAATTGATTTTGTTGAAGTTGAACATGGTAGAAACCAATTGATTACCAGTCAATGATGTGAATTGTTAACAAGTGTGAGAGAAACCACCAATAATGACAATGGCTCTCAAAGTACTCAGTACAATCTATGAAGTGTGAATGAATGATTTGCAGTCAAACACTTCCTAGAATCTTTCGATCGAAGGTCAATGATGCACCCTATCGTCGAAGGTGAGAAACCTGCCATTAGGGCATGCAAATCTCAAGGTACTGATAGGATTCTTGATCAACTTTCTAGATGATGAGCTTTCGTCAATAGAAAGTGACCCATCGCAGGAAATCCCACGACACAAAACCATTAGATCAAGTTTTGAAGAAATATTTGCAATGAATGACTCAGGGATGGTCAACGTGAATGGAGAAAAATGTTTGCAATGAATGGTTTATTTGAATTGTCTCTTGAACACACAACGACACTGCAGATGGTTTGACAACAATTAACCTAAAGCTAATACCCATAAACTGGATGAAGACTTTCAATGTGGTTTGATTAACTATTAGACAAAGGATTTCCCAACCCAGGTACAAGTGTGAAAAAAAGTGTCGTATTCAAGAGTGGTATGCTGCTTTTTAAACAAGGGTGACAACTAGATTCTTTTTCTCTCTTTTCCCCCCACCATTACTGGCAAGTACCTCTTTATTTTTTACCAAATTGAGGAGGATAACATTTGCTTGTTTGTATAAGCTCATCCTTCGGATGAGTCCCTCTTAGTATTAAAATCAAACACTAAGAAGGATATGTTCAGTCCTGTTTGTAATCGACAGGTCCTTTACTGTTAAATTTTAACGAGTCCAGTATAGGAGAAACTTGGTGTTTTTCAATTTTAGGGAGTTGGAAGAAAAATATAAGTAAACTCCATGGTTGTAATTTTTTCATAAATTTAGTCTCTCAAGCTCAAAAAAGGATAAAATAATACAGGAGAGAACTCTATTGACCATGATTAGTCAACATATACCTTTTTCGTAAATAGTCCATTTCGGTCTGGAAAAGGGGCAAACTTATACTGAAGGGACGACTGTTCATTTCCTTTAACAAGTTTGAATAGTCAAGTACTCAACGATATTTTCATGTTTAGAGAGTCTGAAAAGGGCTTAAAAGAGAAATCCAGGGTTTCACTTTTTCGTAATTTTCAAGAGCCTGAAAAAGTGATAAAAGTACACTCAGTGTCAAAATAATTATTTTCACCAAAATTCCTGTATCCTACACAAAAATCAAAAGATTACACATACATGTTTCCAAGAAGTAAAAATATTGAAAAATAGTCTTTTAAAGTGAAAAATAAATATAATATAATATTTTATTCATTCAAAAACTATAAAAAGGAGTTAAACAAAATCATTTTCACCTTTTGTCTTCACAACAGTGAATTGAGAGCTTTTGGAAAAAACGTTCTAGAGCTAATATCAGGAGAACCGACCTTCCATTCCGTGAATCGTCAAAACCAGGTAATCCACATCATCTTACTCTTCATTTCTATCCATTTCAATTCTCTTTTTTAGCTTTAATTTCATTTTTTGGGGGGGGGGGGATTTATGTTAGAAAATGTGCTCTCGGGGGTCCGCAAGTCATGCGTGCGCTACCTGCAGACCCCAATAATTTTTCAAATGGAAAATTCTCAGGCTACCACAGTTTTTGTGTGGAGCCCGTGTGGACGTCCGCACTGTCTCCTCACAAAAACTACGGAGGCGCCGTGACCGTTTTAAAATTCACAAATTCTCTTAAAAATGATTCACGTTTTATATTCCACTGGTTTCTAACATTCAAATGTGTTTATTTTTTGGCTATTCCATCATGTTAGAGTGCAAAGAACGTTAGCATCAGGTTATATACAATGAAGCTATGGAAGATGCTACCACTATACGTGCATTGCAAGCTTGTGGGTTATATAAGTTCTGGGTGATCCAAGGCATCAAAGCACAAGTAGAGCTGATGACATGGCTAGTAAATGCATGGGAAGTTCAATATCAGAGCTTTATCATTGATGACCATCGACTCGAAATTAAGCTTAAGGATATATATTTTATCACTAGATTGTCCCGAAGAGGAGAAAACATATCCTTGTTTGGGGCTAGAAAGGGTGGCCTACCCGTTGCTAGCTACAAACAAATTTTTTGCAGTGATGAGGTAGATCCAAAGGATAATTTCATAGACATTAAAACTATCTTGCAATTAGATCTCAAACTGATTGCATTTACGGTAACTAGATTATGCGGAAGTGTGGCTCCACATGTAGCCACTAAATATCAAATGCAGACCATTGAAAAGTGTTTCAGAGGCATCATATTCAACTGGTGCGAAGGGGTATTGGCCAACATGAAAGGCCAATTAACCATAGAAAAGAATGCAAAGTTGAAAAGCTTTGGTTATGGTGCCATTTTGATTTCGTTTGATTTAGAGAGAATCCCACTTCTCACCCCTCAGCTTATTCTAGTAGATCGTGGGGAACCTCAGGAACCTCAAATGGTATTTTGGGTTGCATTAATGGCCCACCATGGTGGCGATGGAAGTTCAGTGGTTCGGTTCCCTCTAGCATACTTTATGTGGCTAAGGAAACAAGTCTTCACCATCAAAGACATCCCTTATGCAGGTATAGATTTTATAGGTGATCCTGAGATTTCTTTGCCTCTAGGGGCACAGTGGAAGAATCATGTAAGCGAACTATTTTGATGTTTTTAATCTAATTTTTGTCTATTTTTTATCGTCCAATACTGATAGCAATGTTTAATTGTAGATGTTGTTCCACAACGACCAACTACACTTTGCCACTTTGATAGGTGGCAAGCAGAGCCTATAGCACCACCACAAGATCCAGTAGCATAGATCCTAACTGATATGGAACACAACCTAGAGAGGTTAACCATAGATCTTCCAGAGACAAGGACAGAGGATATTCCTCTCCGACTTCAGAGACAGGTTACTGGTGTTCGAGGATAGTTTAGGAGATTCCTGTGCAAGGTGGCATGTGCCATAGTCTATTACCATGATCATCATCACAGATAGTGGATGATCATTGTGGATTGACATATTTTGTTTTTTGTAACAGTATCTATTAGATCATAAGGTTCTTGAACCTATGATCATAGACGATGTGATATTTTGAAAACAAACCTATCTATGATATTACTACTTCCTCTGAGTATCTTGTTAAACATGTATCGAATGTTGTTTTGGTTTGCTATGTTAATGTTGCAAATTTCTATTTAAAACATGATTAGCTAATGCATCGGCCAATGTGTTTAAATTTCTTTAAATGTGTTGATATTCAATGTAATCAAATTTTCATTCCAAGAGACAAACCTTCAAAAATAATCTCAATAACACTGGATTTTTAATTATATATACTTTGTTTAAATGTAATACAATGAGTTCTGAATCCAACCTAATGATCAAATGACAAATTCCAATTGAAATGGCATCAGATAATAACTGAATGACTGTGCTATATTATGCAATATTATTCGTTGTTTGACCAAAGGCTTACCCAATGCATAGAAACTAACTCATCGGTGGGTGAATAGATAACCCAAGTCGAAGAGGAAATATTCCGTGTACTACGACAGGCACCATTAGCAAAACCAATGTACGTTTGAAGGGATTTCGACATCTGAAATATCAAGAGTAATCAAGATAAGCAGTGATAGTAGTAACAACAAACTTAAACTAGGCACACTATCTAAAAATAACTAATGTAAAAATGAGATCTTCACACGAAATTTAAGCATAATATCTCTTAAGATAAAGACCATTTCTGGGCTTATCTAAAGAGACCCCACCATAATCAATCAATTCATAGGCCCCTTTTGCAAGCACTCGCTTGACAATGTAAGGACCATGCCACATTGGTTCGAATTTCCCAGCACTTAGCTTATCGTTAGCTTGATCGTAAACTAAGACTAGGTCACCTTCTGAAAAAACACAAGGGCTAACACTTCGATCATACTGAGCTTTCACATGTTTCTTATAAGCTTTGGTAGCTAATGCAATGGTGCTTCGAGTCTCATCTAATTGTGCTAAGTACAAAAAGTGTTTTTCCTCTTCAGAGGTACTTGGTAGTAACTCTATGGCTAATTGGAGTGACAATATTTCGCATTCAATGGGTAACACAGTTTCTAAACCGTAGACCAATTGAAAAGGAGTGAACCCTATAGTAGTTTTTGCTAAGGTTCGATATGCCCATAGTGCCGAAAAAAGCATGGTTTGCCAATTCGATATGTGAGTTTCGATAATCCGTTTAATCATGGTGGTTAAAACCTTTTTGATGGCTTCAACTTGACCATTAGCCTGCGGGTAATATGGAGTAGAGTTATCATGGCGCAAGGCAAGCTGATTTGAAATTTTGGTCATCATTATATTTTGAAAATGACTCCCATGGTTTGTGATGATAGCTTGGGGTACACCAAAATGAGAAATCACATGATTGAATACAAACGTAGCTGTAGTTTTTCCATCTATCGCGAATGTAGGCATCGCCTCAGCCCATTTGGTAAAGTAATCAACAACGAGAATAATATACTCATGCCCCCCAGCCGAGTGAGGGTTACATGTAATGAAATCAATGCCCCATTCCAAAAAAGGACTGACAACAATTATTGGGTGAAGAGGAGCTGTAGGTGCACGCATCTTTCGATCAAAAAATTGACAATTGTGGCATTTTTGGACCACAATAATACAACCTTTGAATAACGATGGCAAAAAATATCTAGCGCGCAATATATTTTGGGCGGTGGAAAACCCAGAAATATGACCACCACACACTCCAGAGTGGTAGTCATTCAAAACCCTTTCATCCTCTTCGTGAGTTATATAACGTCGAAAAACAGAATTCGCACCACGACGATAAAGTGTGTCCCCAAAAAATATTGTATTGTTGGGATTTATATTGAATTCTATGTCGATTTCAACTCGAAAGCTTTGGCCGAAATTTTTGGGTTTGAAGATATATAATGATATCTTGATACCATGGATCTAACATACTAATAAGAAACAAAGATTCATCTGCAATGGGATTCTCTACCACAGTTTCTATCTCAATATTGGGAAAGTCACACATTATTTCTACAAACACCAGTGATTTCTTTGATTTAGATTTCTCGAATTCCAAATCAAACTCTTGTAGGATGACAATCCATTTAGATTATTTGGCCTCGAGTAGTTGTTTTGTCAAAATATACATCAGCGGGTTGCAATTAGAGATCATAGTTGTTTTACGTAACAGGATGTAGTGAAGAAATCGCTGGACAACTTGAACTGCTACCAAGGCTAATTTCTCCAGATGCAAATATTTGATTTTCATCGGATTGAGATTCTAACTTAGATAACAGATCACATGCTCATTGTGAGATTCATCCTCTTGAACTAGAACCATTCCAATGGTGGAATCAGAGGCTGCTAAGTATAAAAAGTAGTCCTGGTGTTAATTGGGCGGATGAAATAATGGTGCATGGGTCAACGTGTGTTTTAAAGCATCAAAATATCGATCAAAAATATCATCCCAAATAAAAGGAACACTTTGTTTCAACAATCGAGTAAAACCTTTTGTTAACTCAGCATAGTTTGGGATAAATCTACGTAGAAAGTTTTCTTTCCCTTGAAAACTTTGGGGTTGGAAAAGTGTGGAAGGAGGAGGTAAATTGATGATGGCCTCAACCTTCGAGGGGTCAACGCGAATGTCGGATTTCAAAATGATGAACCCTATTAATCGTCCTCACTGCACACAAAAAAACATTTGTGTGGGTTCAAACGAATCTTTTAATGCCTACATCTCATGAAAATAGCTCATAAGTATGTAGGATGATCATCCATGTGTAAAGAACGAGCAGTTAAATCATCCAGATAAGGCTATACAATATGTTTGATATCATGAAAAGCATAATACATGGCCCTTTGAAAAGTTTCACCGGCATTTTTTAATCTGAAAGGTAATTTTCAATAAGAAAATGTTCCCCAAGGACATATAAACATTTTTTTAGGTCAATCGACAGGGAGTATGTTGATTTGATTATACCCAGAAAATCCATCCATAAATGAAAAAATTTCCAGCACAATCGTCTACAATTTGGTCGATATAGGGGGTAGGATAATTGTCTTTTGGACATGCTTTAATAATATGCCTATAATCGACGCATACTCGTATATTTCCTTCTTTTTTGGTAATGGGAACTATATTAGATACCCAATCTAGTAATGGAATTGGATAAATAAATCCTGCTCGCAATAGCTTTTCAACTTCATCTTTAATAGCAGTAGCTTTTCGTGGATGTATCGGACATACTCTTTTTGTAATAGGCTTGGCATCCGGGTATGTCTTAATTTCATGAATGACAATCTTTGGATCGATTCTTGGCATCTCTTCGTAAGACCAGGCAAATATGTCTCAGAATTCTTGAAATAGGGCTTTATATGTATTAATCTCGCCAATTGTACAAGAAGCACCTATATGAATGTTTTCAACAATTCCAGATTTAACTGATATGTCGATAGGAACAGTTGTAGAAATGTTTCCCAAATTAATCTTAGAATCCGAATTTGTAATCAATATGGGATTCTGTGGTTCCTTGACATAATAAATCATAAATATTGATGAAAATTAATTTTCAAATCTATCAAGTTTAGGTAAAAATGAATATCTATGATGTAGATCATCCCAGGGTAATTCATCCAAAGACAAAAATTCTCAAATACTTTCATCAGTGTGAAACACTTGTTGAAAAGGATCGGAAAATGATGTCAACGTTGAGCTTGATAGTGAAAAATATTCTTCGGTGATCACATTCATTTGATGAGGAGTAGTTGAAAGTGTATCAAAAAATGACTGTATTGCCACATATGCCATTTCAAAAGGACTCAAAGTCATCTTGCCATTGAAAGAATCCAGTTATGATTCTAAAGGCACTACCCAAGTGTCATCGAATGGTATAGTGCTTGATGAAATCATATTGATATTGGAAATGGTATAACGGTACTTTGGGTGGAGGCATAGAGAAAGTTTCCATCAAAGCAGAGTCCTTTACTAAACCTACACCAACATCTTCATATGGGATAGTCGATTTTCCAACATGTTGGATACTATCTGTAGAAGCAGGGTCAGATGAATAATATGACAACTGATCGATTTTCACAATCTTTCCTTTATGAGGAAACATGATTAATCAGAAAACGGATGAAACGACAGTAGTCATGGCATAAGACCAACTACGACCCAAAATAAGGTTGTAACCCAGAGGGGCCTCAACAACTTCCACATCTAGATTAACGGTTTTACCTTCTACTTCTATAGGTAGATCTTGTAGTATACCATACGGATGAAGTCCTTTTCCATCAAAGGCTTTAAGGATTTTCGGTGATTGGTTGAGTGTTGGAGAAACAAGAGTTTTCCAATAGTTTAATGACATTATGCACGTGGATGCCCCCTCATCAATTATAGTATGAAAGACTTGTATGTTTTTTACTAATACTGGAATCTGAAAAGCCATCTAATGAGGGAGTCTCGATGTAAAATTTTCTAGATCAAAGACTATGAGATTAGAATCCTGAAGATCTATAGCTCCAATAGCTTATAATAGTAATTTCCTTTGTGCTTGACATGATTGTAGCACTTCCAAGGCCAAATTGTTGAAGGGGACATCGCGAAGTCTTCAATAGTGCTATAATTCTAAGTAGCTCTCGCATGTGGATTGAAAGCTGATTTTTGAAGCACACCTTTAGCAGGCGGTTTAATCACTAGATCAGGATTAGTTTTCTCTATGTGAAGATGATCAGAAACCGAAGGAGATACAAATGGTGTTTGACTAGAATTTTCTGTCTCTTTACTAGTTACAGGATTTTTAATACCATAGTCTTGCAATCACGTCACAACCATCGCCTGAGACATCATTAAAATATTTGTTGATGAATTTGAAGAAGATCCTATCATTTTGATATCTTGAGTAGGAAAAGGATCCTTCAAGACAACGGGTATGGATGAACCTTTGACAAAATTAGAGACCTCGGACCAATGTGGGTACTCTTTAGTAAAGTGATCCTCATCACATATAAGACAAGGATAATGAGGTTTCAGTTTATCTTCAACTGGTTCATTCTTTTCGGTTTTCTCTTTGGGAGACATTGTTTGTTTGTTTTCATTCTTCCCTTTCTTCTTATTACCGGTTTTAGATTTAGCTGTAGACGAATCTAAAACATGAATGTCGGAAAAAATTTCAAGGGAAGAATCTCCTTTTGGTGAATCTGGTAAAGTTATGATAGGATAAGTATTTTTGGAAGACTTTTTCTTACTCTTATTAGCGCTAATTAAACCAATAGCTCCGTCTACAGCATGAGAACCTAAAGGAGTTGCAGTTATTTGACCCTGAATTTTCGTATAAAGTGCCAAACTATGTATATACAAGGTCTAAGTACTGAGCTTGAGAAATGACCCGTTCATCCATAACAACACCTCCCTTAGCCACATCTTCAGTGATTTTTGGAAGCAATGATTTGATAAACCATTCTGCCAAAATCTGATTCGGAATAAAAAAATTCACTAAACGTCTTCTACATCTCCATTCATGTATGTGATATGATATGTATGTAGATGTAGATTGTTTTAATGAAGTCAAGATTTCCGTGCCATTGTCGTATCAGACTGACAACTGAAAGTGTGTTAAGAAAGTTGTTGCTAACACATTGAAATTGTTGAATGAGCCACATGGTAGTTCAATATACCATTTTGTGGCTAAAACTATCAGTTTTCTATGAAACAGTCTTAATCAAATGGAATCATCAATTAAAGAGTTGGATGCACACCAGAGGTGGTAAGTCATGACATGGTTTGAGGGGTCCTCTCCTGATTTACCTTCGAACTTAGGAATATCACTGGGAAACTTATTCGGCATTGGTGGCCAATATGAAAGACAATAAATCAGATCTTCGTTAGGCGCAAAAAATCGGGTAAATCTAAAGTTTCTATGAATAGTAATCGACGGTTAAGGTCCTACTGAGCAAATTGATAACCTTGCGGAACTGTACCAGTACTAGGAGGAGGATATCCTAGATAACCTAGAATAGCCCATGCATTTGGAATTGGAATGCCTCCGAGATAACCAGGGTTGGCCGGACCATATTAAGGTTGATCTGGTATCTGATAAGTGTAACCAGGGTATGGTTGATGTTGGTATACTGGATTTGGTGCTACAGGTCCATATTGATACTGCCCTTGATATGGTTGATAAACAAATTTAGGTTGGCTTGTTACAATTGTACTTGTACCAAGTTGTCCCGAAGGCATCTGAACAGTAGTCTGAAATGTGGGTCCAGGTTGAGGAGCAGAGACTTGAGGGATTTGTTGTGATACTTGAGGGGCTGTAGAAATAGGGGCTGCAGAAATTCCAGGGATAGGTGTGGTAGGCTGAACAGAAGTTGGTGCAGCAATTGGAGGTGGAATTCTAGGTGTATTCAAACTAGGCAGCTGAAAATGACTAGGTGCAGATACCTGTGGTATAATTTTAAGCGTAGGTTGGACAGGTTGTTGGATTTGACTATAATGAATTGGCTGACGAGGTTGATTATAAGGCATTTTCACATTAGGTTGCAAATTGTGTTGATTCAAATATGGATCTCACACTGTGTTAACTCCAGGGTATGGAGCTCCCATTGAATGTTGTGCTACGTAAGATGGACCATAACCAGGTTGATAATTTGAAATGTAATCTTGATAGTTGGATGGATAATTTCCACTAAAATATTGACCTCCCTGAAACAATTGTTGTTCTTGATAAAACTGCGGCCCTAAAGGAGGTTGTTGTCCTTGGAAAGACTGTTGCCCTAGCATAGGGTATTATCCTTGAGGAGGTTGCAGTCCCTGAATAGAATATTTCCCTTGAGGTTGATATTGTCCTTGAGGTATGTACTGTCCTTGAGGTTGCCCCTCGAGTGATAGATTACTTCCTTGAGGATGCCCCAAGGGCAGTAAATTACTACTTTGATGGTCAGGGTTAGGAATGTTTCCAGACATCATGTAAACTTGTTCTGCATTCAAATTTTCGGTATGTGATTCATTTGGACCAGGTGATTGTATAAGTTTTTCTGGAGAAGGAGATGCTCCTGAGAAAGTACCAGAAAGTGACTGGTACCCTGAAGGAACAAATGTACCACCATAAAAATATGTTTCTGGCGATGCAGAAAATATGGATGACTCACCAAACATATTGAATGACGGTCTGTAATTACCTCTTGGTATGGCGTAAAAAGGAATTCAGGGTGGAAAATAGTTTAGACCAGAACTGTGCAGAAAGTCTATTAACTGAGACTACCAAGGATCTTGTTTGAAAGGGCCATAATAGTAAATCGATTCACTAGGCCTAAGATCTAAATATTCCTGATGTGAAGGAAGAATAACTTCTTCTTCTGTGTCATTAATTTATTCAATGCTAATGAGGCCAGGAGGAAGATTCTTAGTGATGCGAAACTTCACTCCTGGTGAATGAGGATGACCAGGGGTTGGAGTAACAAACTCTAAATTAGGCTCAGATGTAGCAAGTTCAATTTCTAGTTCAGAAATTTCAGGCTCAGTAGTTAATAATTCACTAGTTGTGGAAGCAAGTTCAACTAGTTCAGAAATTGATATTTTCCTTTGAGAACTTTCTGGTGTTTGAGGTTGATCTACTTCGTAATCAGGATGTATAATTACTGATGTTTCCTCTTGTTTAGTTTATCCAGTCCTTGATTTTTTTCCTTTCTCAGATTTAATTTTTTCTAACTGCCTTAGTGTGTACTCAGGGGTTTCCCCTGCATTGTATGTGATCGTCTTGGTAATTCAACCACGATTAAAAGTTTTAGCACACGAAATCAAAGAAAATTTCAATAAAATCTCCTAAATTCTCTAAGGAAACAATCAAATCGAAACACACACCTACAAAATATAAGAGAGCAATCCACACAGAAACAGTAAATTCACACACTAAAAACACTAGTTGATAATGAAATCCAACGTCGTAGAATTCTAATATAGAAATTGTGGTTGGAACAGTTGCCCCGACAACCTACTTAATGAAACAGTCCAGTGCAAGTCTCTCCACTTATGTCATCTCAAAGTGAAGAGGACCGTCTGGAAAGTCCAAGTGAGTCTAGTCAATGTCTGCTCCATGTACAGTGGGACCTTCCCTCCACTGTCACCTTGGGAAAAAATCCTAAATTTTATAGTCACTAAGGTCACCAACGGGAACAAATGTACCTAGGGAAATAGTCTACGATCCGATATACATGCAAGGGAAAAGTAACTAGCTCAATCCCCTTGAAGACTCCTTGATATAATCCAATTTTTACCAACAAGTGACCCTAGGCTCCTCGACAATGGTCTATCTGAGGTTTACCGTTTTTAGTACATGCACATTTGCTATATTTCCCAATGAGATAGGTACGATTACTTCACTGGTTTCAACATGATCTCATGCTTGACTCTTTTAAGAAGAGCTTCCTAGGGAAAAAATGCTACAATTGGATTTTCCTACAGCAAGATTGCTACTTGTTTGTTTAAACTGTCTTGGAATGTTAATTACAACCTATTCCAAGACACTAGCCTAAGCTATGTTGGTGAAAAGAGCCCTAGAAAATGTAAAATATCTAGATTGATTTTATTAAAGCGTTGTTTTTAAATTGGTTGTTGCTTAAGACAGAAGGTATGGAAGTGAAACTTCAATGATGTTTGTGACCCGACTCAAAAATGCGCTAAATGCATCTAAATGATAAGTGCAACTATTTTCTTTTCAATGAATCTTATTTAAGGGAAAGATTGAGAGATTTAACAAATCAAAACACCAATTCTTTCATTCATAAACAAAATATTTGAAAAGAAGACGATTTATTTGAGAACTCAATTTCGCAAAAAATGTTCAATTACTCTTTCGAAATAAAATTCCTTTATCAATCAGATCAGAAACTACAAATTAATAAACAAAATTTTTCCAAAAGAAAACACTATCTAAAACTCTAAAAACATAAAATTCAAAATCAAGGAAAAATCTAATTTTGAAGTATATCTAAAAGTTTGAGGACTTTTTCTCCTAGTTTGTGATCGAACTAAGAAAAACTTCTACTTATCTCAATAGAAATGAAAACACCCAGAAATGGTTTGATGTGAAAATCAGGCTTTAGTAAGCTAAAAAAATCTTCCAAATTTGCAAATGAAAATGGAATCATTTTTCATAAAATTAAGGTTTGCAATGGTTTTAATGGCTCAGAAAGAGAATATCATAATACCAGGAAGCTGAGGTAAATGAATGTTTCTTATAAAGAGCAGCAAGAAAGTAGGGTAAATACTCACTCATAACATGCAAATCGGATGATAAATTACACAAACACAAAAAATTTTGAAACGAAATTCACACATAAGATTTGACAGCTTAAGACGGACTGGGGAAAACACAAAGAATCAAGTAATCTAGTTCCTAAAAAGAGAATTCTTAATTTTTTTCAAAAATTTTCCACATGTCCACAGGTTCTAATGGAGAACAGAGCAGTACCGCACTATTCTGAACTAAAAGCTGCGGAGGCTACTGCACTATTTTTAAATGAAAACCGCGGAGGCAAGGAAAAGTACAAAAAAATAAATATTCAGCTTTTATTTTCAGGGATTCTTAAAATTTATCTACCCAACCCAATCTTAGACAAATCAAAATGAGAAAAATCATAAATTCAAACTAAAAAATTAAAAGATAAATCTAAGTTCTTTTCCCCAGTGGAGTCACCATTTTGTTATACAGATTAATCCCTCTTGCAGACAAGAGCGATCTCCCTAGTATTCTATGAATATCTAGAAACAAACATCCATTTGTAAATCCTTTTCTCTAGACTATTTGCAATTTATAATTATTATAAACAAAGAAAGAGGACATGCCCCTACCTTGAAGTCCAACGTTCGATGCAGTCTTTTACCTAGTCGATCCAAAGAGGCTTCTTCAGTAAGTAGAACTTGCAATCAAAGATAGACAAAAGATCAAAGCACCTGCAACATATAATAATTGAGAAAATTTAATATAACTTAGTGATCAAGGAATCCAAGTATTGAATTATTCAAATAGGCACAAGAACAACTCAATGAGAAAAAGAGATCCATATGTATTAACTTGAATGAAAAGAATTAACCTTACAACCTGATGCCTTGATGTCGTACAGGTTCTCCCGGGGTCCTGAACAATCGTTCCTCCTTCATTTTGACAAGCCTCCCTCTTTGAATACTAGCATAGAGTTATGAAAATAAGGGTGTGATCATTCTCATGCCAACAACAACTAGTGTAGAGAGTATGCTCTCTTGAGAATTCCTTCAACAACTACAATGTATGTCTACAAACCACAAGCTACCCTTGAGACTGAAACATGAGATCAATTTATAGGTAAATGGAGGTAGTTTCAGTTCCATGAAGAGGGGGATGGATTCCTCTCATGAAGGGATTTGAGCTCCATAGACCAAGGGATAAACTCCATGAGTGGAGGGATAAAGCTCCATGAGTAGAGGGATAAATCTCGAACTAAGCGCGCCTCTAGAAGCTTTCAGTTGGGAGAATATTCGACCAGCTCGACTTTTAGAACTTACTTTTTTCCTTTATTTGACTTTTACGGGGGTCCGTATGTTTTAGTAGCAGAATGTGTGGGAGCTGCCGCGGATTGTAGAAGAAGTATCCGTGAACCTGTAGGAAAAGGCTAGAAAGTACGGAGTTATACTTTTAAGGGTTTTAATGAGCTTTTTCTGCAATTCCAAGACTTGGTTTAGGAACATTATGGTTTTTGATTTCTAAGGGAGCACAATATAGGTAGTGATGGACCTATATGGACAGTCAAATGTCATGGTGACAAAATAATGTGTAACACTACTGGTATGATTTCCAGCATAAGGGTCTTCTCCTTAGAGTTAGCAAAAACCACCTGAATGGCATATATCTAACATCATTTTCTAATACTCTTACTCATTTGGGAGGCTGTGATAGAACACAACTGTAAGGGTTTCTTGATTCCTTTTATTTATTGACGAGTTCCATCTTGAATTCTGTAATATATATTCTTCTCTTTACAATATACCAGCATCATGTGTCTCTCCAACCAATCCATGCCCAGTAGTACATCATAGGATCCCAAAGGCAGTACATTCAGATCCACATTTAACTATTGGTTTCCAGTTTCCAGTGTACAATCTAGAATTTTGGCACAAAATTTTCTTTTTTCCCTAGTAGCTAGCTGTACCAGCAAGGGATTTTTGAATTTATGACTTTGTAATTTACAGATTTCTACTATTATGGGGTCTACATAACTTAAACTGGCACTGGTGTCAACCAAAATAGAAACAGGTTGTGAAAGTAGCTTACCTTCCAGTTCTATCATCGTTGGTTGAAAATATGCCTGTCGACCCTCCAAAGCTACATTAATTCTAGGTATACTCCAGGCTACATCTCCCACTGTAGAGGCTTCTTATAGATTAGCTACTGTATCATTTCTTCCCCATTGTGGGCAGTTCTTATAATAGTGAGCCTCGCCACACCCCCAGCACTGTAGAGGTGGTTTTTGGTTTGGTCCAAGTTCTGGCTTGTTGGAAGCCTCTATAGGCTTTTCTTCTGTAGGCCACCTGTTTTTTTGATGGTTTCTTCCGTACTGTTTGCTCACTGAATTCCTTGCAGAATTCTTAAATTTATTGGTCCTAGCATTTTTTAAATTTGAACTTCTTTTCTGCCCTTTTCTTGGCTGCCAATTTTTTCCTATTTCTCATTTTGCCTTGGACTGCTGGTAACACATTCTCGCCTTTCGAATTGCTTCATCCATGGTCCTTGGATTCACAAACTCAATTCATTATTTCATATGGGTTGGAAAACTACTCAAGAACCGCTGACCCTTAGCATTTTCATCCTTTAAATAAGGAACGTATCTTAATTAGGAAGTGAACTTAGTTATGTATTCATTCATTTTCATTTGAACCAACCTCAAATCATGGAATTCACTAAAATTTTCATCATAGAAAAGTTCTGTTAAATATTTGTCCTTAAAGTATTGCTGAAATGCATCCCATGTCACGTCGTGGTCTTCAATGTTGTGGACATTCTTGAATTACTCCCACCACAAGGTGGCCTTTTATATCAACTAATAGATGGCCAACCTGGCTTTAATATTGTTGTTGTACTCATAAAATTGAAATTATTTGTTCATATTAATCAACCAAGCTTCAGCCACCTCCTCCGCTTCTCCATCAAACATAGGTGGTTTAATATTTCGGAATTCACCTTGTAATTCCACTTTTTGTTTCTCAATTTCTTGTTGTTATGACACATTACCAGACTCAGCCTCATTATAGTTTATATTCCTGTTACTCCATTGTGAATGGCTTCTTTCCACTATGTCATTGGTTTGGTCCTTAGCTTTTTGTTGATTTGCTTCTAGCATATCTATATTAGGACTGGGTTGTAGAAATCCTTGATTATGTTTATCAAAAAGGCTTTTGAGTATCCTTTCCAGCTCTTGCATCAAGCGCTCATTATCACTCTTAACCTGAACCATTTCTTCCTGTAACTTCTGCACAATGCTTAGCACTATACTGGTTTGGTGTTGTTTTTCTTCCAGCAGTCTACTGGTCTGCTGGTGCTGATCTACACTCAGCTAAATCCACTTTCCAGATTCATTTCTAGATGGGATTGGGGTGTAGGTTCCCCTAGGTTTTGGGGTGTTTTTTGTGTCAACCCCCTCCTCATTTGTCTCCCACTATATTATTTCTTTTATGTGCACCATTTACATACAACAGTTTATCATGTTCGGTTACCCATTGGGTCCTAGCGTATGAACGTCGCTCTGATACCACTTGTAACATGCATAATTGTAATAATAATTATTTTTTTTACCTTTACCATTTGTAACCATACTTTCTATATAATTATTATGAACCCGCAATATAAATTCTATTGGCACTTTAACATTTTGGGTTTTCGACATATAAATTGATTTTATCGTGGGTGTACCATGTGGTTCGACCTTCTGGATATTGGTTGCCAACTCAACACCATTATGATTGTCATATCACCATACCTATCATTTATGTTACTTCTGGTGATTAGTTAATTTTATTTCGACTCATAACACCTATTATTAAAGTCCCAAAGGACAGATCAAGTTTAACATATCCCTAACCTTATCATTAGATTTTATTCACTGTGAAATTTATTCCATCGACGACTAAAGAATTATTAAAGGGTTAATTGTACAGTACTATTCATGGGTAGTACTACTCGCTTGACACTTACACAATTGATCACCATCTGATCTAGGTTTTCTTTGGGATCTACGATGGAGTGCATTGCGGTACCCGTTTAGGGTATCGACCACGTGTAACCCTAATTGTTTTCTCATTTTTCATTGTGAGCTCTCTAGCACTAATCCTCTACAACCCTGTCGCGCTCAGCTTTGTTCATTCATCTGCCATTCCACCAGCTTAAGCTTGGCTTACCATGGCGTATTTGAACTGGGTAAGCTTTGGTTTTTACCTTACATTTTGGGTTCTAGCCTCTTTGCGGCAATAAAAAATAATTTTCTTGAGTTGCTAAAGTGTATTTTTTTCTTTGCTTCACAAGGAAATGGCAGTGGAGTTAACCGTTGGCCTTTGCGTGCAGGTTGAATGAAAAACCCAGTGGAATGTGCAATGGATTTTCTCATTCCCTGGAGCTTTCATTCTGGTTCTGCATTTTCCAGTTCTCTAGTTCTTCCTTCCTACCGTAGCAGGTATCTTTCCCTACAATGGCGCTGATGTCCGTCGTAACTATCCTTGCAATTGTTACAGGTCCATTGAATCTTTTTTTTTAACTTTTCGAAGGATTATTCTTGTGCAAGGTTCTTCTCCGGTCTACTGAGTTTTATAGGTCAGGTATCACATTTGGACTTTGACATTTTTATCTTGTAATTACCCTTAGTTATTTCTTTAAGAAAACAATATGATTTATAACTTCACGCGGATGGTTTCAATGTGAAGCAGGTACTCATATTTTCTCCCATGGATTGGTTTCAATAATGGTAATTATCATGTTGTTTTCTAATTGCTCCAGCTTCGATGACCCTTTCATTTTTTTCCTGGTACTTGACTATCTATCGACGGGGGTTTTAACTTCCAGGGAGAGTTCTCTCTCTTTAAGCTCTTTAGTTCCGTGTCATTTGGATTATTCCTATAATAAATTTTTAAGGCTTCAACGTCGTAAACATTACTGGCTTATCTTTTGTTAAAGTCTTCGCTCCGAAGACAGTTTACCATACAAGTCATTTTCGATGCATTTGTGTTAATTCTTAGGGTCTAGCTTTGTTGAATGTTTAGACATGCAAGGGTCTACTATATAGATATATCTTGCTCCTCTCTTTACTGGTCGAACCCTCGACCCAACTAAGAGTAAAATCTCTCAACGAGACATAATTTAAGTGTTTTATACAAATTTTGTGGCAATGGATGATTAATACATTTTTAGAACTTTGTATAGTAATATGTTTTGATCGCTTCTTGTAATACAGTTTTCACTTCTTAATAGAAATCATTGTTCAATGTTTTCAAATGTTGCACAATAGCGTTATAATGAATTTTCCTGTTCTTGAGCATTTTCTTTAGGTTATTCTATTAATTTAAAAACTCATTTGTTTGTCTTACCCGTAATAGGGAATTTCTGCAATAATGGTTGTGGAATATATATATATCGGTGTTTTCTTATTTAGACATTTACTTTGGCAAATATTTGTCCTAATTTTCTACAGTATGAGTTTTATTTTAACATTTTGCATGGAACAGTTCAGTCAAGATTTGGGGTTTTAACCCTTTTGTTTGTTTGGTAATTTTATCTATTTACTCAAGGGTGTCCAGACAATCCATTTTCTAAGTTGTTTTTAAAGACTCATCCTATCCACGTATATCATAGAATACAGAGATTAATGACCTGTTGGGTCCAGGTTCTCAAGCATGGACCTAAACTAACAGTTGCCTCTGGATCTTGTTTTCCAGTAGAAATTGTTTCTATTTTACTGTATCTAATGATATAAATATTACCCTTCCTTAAACAATCAAGAACCTGAAGAAATGCATTTTCTCACAGTTAGCATAATAATAACAATTCTACTGTAACTTTCTCGATTACTTCATAAAACAAATAATAATCTTTTTTATTAACATTACTTCTTTGTGTAAAATTTTGCACTTCATAATTTAAGAACAATTCCCATTTTAAAAGAATTATGTCCAAAATAGCATATCTAGTTCTGACTACCTCAACAGTCTGTATGCTTATCTGGTCTCAAAATATGTTGATCATGTCCTCCCTACCATGAGAGAGGCGATTATGTCCTTATATCAAATGTCCTTTTAATTAAATATTAATTTATCGATCTTTAGTCATTAAAACCTATAAAATTTCTTTTTAATTAAGTATTAATTTATCAACATCAAATGATTTTTCATGAGAAAAAACATATGGAAATTGCATCTACATGTTGATGAGGAGCTTTTATGTGCAACGACTTGTCATATAAGAATGGAAGACAAACACTTTCCAGCAAAACTATATGCAACAAATTATTATATAAATTCTTAAAAATGTTAATACTACAAAATGTAAATTATAATAAGATTTTTTTTTCCAAAACCTATTTTCTCTATATTTAAATTATTTAAAATTAAAACATAACAGAAAAATTCAACAAAATCATGCGACAAACAATTCCCTCCCTATCAAATATAGTCATTATGTAAATAATACATAATTTTAACAATGTCATCTTCTAATTCAAAACCTCAACCATTCATAACATATTTCAATTATCATAACTGTCATTCATATCCTTAAGATTCATACTCAATCTCTTCACACACCAAATGGCTTCATCAAACACGTCAATCCAATCTCCAAACTAAGTTTTTTAATTTCTTAAACAACATTTGCCTAATGCTTAGGCTTTTATGGGAAACCTATAATAAATTTTGATGTATTATTTAACTTATTCCTAAATTTATATTGCATCAACTTCATTTCTACCTTCTCCAATATCACATTATTTTTCCATGGTTTGGAACCACCTCTTGACATATATTGGTCGTTGCAATGTAAAGAAAATATCTATCTAAAATACGGATTTAACATGAGTTGAGAGGGATCAAATTTTTTTTGTTGCAAATTTATTTTAGAGTGCAAAAAACAATGTGTAATTTTTTACTCTTTAATATTCAATTTTTAATGTTATGAAGATTACATAACATGTGTATTGAACCATTTTATGTTAGCTCATGTCAAAATATTTTATTCATAACTCACAATGGATGTTTTATCTTCTTAAAATTATATTATTTAAGATACACATCCAAAATTCTATCTATTACTTGAAGAGTGAAAGTGAAATATCAACAACTCACTTAATTGTTTTGTTAATAGATTCTTAATTGTTTATTTAAATGATTATTTTATTTTTATTTTTTTGTTTAGCCAACATGACCGATTTTTTTATTTTTATTTTTGAAGACGTGACATACTTACACATTTCCCTCTTACTCGATTGTAGAATGAGCCTCTCGACTCAAAAATATTTTTATTCTGTATAAATAAAACAAATTTAAAATAAAAACACACAATTTTAAAACTATTTAAAAAATTTCAAAAAACAAAAAGAAGAGATATTAAATTTTTATATTATTGGATTAAGTAATTATTTTTGTATATGTAGTGATTATTCTCAGTCTCATTTAAAGCATCGATATAATGTGCCATATTTTACGTTGTTGCAGGAATTATTGTGCTTTTAGTTTTATATTTCACAATTCCATTGACCTTATCACCCTAACCTATGAATACTAACTTATCCCATTCATTAAGGGTAGTTTCATGGCCTCATAGTCACACTCGACTTTTAATATGGCTTCACCTTTATGTTTCTAGTAAAAATTTTAGCATAGCTCCCATCCCAATCTTTAAGACTGCACCTAGTTGAGTAATTTATTCCAAATATTATGGTTATTTCCTTATACTATCATCATTTTTTGTTCCACTCAAAGAAATCCTATGTCAAACCCCATCATAGCATTGACCATTGAGTTCAATCTAAGTCCATGCATCTATCATTTTTTATCATACCTCATTTTGGTTTATAGGGAATTATTATTTCCCTTTCTCTAACAAATTTGCCACTACACATAATAACACACTTGCTTTGGTAGTTTTATTTAGAGGTTTAATACATTAGCATCATTGTCATCACATGTGATGTCCTCATATGTAGTTGGTTTTTTCATCATTTTTTCATGACTACATGGTGCCTTCCAACATTTGAGTTGAAAATATTTATCATATTGTGTCAATGCATACTCAATGTGTAAGTGCCAATTATCATTATTGATGAACTATTTCACATATATAGATATTTTCTTATGAATTATTGATCAAAAGGTTTCTCCCATGCTCGACCATAGCTCCTCATCACATTGTGGAGAATTCATATGTTGTGATGATCGTATTATAGATCCAATTGATGACTAGTGAACATGTACTTCAGTTTTCCATCATTTCTATCATACCTTGGTATGGGCTTATGGGAGATGTACTATCAACATATTATGAATCCTCTTCTATTTGGTTTCCATTATTGCACTTATGTTCCCTTATTGAACCAATTTTCCTTCATCATATATTTCTATACAAAATCAGCATTCATTTCTAGATGTATTATGATCCAACATCAATCATATCATGTCACAAACATTGTGGTTCCATATTGTACTTGACTTTAACATTTACACTAGCATGACAGTATCCCTACTTTGTTTTACAAATAAAATATATTAATTTCACCTCACATTGTGGTCAAGAAAAAAAAATTCCTTTCTATCTCTAAGGATAGGTTCTCGTAAAGAACACACTCTTTCTCACTTCCAAAGAAGAAACTATGATGTGTTTCTATCATATGGTTTTTCTCTTAAAATCACACATCAAGTGTTATATGTTAATAAATTGGTTTCTTCTGCTCATGCAAATAAAATGTTTTACACTAAAGACATCATCAATAAGGACATCTCAACAAAATGAAGAATATAAATAATAAAATCATGAGAAATCCCTAAATTGTTTATGGATAGTTAAAATCAATTTATAGAGTTAAACAAAAGGATGATCATGTGGCACACCAAATTATAGTCATCTTGATTACATAAGTGATCCTTTGATATCTGAATAGGTTCATATACCTCATCAATGCATTAAATCGTATAATCTAGAAATTATGACATTGTTTCCATGAAAATTCCAACATCAAAAAGCTCAATGTAGGAAATTCCCATCATTTATGATAATATGCAAGATATATATAAATTATTTGCATGGAAAAAATTGGGAAACATCTTAACTTTCCTTCCATGACATCCTACAATAAATATTAAAATGTGTACACATCCACGCGCTGACAAAGTTCAATGAATACAATATTATGTTGCAAAAGTATAGCTACATCTTGTGAATCCTATGTTGCAATAGTTCCATTGTGCTTCAAAGGCAATGGGACTACTCCTTTGTATTATTCATTGTTCTTTGCATGAATGAGTTTCTTCTGGTGATCACCAAAATAAGGAAAGAGCCTCAAAGGGGAAAAAAATCATCCACCTGTTGAGAAATGTAACTAGTATCTGTCTTCATAATTTTTGTCTAGCTCATTTAATTTATAAAAAATTTAAAAAATTTAAAAAAATAAAAAAAATTGTTGTAAAGATCAAAATAAAATTATTTTTATAAGCATGGGTTTCATGCTCAATTTATTTTGTTTCTAGGTCTAACCACCCATTGTGTGCTTCTAGGGTTTGTTTCATGATTCATAGCCATTTTCATCTTGTATTAGACCCTTCTTGGGCTTATTGCATCAAAGAATAATTTTTTTTGGTCAAAAATGTATTTTGTGCCCCCTCCACCAAGTCGGACTCAAGTGTAGTCTAGTCAAACTCAAGTGCAATCAAGTCTGTCTGATTTAAGGGATACAGACACCTTGAAGAGACTATAAATAATCCAAGCATTCAACCTATTGTGGCATCCATCCAAGTGAATTTCGATCTGCAATCAAAATAAAATGTGAAGGCCTAAAGAAGGAGCGAAAAAGACTTGAAGAAGAAGGAGAAACCCTAGCGAAGAAAGGAGGAAACCTAGTGTAGGAAAATAGCTTTTTTTCTCTCATTTATCGCTCACATGTGCGAGATAATGGGTTGCAGGTAGGGGCCAAAATTTCAAGTCTGTAGTAGAGGCCGAAAACTTGATGCAGGAGGCTGAAATATGTGATTTATGCAGTATTGAAGAAGGTTGACTCTCATTGACTAGAAGTTGATCTTTGTCATCTTGGAAGGAATATCTTGGGAGGATGAATTTTTGTTTTATAGGAGTCTCATTGTTGGTCAAAGGGTCTTACTTGTCTCATTTGATTTGGTTCTAAAGGAAGAGAAGAATTTTTTTTGGGTTTTCCCCTAGAAGAGGGGTTTTCCCCTAGCTAAAAGACTACATCTCATCTTCTTGTTATTTTTATCTTAATGCATTTATTTTTTGGTAGTTGCTTGATGATAAGAAGATAAAATAAGATATAATATAATTTAATAATATTGAAAATAAATCACAATTAATTATTGATATAAGAACATTTTTCTATCTTTTTTATTTTCTAACAGCACCCATTACCTTCTCTGACAAGAGATCTTGGATATCACCTATATATCTCACCCCATGAGATACTCACTTAGAAAAATTGTGATACAATGCATGCATTCATGGAATATTAAATAATACCACTAATTTCACTAGGTATTGATAAATACCTCCTAAAATCATTTTTTAAAACCCCCTCCCAATACATCTTTCCAACCAAAAAACCCCTTGTTTTTAGTAGATACCATTTTTCATGCCTCTCAATACCTATAAACCCATTGGTGCCCTACAATTTGCCTTAGTGCCTATGATATATTTCACAATTTCCCTTTATGAATGAACATAGTAAGGTATTTGTCAACATGGTGGAACCCCTGTGGCTCACCCAAGGTGATATTGTTTGTTATTAGGTTATTCCTTTTGTTGTTATTAATACAAAGTATTTGGTTACACACCCCCACCCCACCAACCCCATTAGATGAGTGTTAAATGATTTGAACATTTTTGCAACTGGATTTAATATTATGGTCTTTAAACTAACAACATTAAGATATTTCTAGAGTGTTGGTTATTTTTATTCTTTGTGTGTGGGCTCATAAAGAAGGATTTTTCATCTCAATTCACCTTCTTTTTATCCACATCAAAACCTGCCTTGTTAAGATGCCTATTTGAATATTTCACTTCTCCATTCTATTTTGATTCTTATTGATTACATGGCAAGGAATGCAATGGACTTAACTTTTCTCACTTACAATATTTTTATTGTTTATTTTCTATCTACACCAGAAAATCCAACATGTTCACTGAGTGCATTTGATACACTCTTGCAACATGTTCACTGAGTGCATTTGATACACTCTTGCAACATGTTCACTTAGTTCACACCACAATATGGATTGGGGGTAAATAAAATTAAGAAGTGGTAGGAAAAAAATGAAAGAGAGATCATAAATAAGGGGGAGGAGGAAAAGAGAAAGAAGGGAGGAGGAATAAAAATGGAGAAAGAGAGGAAGAAGAGGAGGAAGAGAATAGAGCAGAAGGATTAAAAAATAAGTCTAGTAAATAGGGGAGGCAAGGGGGGAGACAAATATGAAGGGGAGGGGGGTGAGAAGAAGAAAAGGGGGATGAGGAGGGGAATGAGAGTATGAAAAAGAGTAAGCCCTAACCATGGAAAATCTACCCCTAAAATATCAAATCTTGCCTCCAAAAACCATAAATTTGCAATTAATCCTATAAAATAATAAAATCTAACCACAAAATCCATTCCCCCAACTAATCTAAAAAAAAAAAAAACATTTAGGAAAAATGAAAAAAAGGAATATTTTACCTTTGATAAAAAAGGGGACCCAAAAAATCCCCACTAGACTTGAATACTCCTCAAAATTTGTAGATAGCATGACACCACAATATCCTAACATTTCTCCAACACAAAATCTCCATGATTTTCAAAATGAAGCCAGGGAAGTAATTTTAAAGTCATTTGAGCCATAAATTCAAGATCAAAGGGATGTAAAATAGAATTTTCACATTTATTTCCTTTGTGTGTTCCTTTTGTACTTCCAACATCCTTCTTACGTCTCCCTTACTTCATTTTTTGTCTCATTTTAACAATATGCAATAAGAATATAATTGGACACCAAAAGAGCACATGGACTCAAAATAAGTGTAGGAGGATGCAAAAAAGGATGCCTAAGAAGACAAAAAAGTAAGCCTACTGTATCATTTTACTCAATTTCAATATATAAGGACTTTCAATTAGGGTGTAAAATTTCACTATTGTAGTAGTGATTATTTATGAAATAAAGGAATGTCATCATTATTAGCCCTTAGTCACAAATTTTAACTAAAAATTCTTCCAACTTTCCCTAGCTATTTTTGAAACCAACATTCATGAGTTAAATCGAGCTAATGAAAGCAAGATGTTGTCTTAACTCTACTAAATTTTAGTCTCACAAAAGGAGTCAGCTCATCCTTACTTTTCAAAACATAATCCTTTGTGGTTATGAAATTTGTCTTATTCACTTGAGAGGAAGACAAAAAACATCAAGTTAATTCCAACAATCATGAGAAGTATAATATACCTCTTGGAATATAAAACCAAGGGTCATAAAAATCTGAATTTACATGTATATATTGTTAATAATATGCATCACATGATTGTCTAATTCTCTTGCATTTTCGTGCATGTTCTAACAGCAGAATCAATGTTAGGATCATGAAACTGAGAGAAGTGGAGGTGTCTAAAGACACCATTACTTGGGATCCCAATGGCCATGAGGAAAAATTTACCAGGAATATTTCCACCTTTAAATAGGCTATATTCCACATGAATACCATGGTTCAATGCCATGGGTTCTCATAAACCTAGAGTTCGAAAAACATCGGTAATTTACCAAGTAAAATTTATCCGAATGACCCTAAAAATCCCTCCCTTAAAATTGACTCGGGGATATTAACCTAGTCCCAAATCACTCTATCGAATTCCATATAAAAAGTGTACCATCTACGAGATTAAATGGATAACTAGTCGTTGTATCCACTAATTATTGAGGAAACATTTTCACATACATGGTTCATCAACCATCTCACATTCTCACGTTACCCCCTTTAAGTTAGGATACCAATACACCTACCACCTTGGTACCTATCCAAGTGGTACATTCCACAACTTGATAACTCCATGCACTGCTACACTATATGTATGCCTGATCAAAGTCTTAAGGTATTACAATGACCAACCTCAAGCTAGTGTACAAGTACACCTACCACCCTTGTACCTATCCAAGTGGTTAATTCCATAACTCTGAGTCATAATGTGCTCCTTCACAACATGTATGCATGAACATGTCTTACAACCTACTTAGGGAATACACTTGTCTAAGGTAGGATTCCATTACTTGGACCACAAACCCTTAGAGGGTTCACACACCACTAGTGTTATCACACCATTGTATCTCTCATCATACATTGGCTCCTTCACTATCCTCAAACACCATTGACTCAATCTCCATTTTCTTATCCATGCCACCTCTCTCTCTTTTTGTATCTTTCCCAATCCATCCATTGACCTAGATTTTCAACACCATTTACACTTTCCAGCTCCATGCAATCAGCCCAACTCTTCTTCATCACCATGCATCATTTTCAACCTTTCCTAATAAACCATCATTTTTTAACCCAATTCTTAACTTTATCAATTAATTTCTTATCAATATTTACATTAGCCTCTTTATTCTCGCTTGCAGTCAACTTAACAATATACAAGACAAAGGAAAACCAAAACTGCTCATGATCTGCCACATTTACACTGTCAGGGTTGCATTAACATCCAACATAATATATATGAAGTGCTTCTTTTGTTTCCTCGTTATCCATCAATAAACATCTCTCATGGAAATTTAACAACTAGGCTTCCATGTCGTCTCCTACTCATCCCCATCACTAGTGTCTCTTAGCCTCCTTTTGTAACCATACCCCCTAGCACCTAACCCAAGCAAGGTAGTAGGAGGGGATTATTGTGTTGACCCAACTCCCAATGCTCTATTATGGGACTATGGTCTAAAAATTTCAACCTTTTTCAGTTTTCCATATCCTAAACCAAACCTCACCATCAAATTCATCTCGTTGAGACCTTTTCAGTGACATAAATTTTATCTCCATCTAACTTGCAAATCAAAAGTTATGGCCCTTCAAAGTTTAGGCCAAAAATTTGTCCTCCATGCATCGCGCTGCATAATTCCTATCTAGCCTAACCACATCATCAAAGCTAAGGCCCCACCTTTTTGACGTAAGGTTTGGGTTTGGACCTCTCGAAAAAACTAAATCATGCACTCCTTCTTGGCCCTAGCCCCCAACTGTCGATTTTCTTGACTATCTCAGGACCAACTACCCCGCCAAGTCTTGAACTTCTAACCTCCCAAATAGGGAGTGACATTATGTTATTGTCACATGATTCACATGGCCACCTATGGGCATATTAAGTGTCACTTATTTTTAGCCCATTGGGTCTCTATAAAGTACCAAAATTGGCTTCCACATGGCTTGCCATCGTGGCACCACACCATTCTTTCCACACGTCAAATGCCATCATGGCATGGGTCCCACCAATGACTCACAGGATATTGAAAATCACATTTTCTACAATACCATATGTTATATGTTTATTAAATTCAATGCATATATATATATATATATATATATATATATATATATATATATATATATATATATATATATATATATATATATATATATATATATATAACTTATGGGCTCGCACACCCGGTCAATCCAATGGTAGTAGGGCATCAATAAAACATACAATTAAGATTTAAATGCATACTCCCAATCAATATTTTGATGAAAGGTCCGCACCTGCTCATTCGATGACTCCTGACCCAAGGGAAAATCAACATCTGACAGTAAATTAGGAGTCCCCCCCCCCCGGTTTGCCCCGTCAGAAGGGGAGTGGGGGAGTATGAATTTTTTGTTCTAGAAAATGGTTCTAATGTCATCCATGGGCCACCATCTTCGTGACATCACCCCAATATATTTGTCAGTGAAGGTTCAATGCGAACACCCCATCCTCCCCTATTATATATACATATAGTAGTAGCCTCGTTGAGTCCATGGCCTGTGTATATATATATTTGAGTTCACACATGTTGTAGGGCTAATCCTCCTAGCAGGTGTCCTATCAGGTATATGTGTATACATTATCCAACCCCTCGACCCGATGTTGGCAACTCTTCTAGCCACAAGCAATGAGTATTGTATTGTTAATAGTTCTAGTTAAAGCAGTGTATATATTTATATACATGCATACATTTTTTATCAATGTCTAGATGTGCAGGTCTTCATAAATCAATTAAATAAAGTCTCATACTTGAGTTATCTCAATATCTTTCCATTCCAAAGTATTCTGGCACATGGCATCATAGCATATCCATATATATAGGTCAACCAACATATGTGTGTATAATTATATTATTCATTAAAGCTTTGCAATGTCACTACAATTACAAAACCATCTGTCCAACAATTGGTCTTAGTGTATTACTCAGTTAAACCCATTCATATAGGAAACCATAGTTCATATGTTCCAATGGAATACTATCAACTCAGTAATTATAAACATGGAATCCATTCCACTTGTTATCAGTATATCAGAAATCCAACCATATAAGAATTTTGCTTCATACATTCAAATTACATGCAATTAGCTCAATAATATAAAAATTTCATGCATTGTACATATTGGTCATGAAAAATAATTATCTTATATCATAGTTGAGAAAATGATTCTGGGAATGTAAATCTCCACCCAACTATAGGCAAGTTTCAACCAAGTATTTTTTGTAGCTATCACCCCTGAGCCAGATTCCAAAGTTTGAGGAGGATCTTCTAAATGGATTGAAACCACTACTTCTAGCTGAAATAGGGACTCCAAAGGTCCACCACCCCCACCCATCAGTTACTCAATGCATTCAAAAATCATAGGGAATCCATGGGTTTTCCACCTCCACCCTTTAGCTACTTAGTGAAATCAATAACTCTCCAATCCATAGACTGAAACAGGGAATCCATAGGCCTCCAAACTCCACCCACAAAACAGCAAGGGAATAAAAATATTAATGTCTCCATCCTTAATAAACAAGGGAGCCAAATATTGAGATTTACACCCTTAACTAGCAAGGGAATCTAGAGGACTTACCTCAACCCTCAGAGATATAAAATGGTGGTTCCATGAACTTGGGATATCCAAAACCTGCTCTAAAACTAGGAAAACCAATCAAATAGGTCTTTAGAATTCTCTTTCCAAGTAATAAGTAACAAACCTCTGCTATAGTTGTCAAGGGAATCCATAGAAATCCATCTCCACCCGACGACCAACAAGGAATATAGACGTCATTGTCCCTCACTTGAGAGAATTTCTTCCATTCCTCCCATGCTAACCAAAGTGTTGTCTTTTTTTACTCTACTATAGAAATCACAAAACATTGTTTTACTATGGTTTTATGTTCTACTCCTAAACCCACATTATTTGTAGTTGATTCTTGCTCTGTCTACATATTTTCCTTAATACAAAAAATGGCTAACACATCCCTCGTGCTATCAACCATGACTTGACCCCCTCAACAGCATGGCCATACTTTCCATTTAATTTTTCTAGTTCCTGTTTTCTTGCATGATGTTGCAAAGGAGCAAATTTTCATGTCCCTCATTTATATCTAATCATTTATGAAGCTGGTCCCTTGAGCACACTTGTCAACCTTCATGGCTTCCATGTAACTAGTTCAAATTTTCCTGTTGATCCTAATAAATTCCCTCCTCATCTTTGGAACCTGTGTCCCAAGACCTCAATCTATATTTTTAACAAATAATTACAATTATTTACAATGAGTGCAAAGTATCTAGGGGTTGTCACACCTATTTAGTGGTAGTTTCTTCAATTGGCATTGCTTGTTGATAAGAATTCTCCTTAATTGATGTAGGTTTTGGTTCTATAATTTTAGCAAATGCTTCTTTCTTAACAAATGATTCTGCAGATTTTTCTTAAAAAATTTTCACTTCATCCATATTTTGAGCTACAGATACTTCTTGAGTGGGCTTAGCCTCTTTGGCTACTTGGACAACTTCTTTCTTTGGTTTTTATACTTCCTCAAATTCCATTGGGACGAATTCTTCTTTGAACTCCTATATGGGCGAGGTCATGTCAATACATATACAGATTTCTTAACAATAATAAGGTTTTCATCGATTTTCTATCCATTCATGAGAACCTTGATATTATGACATTCATTTTCGGTAGGCTTCTTCTCTCCCTCATTTGTCGACATTGATTTCCTTGTTGTGTTCATTGCCATTTTTTTCCTCAACGCATTCCTTCCCACTAATTTATAATTTGTATGTTTTTTCCTCGCTATATCTCTTCCTCTCACTTTGCTCTACCTCTACTTGGATATACAGTCCTCAACTTCAAAGATTTATGTTGAAATTAGTTTTATAGCTATAATTTATTATCATGATAAGTACTTGTGACTTATTTATGTATGTTTTTTCTCTAGTATTTTCTTTATTCATTAGGTCATCAATAAATTATAAAAATAAATTCACAAAATACAGTAGACACCAGAATTTAGGCCTGAGGCTAGGGAAAAACCCACGAGGGGAAAACCCATCAATCCTTTCCTTATATATTCTTTGTCAACAAGAGAAATCCAACTTCAAGCTAGCTAGTGATCCAAGTGCCAAATCAGCCCTCCATACTCTTTCATGTATTGGCCATTAGTCAACCAAATTCCCATATGAATTGTTAGTATGAAAATTATTAGCAAGTGTAACAAAAATGTTTCACTTAAACTGCTAGTGGAATGCATTCCTAACAACAAAAATGTGTTTGTAAATATGCTTGTTAAACCTAAAAAAAACAAATGATGAAAACCCTGCAGCAAATAACATACAAATATAACAAAACATATAATAGAAAATCATAGCATAATAACCCAATGGAAAAGAAGAATGATATTTATTTTATTAACAATAGATATATGACACCTGATGAGGAGAGATTGTAGACTTGGGTCTACAAATCCCCCTTCGTGGGATGGGTCCTTTTTGGACCTTGTGCTTCAACAATATTTTCTCTCTCTCTCAATATGTGGTATATTATGGGAAAAAGGAAACAATGGATACATGAACTCAAGAAACTCAAATGCCATGAGATGATAATGGCGACGAGGAGAATGATCATGGTGAAGAATGAGGAGAAAACTCTCTATTTATAACAAAATATTGAGATAGATTGAGAATTAGAAATAATAAATATTATTAACTAAATCGAAATCTAGTTGTTGGGAATATTTTATTATATTTTTTTAGAGAAAAAACATATTCGAAGTGGTAAAATATCTTTATTTAGAAAATGGTTAAAGCAATTAACAAATAAAAAATGATGTATTAATTACTTTATGGGGATTAAGTCAAATATGAATTATAAATAATTATTAAATAATGGTTTAACAATCATCTCATGAGAGAAATAAGGGAATAATAAATAAATATTGATTTATTTAATTATTCGCGAGTGGTTAAGTAAAAAACAGTTAGAAATAATTATTAAATAATGATTTAACAATTATTTCAAAAGAATAATAAATAAATAATTTTTTATTTAATTATTCCCATGGGGTTTTCGGATTTTAATGAGAAATAGTTTAGGAAAATGGTTCACTAAGTTATTTCCTATGGTGAAATTGGGTTTTACCATTGAAAAACACATCCTACATGGTGTATTTTGATAAAACTTATAAGAAATGGCTAGGTGGACATTTTTGGGTGATAACAAATTCCCCCCCAACGTAAGAGTGTTAGCAGAAAATTGTATGAATGAAATAATTTGTAGTTTTCTCTTTCACAAAACATCGGAGGGGAGTCATAAAGAAAGAGAGTGTGTGTGTACAAGCAATGAAAAGAAGGAATGAAATTGGAGGAGGTGATACCTACTTGTCTGATAGAAGTCTCCTTTTATTGGTAATTACATGATCTCAATGAGGCGGGGGAGGCATACCCATACCCATTGAGACAACTAAGTACAAATAATAATGATGTGCCCAGCAATGTGGGTCTAAGAAATAGAGTACATGAAATATGCTATGTTGGCATCAATAGGCGAGAATGTGATACAATGATATAATGAGTCCCATATACATAATGTTCCTGGAAGAAGAAGGCTAGGATTTATACAATAACATTTGTTGATCTGAGTATATGAGACAAAATTCACCCAAGTGGAGATGGGGGGGGATCACAACCAAAGAAGCCATGTTGGACGAGAAATCTCTCTGAATATTTGAGTGGACTATCTTACTAAGACATGCATGTTGTGGGCTCTCCAATCCGTGGAAACCAAGGCAAACGAAACAACAGAAGTGCATCTGAGGTTGCATCAAAATTTTTTGTCATTCAAGCATGTGGGGGGTTAGCTGAAGGGCCACCCCCTCATGAGGTCTAAAACATCTCACATACACCCATCAAATAATGGAACAATATGCTAGATCATTGGACCATCATCAAGTGTATGATTCTTGAACATGCAATTATGTGTTGAAGTCGAGCACGCGAGAAACAACCAAGTCAAAGGATAATGAAGATTCCCTTTGCTTGATCGGAGGTACTGAACAAGGATGAAATTTGGAACGAAGGTACACTGCCCTTTATACATCTCTATCAGAATAAATGTGTTGATGTCAACAGAAGAGGGCCTGCTAAAGTCGAGGAAATGATGATTCCTCAACAAAGGCATGCGAGATATAGTATTGTGACTGATAGACTAACACGAGGGATGATGATGGAAGAATTTAGGGACTGGTGGAATTATGACTTCCCTTGTTAGAGCATAATATGCATGGTTAACCTGGAAGCAACTGACTCAATTCCAAATGGGATGGTCAATTACTCATACAAAGGCTTTTTAAAGACACATCAGAATAGTTGGAGGCCAAATGTGAGAAAAATAGCATCAATGTGATGAAAAGAGGGATAATGTATTGTAACATGACAAAATGAGACTCTTAATAGACTCCATGGATGTGGGGATGACTCATTTCTGATGCTTTGAACAAGGCTGACTCTATGATGTTTCCACATAAGAAAGGCCCAAAGGGTACCATAAAAACATGAGTAAATAATGGTTACTCATAAAAAAACTTAACACATAAGTCAACAAGTGAAAAGAAAAGTGGTGCTCGAGTATGAGCGACTCATAATAAAATATCCAATTTTAATAAGCAACAAATTGAGACCTTATGGAAAAAATGGCTTCCTGGAAGAGTTTAAATTTTCCAAAAATGAAGAGAGACCCATTATAGTTATTTGTGAGAGCATTCCAATAGTGTTAGTAGTTCATAAAATCGAGCTACAGTTTTCTCGTAATGGACAATGAAAAAAATAGGGTTTTTCCTATAAAAGGGATTCTTTCCCCCATTTCCAATTCATTTTCACATTGAGTTATTGGATATTTTGGAGAGGAGGAGAGGCCCTAAATCTTGGCGAGATTGTATCAGACAAACCCACTGATGGATTTTGGATCTGTGACTTTTAGGCAGATGGCCTTACTTGTCTAAAAATGGCCTTAATGCTTCTTGGAAGGATGGTTCTTGGTGAATAATTAAGGAAATAAAAATGAGGGAATGAACTACTAGAGGAGGTCTAGAATCATCCCCTTCCACCAAGTCAAACATGGGGACCGAGTGGTAAGTGTGGCATCACATAGCAATAGAGAAATTTTAAGGTAAAAAATCGGACTCAAAACAAAAATATACAACCAAAATAAACTTAATAAGAACCAATAAGATTCAAGGTGATGGTGTCAACCATGGGGGATGATTCACCATTTTTGGAGTAAAAAAATAAAAAAACTACATATTCAACTCATATTTTCAAATTATCTCCCTATGGTTTTACTTCAATTTCGAGTTCTATGTGGAATTTAATTCCTCATCCAAGGATTACTCATGTTGCATACTTTCGATGGACCTTGCTACAAAAAAATGAGAAATACATGAAAAACGTCATTGTAATCACGTTTTTTCATGTATTTCTCATTTTTCATGTAGTGGGTTCCATCGAAAGTATGCAACATGGGTACTCCTTGGATGAGGAATTAAATTTTCATCCAATGAGTGCTCCCACTCGAAATTTTAGTAAAACCATAGGGAGATAAGTTAAAAATACGAGTTGAAAAAATATTTTTTTCTTTTTTACCCTCTAAACTTTGATGATGTAATCTAATATTATTTTATTATTTCCACAATTATTTATCATATTCCTAGGGAGGCCCATTTTAGACCTCAAAATTTCTTTAATGAATAGAATGTTTCAATGTATGGTATGAATCATCTACTCTATGTGATGTGTATATGGCTCATTGGAGAGGGTTATAGGAAAAAATATCCAATGAATTAGAGGATAATTGACCATACCTAGATCATTGTGTCTAGGTCGAGACTTATGTTGATCTAGTGAGAAAGTGACCAGGGGTGAAAAAATTCCCCCAAGAATGAGATACTACCCCCCAACATATGATGATAGAGCATAATTATCAAGGATGTAAAGGTGGGAATGATGCCCGTAGTTAGATGAATTTGTGGAGAACCATTGTGTTCTAGGTGCTCGAATAAGGGATTCAAGAATTTGGTCCTACAAGCACGAGATACTCAAGAGGATGATGATTATATATAGGGGCATAGGTGTGCCTAGTTTTGCATGTATGGTTATAGAATGTTATGGACATGCCCAATGTATTTAAAATATTGGAATCCAAACACGTGTATGGATGATTTTGGTAAATAATGTGGTTATGTGCATTACTATGGTGTCGTTATTTGTTGTTTATGGTTTTCTTCTTATGGGAAGAATGGATGAATACAATAGGAGAAAGGAAAAGGTGGATTACCAATCTCACTTGGTACTGCATATGTTATACAAAGGGACTGAATTTGTAAGTTTCCATACATGGTGTAACCATACCAAAGAGTGGCTTTGAATATAATGAATTAATTCTCACCTAGACAACATTGTGGTTGGAAAACAACACTATATAAGGGACTAGGTTGTTGATGTAAGATAGAGGGATGATTAAGTGGATCATCCCGAAGGTGATCTACAGTAACATGGGACTCTAGAGGTTCTTTGAAATGGGGAACAATAATGGCACTAGAGTCAACACTACCATATGTAACATGTGAGTTGGGAAGAAGTTGTTCTTCTGGACCTGAAAAGTGAATTCCCCCTTACAAAAAAATTGTGTGGTAATGTAATGGCCACAATGTGGATGTGGTTCAAATTCATGTGTTCAAAGTAAGGGGTGATGGAACCAATCATCATCATGGGAGACATGGTTCACATACACAACATATTTTATGGTAAACTAATGACTAGTGGATGTGAAATCCACCGATGTTAAGACCAAAGTTCCTTTCAAAGATGGTTTGAAAAAACCATAATAGAAAACTCCTAAAGAGTTTGAATATATCGATCCCATGGATGACGAAAGGTAGAGGATAGGTGTTGAATTATCCATCATCTCGACATCGGGAGGGGGAATCACGATGGTGGGTTGAGAAACCTCCTATTCTTGTGAAGATTGGAGCTAGAACCCACATGTATAGGAGAAGTAGAGTCACTATGAGTGGCATCTAACTCGTGAAGCACATGAAGTGTATTACAAAAATATTTGAGACAAGGAAAATGACACAAATAATGTTCATATATATCACACAAATAACAAGGGTGGCTCATGTGCAACGATTTTTTCTTCTTGGTGAACTCTAGTAACGTAACATGGACCTCAGGAATGTTAGGAACATCACACAAATAGAGTAAAGGAGAAGGCTTCAATGGTTTCAGAGGAGTGGTAATCACTTGGGTTACCTTGTCTTTGCCCCCCTCGCCATATGCTTTAACAACAAAGAGGTATTTCTACTAATTTTTCTGAGCTGGTCAGGAGGAGTGTTTGCAGGAGGATCAATGTACCAAATTGGGATCCCCAAATTCATGTTAGGAAGACTCAACATGGACAATATAGTAGTAGAAAAGATTTAGGGTGGCCAAAATAAGAAAGGTATCTAACGAAATGGATAATGACCTAGAGGAACTCTTCTTGTTAGAGGAATGCCTCTTGGAGGAATTATTCTTGAAGGATGATTTGAGTCTTAAGCAGTAAATGTTTGAGGATTTGGCTGCTGGGAAGATGCATTAGACTGCTTGTTAGTAGCTTGTGACACTTGAAGCATGAAAACATTTGAAGAGTTGATCTCAAAATCAGTAGGCAGTGGGCCATATTATGCCCTAAGCAGTATGGAATCTTCATAGACTCCAGGGGAAACATCGATCAAGGTAGGGGTAACCTTATTTCCTATCATTTATGAAATAGTGGCTTAAGAAGAGATCTGAGACTAACGGTTATAGTAATTCAACTAATCAATAGTGATGGTATCCCCATTATGAGGAAATCACATCTTGCAAAAAACAGAGGATGCAACAACTAACATGGCATATGTGTAATTACGACCAAGCAAGATTTTATAATCTAAAGGGGCACCGATGACTTCGATAGCAATCAAGATCATTTTTCCAACAACGGTGATGGTGAAATTCCGATATAAACTGAGGGGATGCGAGAGGTGGTCATCCCAAGTACATAGAGTGATAGTGGTGTTGAAATATGTAACCAGATTCGGTCTTCAGAATGTCTATTGTAATCATGATTTATGTATTTGATGAAAAGATAAAAAGAGACTTATTATTTTTATTCTTGATGCGTGGGTTTCATGCTCAATGTAAATTTATTTCTCGGTCAAGCACCCATTGAGTTCTTCTAGGTTTGTCATATAATTATGAATTCAAAAGAGTAATTTTCAAACTTGTAAGACCCCTTTGGCTATGTTGTATCTTGTAAATAAATTTTTTGTAGCGTTAAAAATGTCATAAAGACCCTCCAAGACCTTATCAAGCAAGTCAGCCTACATGAAAGATCAATTCGACCTACATGAAAGATAAAATCGGCCTAATGGAAGAAATTTGTACCAATATAAAGCATATATATAAGAAGGAACTTGGCCTCATTTGGACACAACAAGAAGCAAGTTCTATCTCTAGAAGAAAGAAGCAACAAGACCAGAAGAAAAGGATGAAAATCAAGGATAAGAAGAAAAGAAGCAAAAAAAAAAATTAGACCTCTCCCTCTCTTGTGTTAAGCTTTCTAAAGTTGATGGAAGCTGTTGGACAAGTCAAATTTGTTGGAATTTTTTGGGCAGGTCGAAGTTGTTGGGAAAGTCAGAGTTGTTGGCAGTTGCTAGGCAAGTCGAACTTGTTGGAAGTTGTTGGGAAATTCGAATTTTTTGTACGTTTCTAGGCAAGTAAAATTTGCTAGAAGTTTCCTGGCAAGCCGAAGTTGTTGGGAAGGTCGAAGTTGTTGGAAAAGTTGTTGGGGTTGAGGTCGTTGCTGGAAAGTCAAAGTTTGTTGCTTTAAGCTATGTAAGAAAATTTCATCAAGAAGGAAGGTTGACTTGTTCTTGGAGGGATATTTGTCAAGGGTCTTAGGTCTTATAATTCATCATTTGAAGATTTTATAAGAAGAGAATAATTATTGAGGGTTTTCCTCTCAAAAGGAGAGGTTTTGGCCCTAGCTAGCAGCATACATTTTGTGTCCTCTCATCTCTTTGATATTCATTGTTTTTAGTTGTTTTATGATAGAAAACACAATAATAATCAATTTAAATTAGAATCTAATCAACTTAAGAAAAAATACATCACAAGTAGTTATCAAAGTAAGAGAAATTACCTAATCTAGCTACCCCTTGATTTCTCAACATGGTATCAGAGCTAAGGTGACAAGACACGAAGAGGCAGATTGAATATTACATCATTGAAGAAGGATACATAAGGTCTGAGAACAAGTAAATCATTAAGGAGGACTAAGAATCACCAAGGAGGAGTACTCATCTCAAGGATCACATCATCACAATGAGAAGAAGAAGACCTGGAGGACCCTACCTCCACTCAAAGTAAGAAGGAATTTAGATTTAAAGCATCTTTGGAAGCCTCTACATTTTAAATTATACATATAAAGGAATAAATAAGAAGAATTTCCATAGTCGTCAAAGAAATCAAGGTGATATACCTCTCATTGAAGAAAGGTTCACATTTGAATCATACTTGAAGGAAGACATCTTCATCAAGAAGGCATATTCAATTGTCATCATCATAAATAAGGAATCAAGTTAAATATATCATCATCAAGGAGCATATTCACTTGAAAATTATCTTTACATTTATTTCTGAATCAATTATAAACATGAATTAATTCTACAAGGAAAGAAACAAATTGTTTAGGTCATCGAATTTCCTTGCATGGAAGAAGAGGATAAATTTGATCCTAATATAGAATGAATTTATTGAATATGTAAAGGGATCCATCACCAAACCATCTCAAGAGAAAGCTAAATCATTATCGAAATATATGAAAGGTTAAATAAGGGCTCAAAGAATCCTCATAGAACCAATCAAGGATTCCCTCATCCTGTATGTAGCAAAGTTGAATAAATCAAAGGATATCTATGAGAATTTGGTAGAATTATTTTTTGTAAGCACTGCAGGAGAATTCATATCATTGAGAAACTAATTATAAAAAATGAAGGTATAAAAGGAAGAAGGGATAGTCTCATACCTTATTACGGTGTCACAAATAAGATATCAACTACAAGAACTAGGAGAAATAATGTATGATGAAGAAATGACCACCATTGTGCTCAATGCACTACCTGATGAATGGGGAAAATTTCTATCAAGTACCTATGTAAGGAAGGAATTCACTCCATTTAGTGAAATTTTGTCATTATGTAAGATTGAATAAACTAGGTTGAAGGCAAAAAGAGATGTTGGATCAAATGAACAGGTTCAATCATATGTTGACATGACTAGGAGAAAAGGAAAGTTTGGAAAGTTTGATTCTTAGAAAAAGAAGAAGATCGATATGTCAAAGATACAATGTTATGAGTGTAATGAATATGGGCACTATAAAATTAATTGTCCCAAACTCATGAAGGACAATAAGAATAGAAAAGGAAAGAAAAGAAGCCCATATTTCCAAAGAAGTAGAAGATCCTAAAAAGGAGGAAGTTAAATATCTCTACTATGATTCAAATAATCTCCTTCACTTAGTTATTTTCGGTTATAGAAGAGAATAAAAATAATCACAAGTATGATAGGATGCATTATAACAAGATAAATATGACATCATCATAGAAGCATGGAAGGATAGTTGAAGTACAAAGTCTACATGGTTCTAGTTGTCATCTTGAAAGAAAGGAATTAGCTCATGGCATCTCCATCAGAATCATATAAGAACAACCGAAGTAGAAATCCATATGGTTGGAGAAATTCATCTAGAAAGATAGAAGATAAAGAGATCATAATACATCATCATCATTACAAAGGAGCATTTGCAGAATGAGGATCACTAACATCCTCCATTGTAATCTTTGTTAGACGATTCACCTCTACATGGAAGAAACAAGTGTCTTGCTGATTGTCTACATTCCACCTTGTGTGGGATCCATTTTTTATAAGGATGATGGAATTGTGACAAAGGAGTGTAGCATGTAAATATGGTTGAAGTAATTTCATTTTCAAGAAAGGAAAGGAACCTACCCAAAGGAATCCTAGATGACCACATGAAGGAAGAGGTATGTATATATTTGATAGATAAAATCATGTCATCATATGGTTGCAGATAGAATGGGTAGAATTCTCTATCTCATGCTCATGATAAAAAAGGAAGAAACTATTCCTTTAGAAAGATGCATGAAGGCATGTAGACAATGTGCCTTGAACTCTTCTACATATTGATAAGATGATATCAACATAATATGACCTCATATGGAATATGAGGTGGTAAAAAATCATGGTTCCCATGTGGAAATAACCATGTAAAGAAGATCCCGAGGAAAGAAATATGTGAAGAAAGAAAGGAGAGTTCGTGAAAGAAGTGAAACTATAGTCACATAAGACAAGATAAGTGATCAACATCTAATAACAAGGATTAACTATGAAAACTCCATGAATAAGGTATGAATACCTTGATACATATGTTGGAAAAATGGAACCTTGGTAATAAATGTCTTGGAGATGGATTCATACATGTGAAAGATGTTTATGTTGCAAGAAGTTGATGGCATGATGAAAGACCATCATAAAAAGGTAACTTTGATTTTATGTTCATTTTTATTTTTGAAAACATCTAGATGGGTTGTTACAGGGCTACCAAAATAAGGTTGTAGAAGTCACCTAAAACTAGTAATTGTGTGATTGGATGGAACATATCGAAAGAAACATAACTTGGAAGAGGTAGTTGTATGAAGAAAAGCTAGATGTGAACTACAAGATCAATTTCCAATGAAAAAAAATATGACATAACTATTGGATCAACACTATTGTTTGTTGAATTGAAAGGGATGAAGAAGATGGTTGATTCCCTATGATAAAGTGATGATGAAGAAGGCTCCGTGATGAAGAAGACAAAGTTCATGAAATGATATAGAAAGAGGAGCCCTACAAGGAGTTGATAGTACCATGATATCCACCAAAGAGTAGATAGTTGTTCAGTTGGTAACAAGTCCCTAGGTAATATGGATATAGGTTATATTCCTTTTATAGGAATGATAAGATCCTCCTTGGTTAAGAGGGTGTGACAGATATGGCTCTCTACTTCATGTGTCATGCACTAGACCAAGACTAACATCCATAAGTATTAGTGAAGGCCATGAGGGAGAGATGGACACATCATTCTTGTCTTCATGTTATGGAGAAATAATGGAGGATTGGGTAAGAATTTGGTTTTTTATAATATTTGAGGATGTGGTAGGGCATCCAATAAGTAAGAGTAGGCAAAGAGGAAATTCCTTGAGGATGTTTTATTCCAAGATAGGAATTGTCTAAAAACACATACCTTGTGAGCATTTGGGTGGGGTATGTGCCTTAAGAGATAATGATGATGGTGTCTATCAGTCATTGTCTCACTAGAATTGTGCTTTGATATTGTGGAGAGATAGAGTTGTTATTCAAGGCCTTGCTATGTGACAATATTGGTTGGTATGATTATATGCATTGAGATAATCTGAAATAATAGATTATGAGATGGCTTAGCAATTTGAATCTTCTTATGAGAATTATTCATTTTGAGAATGTCAAAGTATCATGTAGGGATTATGAATACCTCCCTATTTAATATGGAGTGTTGAATGTGTAACTAGGTTCGATCTTCATAATATCTATTATAATCATGATTTTATGTATTTGATGATAACATAAAAAAAAAATATTATTTTAATTCTTGATGCATGGGCTTCATGCTCAAGGTAAATTTATTTGTATGTAAATCACCCATTTAGTGCTTCTAGGTTTGTGATAGAATTATGAAGTAAAACGAGTCATTTTTATACATGTAAGACCCCTTTGGGCATGCTATATCTTGTAAAGAAAATTCTTGTAAAGTCAAAAATGTCATAAATACCTTGTCAAGCAAGTTTGCCTACATGAAAGATCAAGTCAGCCTCATGGAAGCAATTAGTACCCCTGGAAAGTGTATATATAAGCAAGAAATCAAACAAATTTGGACACAAAAGGAAGCAATTTTGATCTCTAGAAGAAAGAAGCAACAATACCAGAAGAAAAGGACAAAACTTGACGATAAGAAGAAAAGAAGAAAGATCGAATTTTTGGACCACTCTTTATCTTGTGTTATAGTTTCTAAGGTTGATGTAAGTTTTTGGGCAAGTCGAAGTTGTTGGAAGTTGCTGGAAATTCGAAGTTTTTGGGAAATTCGAAGTTGCTAGAAGTTTTTAGGTAAGTCAAAGTTTCTAGAAGTTTTTGGGCAAGTCAAAGTTGTTGGAAGTTGTTGGGCAGGTTGAAGTTTCTAGAAATGTTGTTGGGGTCGAAGTTGCTAGAGAATTTGTTGAGGTCGAAGTTGTTGCTGGGAAGTCAGAGTTTTTTGTTTTAATTTGTGTAAGGAAAATTCATCAAGAAGGAATGTTGAATTTCTCTTGAAGGGATTTTTTTCAAGGGTATTAGGTCTTATAATTTGTCATTTGAAGATTCTATAAGAAGAGAATAATTCTTGTGGGTTTTCCTCTCAAAAGGAGAGGTTTTGGCCCTCGCTAGAAACCTACATTTTGTGTCCTATTGTCTCTTTGATCTTCATTTTTTGGTAGTTGTTTGATGATATAAAACACAATAATAATCAATTTAAATAAGAAGCTAATCAAGTTAATTAAAAATACATCACAAGAAGTTATCAAAGTAAGATAAATCGCCTGATTTATATGCCCCTATATTTCTCAAGAAGTGGATGGTGACAGGTTAGGAGAACCAAGTTACTTCTAGAGACTAGAAACCATCACACAAGTGGAGGTTCCTTTGTTAATTATACACCATTGAATAGTGGTGTTTTTAATTGATACTAGTATATGAAAATAAATGGATGCAAAGATAGGAGGATGTTTTGCTTTATAAACATCAAATATAATCAAATGATTTTCAGAAGGATACATAGTGCCCTGAGAAAATAGTAGATCTTTCCGTTGGGATGGTTATCCAAGTGTGTCAAGACACACTCGTAGATCAAAGAGGGCTTATAATAGCTCAAAATTCAACTGTCTAGATTGTTGTTGGACCAAGAACAAATTGAATTTCTCGTCCCCCTAATTCCAACAGTGTGAATGACACTCCAATCTCAGCTCGTATGAAGGATATATGACTGGTAAAATTTTTGGTCAAAGGGGGCATGTGGGCTACCTTTTAGGATCCTACAAATTGACCGAGACCCCGCACACGAAATTCGGCTCCCGAGAAAGAGAAATTTTGTGGGATGATTACTTTTTCCAATGACCCTTATTTTCCAGTTGACGGGGTTTAAATATATTAAAAATTAAAAAAATATATATAACTAGGGGGCGAGCCACCACCCTCGCCACCCCTCGAATTACACTACGAAACAAATAAAATTTGTTTGGCGCGTCGTGACCCCCGCGACACCCTCCGCAATTGTCAAATTTGTGTGGCGCGTCGTGACCCCCGCGACTCTGACCAAGGACCCTGCCCACAACACATGCCGCATATGATAGGCCGATGACAAGAATTAAACCCACCCGGCGAAGCCACCGGCCGGTCCACTGGCGCCGACAGTGAAACAACCAAATATATGCCACCTTTGAAACTGTTGCCATATTAACCGCCTACATAACATTAAACAAATGGTCAAGACCGCAACAAAGCTCCAAAATGGTGCCACCACACCATAATTAACCACTGATGGTTCAATACCAACAATGTGGTGTGTTTAAAATTAAAAAATGCACCAATTTTGGGGTTAGGTGGGGATTGAACCTCAAACCACTTACCACTAAATATCGCACTCCACCAATGTGCCAACGATTCATTGTTGGTATCTCCACCTGAATTTTTATATATAAACCTCATTCACCATTCGAATCGGGAGTGAAGGCACAGAGAGGAGCACCGAACGAAGGAGAGTGGCTAGCGGAACCATGCGTGAAAGTTGAGGTAGAACCTTTCCCAGTCAGAGGAGTGGAACCCTGACGCAGGAGAATCTGAAGATGCCCGAAAGATTCCTTGGGAGATAAAATTTTACAGTGTCAGAATGTTATCAAGTTTATAGTCATTTTTCTCATAATTTCACAAAGATCATGATGGCGAGATCAGTCTTTTCATATGAGTAGAATATCTCTAGTAAAAATGTGGAGAGGGATCTTTTTGGAATCATGAGGAATCTAAAATATTCCAAAAGGCCTAGGTTTTGACGGTGTCATAATTGGAATAGTTGACAGTCGATTTTACACTACTCGTTTCCAGAAATTCAGTGGTGCAGTCCATTTAGGCAGTCAAGCTTTGAATTTTTTGGCCATATTCTAACGTGGAGGTACATGATGTGGTTATGTTATGTGTCTTTTTGTTTTGTTGAGATGATGTATTATTCTTGAGATCCATGTTTGACACTATTTTGAGATATGCTTGTTGCCACATTATTGTGATATTATTTTAGGTTTTCATGCTTAAGGGAATCCCATTTGAGTGAGCGTTCATGTAGGGAGAACGTCTCATGGAGAGACAAGCCACTCTTGTTGAGGATATTTTTCCTTGTTATGACAAATAATATGCATTATACATCATCATCTTTTATAGTAATTATATGAAATGGCTGCCACTATCTTGACAGCGGGCTCGAAGACGTAGCCCAAACTAGGTGAAATCTGTTATCAATGTGACGTGTTATTGATTTTTTTATCATCATTTTGTTTCCTCTTGTTTAAGCATACACATGTGATTATTTTGTTCTCTTTTAAATGAAATTATATTAACATCACAAGTAAAATATCTTGGATAATTTTGGTAGCTGAAAGAACCCGGATCAAGTTTGGTATCAGAGTGGTCTTCTCGTTGATGTGAATTATGAGTGTGAATGATTGAAAGTGCAACAATGGAGTGTGAGAGAGATATGTACAAGGACCTCCTCACGATGGAACGTATGGTGGAATTGATGTATGCATATTATGAGGAGAAGGTGGCAAGAAAGGAACAAGAGAACATTCATCGCCTTCATTGTCTTCGCATCATTCAAGAAGAGAACACTGAATTGAAGAGACTTCTACGAGAAGAGAAAGAGGAGAACCAGATATTGTAGCTTCAGTTGCGAGCCGTAGAAGAGGCCTTGGATGAATCGAAGTGCAACGACCAGAGCCTTCAAGCAGAGGATGTTGAATTAAGGAGGATTCTACAAGAAGAGAAATAGGAGAAGCAGAAACTACAACTTCAACAATGAGCCATGGAAGAGGCCTTGGAGGATTTTAAGCACAACGAAGGCTTCGAGAAGCCCTCACCACCTGTTTCATAATCAACATTTTAGGTAAACAATGTTGGTAATTCTTCAGTTTCATCTTCACATGATGTTATTTCTATTAGAAATGTGGAGGTACCCATTACAGGAACTAGCATGAGACTCCTTACCAAGATGGGGTATAAAGGAGGATGACTTGGTGTTAATGGAAAATTCATGACTCAGTCATTGGAGGTCATGCAAAGACCTCAATTCGTAGGTTTGGGATACACTGAAGGAGAATTCTCAAAGGTGTCAGAAGTTTACAAGACATGGTTGAAACCATCGAGGAAATAGAATGATGGGAAAAAATCACCATCATCCCATGGAAGTGCACATTGCAGAGGAAGAGTTAAGGCAAGTTATCATCACCATAATTTCACCAGAGACAACCATACATGGTTGAAACCATCAATGAAAGAGAATGATGGAAACACTTCACCATCATCCCATGGCAGTGGATATTGCAGAGGAAGAGTTGAGGAAAGATTTCATCTTCATAATTGCACCAGAGACAACCAAGAAAGGTATAAAAATTCTTGGTGTTCTAATTCTCATTTTGATTACAACCATGTTAATGATGAACATAATTCATGGCATAAAAAAATGTGTATTTTTTTTGGTTTTCATAACCATATGTTTGTTGAGTGCTAGAAGAGAATGGAAACACAAAAGAGGTTGAGGCATGAAATACCTTCTCCACATCAGGGAAAGAATAAGGCAAATCAGGTCTGGAGGAAGAACATTTTTTGCAGCCATTGCGACAAAGGTGGTCATCAAATAGCCACATATTGGAGGCTCCATCCAAATCAGTGTCTCAAGGACAAAGCGTTTGTGCATGAACCAATTGGAAAAATTTCTTCGACAAGAAAATCCACCACAAGAAGATAACCCATTCACTTTGATAAGTGACATATTTTTTTTCTATGTGTTATATTTTTATGGTCATATTTTTGTAAATTGTGCATTGCAACATAATTGTAAAAGTGATGATGTGTTTTCCATCACTTGTTAAAGAAACAATTATTTTTTCGCCTTTTATTGATAGTTGGGGTATTGTTTCCATTTTGATGTAAACTTGACCACAAAGTATGTGTTATAAACTTGTGGCACGGTGTTTGGGACTGTATCGGCGCATGTAGAGGAGGTAGTTGTCATTAAGATTGCCGCAGAAACATATTCATTGGTGCAAGGGTGGCAGTAAGTTGTATCGACCTTCCATGAGATTAAGGCTACAGCGTTCAGCAAAGTCCCTAATTTGGGGCCCTTGTTTGGACAACAGGCTGAAGGCGCACATCGAGAACAGGGCACGAGGTCCAGCGGGGCGATGGAGATAGAAACAGTGATCTTTGATTGACTCGGGAACGAGTCAAGAAACTGTGGTCGGGGCCTGTTGGGGCCCTTGTTTTGAAAACTTGTTTTGAATATTTTGAATTTTGAATAAAGGACAGATTTTGGGTTACGGAACGACACATGGCAGTCGCAACCAAATCGCAACTACAGTAAGTCGCGGAGCTATCAAGGTGGCGAAGAAGCAAGAGATAGCTGAAGAAAGCAAAAGCATAAGCGCAGACGGAGAGAAGATACAGCGGAAGATAGAAAGCAGAACTCACAGCTCACGAGAGAGAAGCCGGAAGCCGTTGAAGAAGAACACAAGAGGAACTGGCAGTTGTGATGGCGGGTGAATAAATAGCAGTCACCCGGCCGAAAGAAGGGAGGGATGTGACAGAAGGGAGGAATGGAGAGCGCCTGAAGAGGATTAAGCAGATGTTGCAGAGGGAATCCATTCCGATCATGATATCTCTGTAGTTCCTAGGTTTCTCTTATCTATCTTTCTGTCCTATAAGATGGCTGTGACAGATGTGTAAGGATCTTGCTGTGGAAGCGATGTAACTATGGATTTGGTTGAAGATTATTAATATACCTGCAGGTTACTGTCTAATATTATGAGTCACATGCATGCATGATGTCTGTGATGCTTTAAAATTTTATTTTCTTAATACCTAATCGATGTTCTGAATTTTCTTGCATATATATGATGTTGATGCAATCGATTCTATGTTAATCATGAGTTGCGGATCCCTCCATCACCATTGATCTCTTCCCCCCCGGCATGTGGTCGCGGCATGCCTCGGGTGAGACTCTCTGCTCTCCGGAGTAGGGTGATAATGCCGGTGTGGTTTTAGACTACTGCGGATACCCTTTTTGGCTCCAACCTCTGAACCTGGGTCTTGCCTGCGAGACCTGTTTCTTCGCCAACAAGCTTCCCCGTCGTTGATCTGGGCAAGGAAGAGATCTGTCATTGAAAAACGTGTGATCCTTATCTACAAACGACAAATGCCCTTTAGTGACGTTACAATAAAATTACGTGCCAAGGTTACAATAATGTTTTTTATGCAAATAATTAAAAAGAAGGATTAATTCTTGTTTAAGCAAATTAATCACAAATTAATAAAAATTAACATTTTTATGGCGCATTTAAACAAGTAGCCTTATCAAAAAATATTATTTTAAAAATAAAGCATCAATTTTTATTTTCTTTCCTAACATTTTTATTCATGCCTTCATTTTTTATGGAAATCTACCTCTAACATTTTATTGATGTGAATAATAGAATAACCGTAGTCCTAACATTTTTTTATTTTATTTTTTTTCATTCATATCCTAACTTAGCATTTTAATTTTTTATTTATCTAATATTCTAACTTATCAAAACCAAATAATGTTACAATAGGATGTTAATACTAATAAATCACAATACATGGCTCAAGAATGTATGTCCCTTATTCTTATCCAATCCACCATTCTCCCTACGCATGTTCATGCACTAGACTTACGGCTATTAGTCTTAGCCATAGTACATGAAACATGGAGAACATGATACCTGTTAGGGTCCTATAATAATAGGGTTCATAAAGTTTTGAATTGACTTTGAAAATTCTTGTAAATATGTACATATCTTTCATTCTGCAAGTTGTTTTCCCATATGTTGAAAATATGAAAAATAATAAAAAATCAAAAAGAGGGTAAAATGTCCTAAAGAATGATCAAAGGACTTAGAAAAATATAAACCCTAAAAGAAAAAAGAGAAATAAAAACCTGAAAGTGAGCAAATCCAAATGCCACTACTTTTACTTTTTACTGCAAAAAATAAATGATTATGTGCAGTGTCAATAAATGCCATAATCCATGATCAGTTAAATAGCTTAATCTTAAATTTTCATGTTTCAATTTCATATTTTAGATAGTGAATAAACATTTGTCAAACAGTTTAAACTTGACAAATCAGTAGATAGGTAGAGAATAATGAGGAGTTCAACAATTTAATCTGATCCCTTAGATGAAATAAGGTAGATTTAGTTTAGTTTTATGCTTTGAAAGAAAATGTTTTAAGGTTGCAAGCCTAAATGCACCTGCAAAAATGAAGAAAAAATGTTAGAATAAAGCTAGGTAGGTAGAAAGCAGTGGATCAAGCATGCAATAAATGATCATCGGGAAAAGTCACTAATTTCCCCTCCCCTATAAATATTCAGTATTATAATTTGTCATTCAAACAGGCTCAGAGAATTTCTCTGACTTTTGTTGGGACCGGACCCAAGGCTCGATGACTGATTAGTTAAAAATATTGAGTTCTTATGTTAAATCTACTTCTATCATAATTCATCCTTCATTCATACATTAAAGCCCCTTTTTTCTAAGTAAAGAGACATTCTTACTTAGAAAAGTTAAAATCCCATATAATTAACTTCATCCCTTCAGAAGCATTCATAAAAACCCTCAGAATTACATTTTATCCTAAGTATTAGTGAAGAAAATATAAATATGAGCAATGCTTGATTTTAAACTATGCCTAGAGATAAATATATATTTTTGTTTTACACTTCACTCCCCTTTCATATTAACTTTTAACATATTTGATTAAATCCCTAAGAAATACCCTTTCCTAGTTATTAATTCCCTTATATTTAATAAACCCCCAAAACCCACTATTATAAAGTTTTGACCAAAGTTTATTATCCCGTGTGCACAAATAAAAACCCCGAATTATAAACCCTTTAATCTAAAAACAAGCGTTATTAAAATACCCCAACCATGGTTTGAAAACTGTAAAAGGTTTAAAAACTATATAATATAATTTAACCCGCCTGCATATGTTTTTATTTAAACATTTAACAAATGTTTTGAATAAAAAACATTAATCCCCGCCTATATCATGACTAAAACCTTTCATATATATTTTGTACCATTTACCCCTTGGTTGCATTATAAAGGTTTTAGCACATTTTAATCCCAACCCGCCATATATATACCAATGGATAAGGCTTAAAAAACCTTGGCTAAAAGTGCCTTTGCAATAAGTTTTATCCCGCCACTGTGTGTAAATAAAACATTTCATATATGTGTTAAACGTTTACCCAAACAACCACATTATAAAGGTTTAAATACATATTAACCCAGCCGCCCATACATAAAAGCCCGATCCCACATCTCTTTGTTCAATGCAACTTCCAAAGTAATCCCGACCGTTCACATCCCTTTCTTAGATCTGACGGTCGACGATCCATATCGCATAGAAAAAGTGCACGGCCACCCAAACACAAAAGCTATGCGAAATAGGTTGTTTTACATAGACCCTTCCCCTCCACATGGCCTCTCCTGATTGGATCACGTGGGTTTTGTTCAAAACAACTTACTGCTCGATACCCACGCAATAACCGCCTGTTTTCAAAATCTTTGAAATCCAAAACCGCCTCCTGCCATGATTAGACCTGCATTTAATGAAAATTCATAATGTTTAATAAAACCTTTGTATATGCATTTTTACCTATCTTTCGCATTTGAACCATTGTTTGCCCTCCTGACTGTATAAACCTGCGCAGAACCCCCCTGATAGCCATTACTTGCTACTTTTTACATCCAGAACCTCTAAAAGTGCCCTAGAAATCTGTAAAAGACTGTAGAGGAGCTATATTGCTCTAGTTCAACCTCTGAAGAAACCAATTCGACTAGAAGACTGAAGTATACCCTGCTTAAACATATACCTGCATCAAAAACAAGTATTTTTCTCATAATTTAACCTACAATTAATTCAAAATACCTTTAAAAATAAAAGAACTTGTCCTAAGACTAAGAAATTCAGTAAATAATTGCCCAAAAAAGGTCCCCAAAACACGCAAAACCCTAGCAAAATTTGTCCAGGAATCCTAGAATCCGTTGCACACTATTTTCAAAGAAAGTTATCCTTTTTTCACAGTTTTAGGGTCAATTTCAAGCTCTAAAAGCCAAAAATCCTTTGCAGGTACCTTGTATCTTCTAAAAAAACTTTTTTTATCAAAGTTTGAGCCCAATTTGCAGTTAAGAAACTCATAAAACCCTTTTTTTTGTGTTTGATTAGTTTTTAAGCCTTAAAACCTCCTTTGAGAAACCCAGTTGACTATAAAAGCCATAAGCATTATATCTTGTTGAAATTTCCTAATCTAGCCTCTGTCATAGTAAAATTGCCTCTGCAAATAGTTTAAGCTTGCAGAAGCTAGTAAAAATGCCTAAAAAACGGAGTGGAAACAAATCTGAAGGTTCCAAGACTCCTAAATCTATTCCTTCCATGACTCCAAATACTGCCATTGTAGTCAACCCATTGCAGCCTCCAGTTGTTTATATTGAGCATATTCCTCTAGAAGACATTGACTACAAAATAGTTGATCCTATAGTTGAGTTCAATTTGTTAGACATACACAACTGGTGTTTTGAAAAATCCCTAGATGATCAAGAAGATGTTCACATTTGGGAATCCAATTTTCCCAAATATGTAGTCCCCTTGACACACCCTTTTCAAGAACTTATCAAACTGTGTCACCAATACGACATTCCAGAACAAAGAGCTATTGTCAATGCAAAGAAAGAAGTCCTATTTATTATTATAGTAGAGTCTATAAACCAAATGTTGCAGCTTCAATCAAGCCCACAAGCAGTCCCATTATCTATTGAAGCCCTCACTAAGTTATACATTAACTTAGATTTTCTTAAAAGGTTTATGATTTTCCAAACTTTCATGCCTCTGCATGTTGAAATCCCAAAATTAAACCTTCCATATTCCACTGCCAAATTCCCTGAAGGTTCAAGGCATGTTATCTCCATGCTTTCCTTTATACTTGGGTATTTCACCGATGAACATACTAATGAGTCAATATTGAGATTTTTTTCTACATTTTCTCCAGGACAGTCACCCTCAGTTATATTTGACTATGTTGGTTTTATAGCTGATAGCATTCATTATCAATTGTCTAATTTGCAGCTGGAAGGGATATTCAGATATACCTCTTATCTATTACACTTGTCTCTATTTTTCCAATCAGATAACTTTCCTATTTCAATTCAGAAATTGGATACAGAAGGAAAACCTCTATCAGTTGTCTTCTGGACATCTATACTTAGAAAGGAAGGGACATAATTCAGTTATTCAAATTTTGCTGAGTTGTTTGTGCATCCATTGACCACCATCTTGAAAAAAGTAGAGAAGCCCAGAATCAGTGAGGAAATGAAGAGAATTTTTCAGCTATTAGAGCAAAGAAAAGTAGGAGATTGGTATTTATATAAGGAATTCACTAAAATCAAAGTTTTTGGTTCTAAATTATCACCCTAAAAGTTACCTAAGCATCCATATATGAGGATATTTTCCTTAGAATACATTGGGTAGATCCTGAATTAAGATTCGATTAATTTTATGGCAGCCAAGAAAAAGACTTAGTTTAAACTCAAAAATCAAATTGGGCCTTTCATATGTAATCAAAGAGAAGCAGAAAAAGAAGCATCAACTCAATTATAGGAATAAAAATTAGAAGAAAGCTTTCCATGGAACTATGATCCACAAGGGATCTTAAGTAAACTAAGGGTAAAATGCAAATTGACACCCTTTATCCATGAGTCAAAGCCAGATATAGAGAAATTTTCCAATCAAATTGAGTGGATTGAGAATACTTTAACAGAGGCAGTAAACTAGAGGAATACTAGTCATCCTTTGGAAGTTGCCAAACAGCCAGAACCATCCACTAAAAGAATTAGAGAAGAAGGAGATTATATTGCAGAGACTACCACAGAGACTAAGTTTAAAATCATTTACAATAAGAGGCCTAAAATGGATACAATAGCTAAAGGCAAAGTAACAATTGATGTTGAGGAAACACAGGCTTTGAACACTAACACTGCACAGACAAAGACTAATGTAGCCACTGTAATCATTAGTGAGCCAAATCAGAATCAGGAACAGTTGAATAATGAAGATGCACAAATAATGGAGAGGCAACACGGTATGGAGGCTTCCTCCTCACACTCAGCTGAGGAGACAGATTTATATATTAAGAAAAACTACAAGAAAATCAAATTAAAAAATGAGGAAATCAAAACTGAAATATATTCTCAGTTTTTGAAGCAGAAGTAGGTAACCAAAACAGATTCCTATCATCCTTTGATTATTCAACTCAAAAATTGATTATGTCAGTTTTACAGCCTACTGTACTAGTGCCAAAAACAGTGGTTGATTATAAAAAGGTTGATATGGAAGTAGCCACAGATAAAATCCATGAGTTGGATCAGATTGAATTCCATAGGCAAACATCAGAGATGCTCTATTCCATAGTGACCACAAAAGCTATGAGCGCTCACAAACTTCAAAATACAATCTCTAATATGCAAGACCAAATGAAAATGGATAAAGCTTCACTATATGCAAATCATCTAAGGATAAAGGCCTTATAAGAGTTAGTATTGCAGGTAGGATATGATCCTACAAACATAAAAGCAGTTGAAGCATTGGTTAAAAAGAAAAATGAGGACATTGCTGCCTTGAGGAAACAACTCAAGCTTCCTCAAGGAGAGCATCCTCAAACAAAGGAAGTTTACAGGATCAGAAGGAGAAAGATGAAATTATGAGCTTGATACTTCAACTCACGGCTCAAATCAAAGAAATGGAAGTACAAATGGACCAAGTTGTCCAAGAAAAGGAAACAGTTAAGGAACCAGTAATTCGCATTGTTATCCCAGTCATCACAATAGCATTACCCTCTACCTTAGGAGAGAAATTGGCACCAAAAGAGCCACTGGCCACTGCAGTGCCAGTGACTTCTTCAACTACTTCAGTAAATCAATCCTCTACAACAGTGTTGCCACCTACAGATGGAAGCAGTCAATTAGTAAAGGCAATGGAGGAAATGTCCTTGAAGACTAATGAAATCAATAGATTGACCAAGATAATTGAAAATCTTGAGAAAACAAGCAAAGCAGCTCAAATAGATGCCAAAATACATTAACAGAATGCTCACAGATTGTGTGAAGAGGTAAAGAAGCTCCAAAAAGAGTTAACTCTCAAGGACCAAATATCATATATTAAAAATTACTTATGGAATAATGTAATTGAAGTCATTCATGATGTTTGGCCATCAATTCAAGTAATTTTTGAGCAGAGAGAGTTACTATTGGCAGCTCAAGTAGAGATCCAAAAAACACAAGAAGAATTGGCAGATAAACCAGAAAAGGATGTTAGGCTAATCAATTTCCTAAACAACAAGAACAGACATCAACTTGAAGAGTTAAATATCAATGATAGAACAACCAAAATCCTATAAATTAGGAAAGTAACCACTAAAATAAATCTAATGAGGCAGCTTGAGGAGAAATGTGAAGGAATGAACACTGTTGTCACTAGATTCATGGTTAAATTCACCAATTTGAGACAAAATGGACTTCCAGATATTATGTTGATTAATGACAAGCTAATGCCACAAAATGATTATGAAAAAAATATCAGAGAACATGCCAAAGAGCAAGTGAACAAGCCAACAGGCCAAGGAATTCCCACAGGGAAGGTATTGCTAAATTTTTTTGAAGATCTATTTTATTTGCAGTATCAAATCAAACATTTGTTTTTCATAAAACCTACATTTGCCTGGCACACTGAGGCTGATGAAAATTTTAGGAAACTCAAGAACATTAGAATTCCTAAAAATGAGGAGTGGCGAGCATTGACTGATTGGCTATAAATAAATAAAGGAAAACACATGAAAAACAAAAATTATGTTTATTGATTTCACAGTAAAATCCGATTTTTATAGCAAGAAGACAATTTTAATGAAGGTAAAAAGTATCAGAATTGAAAGAGAATCAGTAATAAAGAGTATCATTGAAGGCAACTAGATTGTGAAAAATATCTAAAAATCCAGCAGGCAAGACACATTATCAGCTAGTTGCTTCTTATCTACAAACTGTTTCTATTTATTTTGGATAAAATAGGACAACTTGCTAGTTTGTTGAGCAAGTTGTCACTATTATTGTTGTAAAAGATTTAATTTTCCTAAGTTTATTCCTAGAAGTCATCTAGGATATTTTGTAAAACATTTTAGATAAATACTTCACTCTTGGAAGTATATTTGGTGTGGAATAAAATTGTTGGAGATTACTATAGATATTTTCATTGACTTGAAGGCTTTGGATTTCGATTTTGAGTAGCAAACTGGATCACCTTTTTGGCATCATACTTCAAGATCCCTATGATAGGCTATCTGGAGTGAAGTAATCTCTTTAAAATTTTCATTTTTATCTTCTTTTGTTTCATGCATACATCTGTGTTTTAATTCTAAATCTGAATGTATAACTAGGAGTATTACTACGAGACAATTTAATAGCACCTTGTTTTTAACTAGTTATCATTTCTTTGTTTTCTTCTGATTTCTGGTGCAGGGAATTCTTAATTGATCCCTCTCCCGTTTGACCTCTATCTTATACTTCCCTTTTCCGGATCAAAGGATCCTTAAGTGCCCTTTATCTCGATCATACCATCTCAAAAACCATTTTTCCCAAGATATCCAAGGGTTATTTACTGTGCCCTGCAGACATTTGACCTTTTAGGCCTTGATCCCAGTTTTGTTAGCTTGACTTAGACTCCATAGCCCAATGGACAAGTAGATTTCCCTCTATCTACCCTCCAAGTGAAATTTTACCACCAAATCCAACAAAACAAAACCAAATCTGCACTTTGATAACTAGCCTAATATCCATAAACTAAAACAAAGTTAAATTTTAAAGAGAGAGCCCTCTCTGAACCCTAGGAAGGCTAGATCCTAGAGTTTGAAGTAGGTTTGTGGTTACCTCTAGTATTCTTTGACTTCAAAAACAAAATCCCACAACTTAAGAATTTACTGGAGTGATAACAATACCCACCCTCACTTCCTCTCAAATAGGGAGGAGATCCTCACTCCATCTCAACCAAGGAGGAGATAACTACAAGCATGAGCTTGTGTCAGAAGTACTCTCATACTTCCCTTACGTCAACTACATGTTATTCTATGGAGATCTATTGTTTATAGCTTCTCATATCCTATTTGCACCATACTCTTGAATCATCAAGCATTTCATTCTTCTAATAAAAGGCAAGTTATTGAAAATATTTGTAGAGAATCATGATCAAATCTAGCACATCGTCAAATAGTCCATTAAAAATTTTACGGAGCCAAACAAATTCACAACTAATTGTACCAACTTCCACACTTCATGCTTCATACTCTTCTAGGAAATCATACCAGATCCCAACCATCTGTAATATGTCTATTCATCATTAGCATTGCCAATCCCAAACGATGTATAATCAAGTCCCAAGTTGTAGTGTAAGAACCTTCATGACAATTTCTACTTCCAACTCTCTTTGAAGACAATATTTCTTCCTTTAGATCAAGAATTTGTTTTTCCCAAAGTACGAGGTCTTCTTTAATCATTAGGCTTCTTAAAAAATTATAAGTTTTCCATCTCCTTCGTTCTTCTTCTAGACTACATCTCAAAAGTCCTTTTGGTTATGATTCATTCTTCTACTGCCAAAGCCTAGGTCATCTTAATTATTTTTCCTACAATACTCATTGGAAGGATATGGGAGAACAATTATAACCAAGAACATAATACATAGACAAGCAACTAAACAAAACTTAAAGGAAATAAGAACAATATTAATTAAAGAAAAGGTATAGAATGCTTATATTTTGAGAAGAGTCAGCTCCCTCTTAATTGTGGACCTTCTTAACGACCTTTTCCTTACATGATGTAATTTTTGTCATTCTCAAGAGATAGGGCTTCTTCTTGCATCAGAAAAAATTAGTCCAAGGGTTTTCTAATTCAAACCTTTGATAGGGTTTAAAAACCCTAGATGCTTCAATATCCAAGGTATTCAAGACCATTTGTTCTTTTAAAAATTATAAATTCTAAAAGTATACCAATGAGTTAGTTGCAAGCCCTATAAATGTCGTTGACAAGCCTTCTATTCATGGAGTATATTTCATTCCTTGATTACAAAAGCCTAGTTTTCATAAGGAATAAAAGGATCTAAGTTATGATCTATAACCTATTGATCGAAATATTTTATAACACATAAGAATATTCTACATGTTAATTCCAAAATGTGAGTTCTCCATGACCTAGTGGACTTATACAATGTAATTGACATAGGTTAGCAGTTGCAACAAAACTTTGAAATGAAAAAAAATTGTATGTACCTCTTAAACCTTACTTTTCCATTCCCTTCTTATCACATAGATCTAGTCTTCTTGCAACAAGGATTTCTTTTTACTTGTCTTAAATTGATATGTATATCGTGTTCCTTCAATAGAGGTGCCTCGGCCCTATAGTTTTCAAACTGGAGAACGATTCTCATAGATATCTTTGGGTTGCTTCAAAGAGATATGGACTTCTCATCATGGTAGTTCAGGTCATCTTCCTTTTCCATAGGTATGTTATGTACGTTGCTTCATAATTGTCCTTTTTAATTAGAGTAGAAGGTACCATAGGACTTTGGTCTATCACGAATATTATAGTCAAGTATATATTTTACTTTGACTCAGAAGAATTCAGATGTCATACATGGTCTTCTTTTCAAGCTTTGAGAATAATTTTAATTTGAGGTAACTCAAACCTCTCCACAGGGTTTCAAGGGAGTAAAACTTGTTTCTATAGTTGCTTAGATTGTCAAGTAGCTTGAATGTCTTCTTCTGATCAAGATACTGGAGCCGCTTTGTATTCGGATTATGTCACAGAGGTGAATTATGTCACAGAATTTGTATTGTCACCATAAACTTGGATAATGTAGCTTGGATTGGTTTACTATGTGTGCCATAGAGATGATGAAACATTTTATTTTTTGCAACAGGAATATGGCTTGGATATTCTTGCACAAGAGGCTTAGGTTTTTTTCTTAAGGATATCAACCCTATACACATAAATTAGCCTCAGAGAGTTGGTCCTATGCATAGAAAATTCCTTAGAGACCTCATCCCTGAGATATAGAGAAGACCACACATATAGAATGACTATTGGAAGTTTGGCCTTTAAACATAGAGAAGTATGCCACAAATTTCGGATTATAATGTTGATTTGATGCCTCATACTTTCGTACAAAATAAAATATTTTGCCTCAGACTTTCGTACCAAACCAAGCAAGTATTCTTCTAATTATTTTCATCCTTATACTCCTTGTATTATTCATTGAACAGAGATAATATGTGTTATGGTGATATTCAAATGACATAACTCACTGCTATTAAACTTAGAGAGGGCTTAGATCAAGCTTTTATTCCACAAATATTTTTCATTCATGAGAAGCTTTGATCTTTGTTCTCCTTGGATGATTTGATTTGTTCTTAGATAATAACTAAGACAATGAGCTTAAATATTGCTTTCTAATCTAGCTCTAATACCATGTTGAAATTAGTTTGATAGTTAGAATTTCTTATTATGATTATTATTGGTGACTTATTTATATATGTTTTTACTTTAGTATATTATTTATTCATTAAGTCATCAAGCAATTATACAAATACAATTCACAAAATATAGTAGACAACAAAAATTAAGCTTGAGGCCAGGGAAAAATCCATAAAAAGAAAACCCATGAATCATTCCTTTATAAGTTCTTTGTCAATAAGAGAAATCGAAATCAAGCTAACTAGTGATCTAAGTTCCAAGTCAACCCTCCAAACTCTACCATATATTGTCCATAAAATAGTCAACCAATCTGCCATATGCATGATTCTGTACTTTTGAACTTCGCATCAATATAGGAGATTGTCCCTCAGAAACTTGCATCATCGTGTATACCTACATTATAATCAAAAAATGTCACTCTGAAATTCGCTTCATCATATATCTCAGACTAGCTCACATTCTACATAAAGTGTAGCCTCAAACTAGCTTGCATAGGTGTCATAAGAAAGTTGTATTATTATAGGAAAGCTACCACAGGAACTCGCATCTTCTGTCACAGAAGCTCGCATTATTTACCACAGAAACTTGCATTATTACATAGAAATGTGTCACATAAAAAAAAAATCGCATCATCTGCTATAGGAAGCTCATATATAATCATCAGGCCTTCTTCATTTATTAGCCTCAGAGACCTTTGTATCGTTGCCTCAGAATCTTTGTATTCTACCTTTGATGAGTCATTTGAACTATCTTCAAATGGTGGAGGATAGGTGCTATAATATATATATATATATATATATTCCTTCATGTCTTTTGATTAGGTTGATTTATCTTTTTAGAGGGACTACTTGGAAACATGGAGGGAAGAATGACATAAAAGTAAAATTTTCTTCGAGATTTTTTTTTTTTTTTACAAAAATAAAACATGAATAACATGTTATAATGATTTTTTTTCTTTTCCTTCTACATAAAATACATATTAATACAAGTACAATAATAATTATAAAGAAAACCTAGTTACAATTTCAACAATTTCTACAAGGAAAACAAAATTAAATGCACCCACTTGTAGCTTGAATATTTCCAGCACATGTGAAACTCACATTGTCCATAGGGTTGTCGTCGCTGGGCCACAACCTCTTCACATCTTTGACACTTCTGGCCACTACCATAGCTAGGTCACGACCATTGTGCCTTTGACACTTCTAGCCATCCCTCTTGTAGGCTCCATTGATGTGTGGATCTCAGTTCCAACAAATTCAATATTTCTAGCACATGTGAAGCAAACATTTTCCATAGCGCAGTCATCGCTGGGCCACAACCTCTTCACATCTTTGACACTTTTGGCCACTACCATAGTTTGATCACGACCATTGTGCCTTTGACACTTCTAGCCACCCCTCTTGTAGGCTCCATTGATGTGTGGATCTCAGTTCCAACAACTTTATCTACACCCAAATGTCTTTCGATCCATATTTTGCATCGCAGGGTTTTTCATAACATGTCGCCTAAACTACACAAGGGGTTTCTAATCTCATGAGACATTGCTTGACTCTCGCATAGATTATTTTTTTGCACAACAATATGCACACATACTTACTAAGTCATTCACACTCTAGTTCTGATATTCACCATGCTATAATGTCAGTTGTTAGGATCAAAAAACTGAGAGAAGTGATGGTATCTAAAGATCAGTGAAACAGGAATCGGCGATTTAGCCGATTAATCGCGACTGCTAATCTGCTCGGCGTGCAACCGATCCGAGATGCCTCTGCACGATTCAAACTCGCATTGAATGAGTTTGACTCGTGGTCAAAGCGATTTTGACTCACGCAGAGGCAATTAACCCGACTTTCCCAATTACTCGGCCGGTAGGTTTTGCGCGAAGTGGTTTTTCACGCCCGCTATCCATTCACCCACTGTTTTATTTACACATCGTTGTTTTATTTACACGCCGCTGGTGCCGTCATCGCATTGTTGGTGTGGAATCTAGAGCCATCGTTTTGAAGTTTGATGCTGTCGTCGCATTGCTACTGTGGAGCCATCGCATTGTCGTTGTGCCGCCGCCATCGCTGCTGGAGTTGCCGCTGCTGGATTTGTCGCTGCTGGAGCCAACATCGTCGAAGTTGTCGCTGCTGGAGCCACCATCGCTACTGCAGTTTTCACTGCTGGAGCCGCCATCGTTGTGCCGCCATTGCTCGTTGTGCCCGTCGCTGTTCAAAATTCACAATGCACACATTGCTCACTGTGCCTGCCACCATCGGGAGTTTAAACTCTCGTTGTGCTCACCATCGTCGGGAGTTCAAACTTCAGACATTGCCATCGAGAGTTCGGGAGTTCAGTAAGTGTCAAGATTTTCCAATAATAAATATATATATTTTTTATTTTTTTAGTTTATCTAATAATAAATAAATAAAAAATTTAATGAACTAAAATCTAATGTAATTAAAAAATCTAATAAATTATAATACGATTAATAGTAAACTAATATCTAAATTCTGTAAATTTAAATATAAATTTTGTACTGATATATAAAATTTAAATTTAAATTATGTACATATAATGCCAAGTGTTTGTGAGGCACATGTCTAACTGTCCCTTTACTTACATCCAGTGTTAATGTCACAAGTGACAAAACCTTCCTGTGAGTTTAGTGGAGTCAAATGCCTGTTGACAAGGTCAAATTTCAATTAAGTAGAGTTGCCCTATAAATCATTCCAGCGATCTTCTTTATGGGGAGTATATCCTTCCAAATATTTTATGCCTTATTAAGCTGTAAGAATAATATCAAAATGATGCTAGATAAAATCAGCCCAGGCTAGCTATGAAAGAGAAATTGATCTATGTCATTATGCTTAATGAATTCAGTAGCAGCAAATCTATTTGAGGTCCTTTGCAAGGGACATGACTTACTTTTGCTTGACAAGTTTAGCAATGACTAGGTGTGGATGCAAGGCAGATTTCAGTCAAGTAGTAACGATGTCTCCAAATTTATGCTGAAGCCTGATTATTCTAAAATGATCATTTAAAAATTTAAAATTAAACTTTTAATTTATATCAAAGATTCAGATTCCAGAAAATAAATATCTCCTTTTTTAATTTTTATTTATTTTGCCTTCTTATTTTGCAGGAACCACAACAATGTCGAGGGAGAAGGATTTTGCTTAGGCTTATTGTGACAAGATTCCCAGGAACCCCAAGCTCCTTTGTAAATTTTGCAAAGCGGAATGTAGTGGAGGCATCTATAGATTCAAGTACCACCTTGCACAGATACCCGGGAATGATATAGGTCTCTGCAACGAGGTTGACGATAATGTCAAACACCAAGCAACCTTGGCCCTTGGCATGTTCAGGCAACATAATGCTAAGAGAGAAAAGCAAAAACAAGAAATAAGAACTCTTGGAGCTGATGTTTCTTCTTCCAATACCCCCTTTTCATCTCCTTCTATTGAGTCCTCAATGCCATTCCCAAGTTTCTCGCACATGCCTCCAAGTCCATGTCAAACTCAAGGCCAGATGAATCCTCCTTTATTCAACACTGGAGGTGGAAACATAAACACTTTTTTTGCTCCCCACACAAAAATTGGTTCCCAACCTACCTTGGATGCCACTAGTTGGAAAAAAAATATCCATAGTCAAGCAAGGAAGGCCATTGCTAACTTTTGGTTCTATTCTGACATACCTTTCTACTGTGCCAGAATTCCTTATTAGCAAGCTATGATTGATGCAGTCGATGTTGCAGGTCCAAGATTCAAATCCCCTACATCAGAGAGCCTTAGGACAGATTTGTTGTTAGAGAGTGTTGAAGATGTCATGCTTGTGCTAGCTGAGTTTCGTTCATCGTGGGTAGAAACAAGGTGCACCATCATGAGTGATGGATGGACTGATCAGAGGAATAAAACTTTAATAAATTTCCTTGTATCTTGTCCAGTGGGCACAATGTTTCTCAAATCAGTGGATGCCTCAGAAAAGGTTAATACTGCCCAACTTATTTGTGAAATGATGGAGGAAGTCGTTCAAGAAGTGGGAGAAGAACATGTTGTAAAAAATTTCACCGACAATGCAACTAATTATATGGCTGCTGGTAGAATTTTTGAGATTAGGCACCCCACTATTTTTTGGACCTCTTGTGTTGCCCATTGCATAGATTTAATGCTTGAGGACATTGGTAAGCTTCATTTGATACATGAGGTTGTGGAGAAGGCAAAATCCATAACCAAATACCTGTACAACCACACTATTGTCCTAAACACCATGAGAAAATACACTGAATGTAAAGAAATTGTTCAACCTGTAGTGACTAGATTTGCAACAAATTTCATATCTTTGTTATATGTGGTTGAGCAAAAGATAAATCTGAAGAGGATGTTCTTGGGACCTGAGTGGATGGCATCTAAACATTCCAAGGCCCTTGAAGGCATTGAAATTGTTGCACTTGTGTTTAATGACGGTTTTTGGAAAGATGCTGAAGAGATTATTGCTGTGACAGAGTCCCTTGTCAGAGTTCTCAGGTACTTCAAGTCTTTTAACTTTTTTCATTTTTTAAATTTCATTTCAAGCTTCTTTTTATTTTCAAAGTTTCATATTTCATTAATTTTGAAAGCTAACTTTCAGGATGGTTGATGGTGACAAACCCGCTATGGGTTACATTTATGAGGCGATGGATCTCACAAAGGAGGCCATCAAAAGAAGATATGGGGATGAGGAGGCAAAGTATTTGCCTCTTTGGGATATTATTGATGCACGTTGGGATAGGCAATTGCATTCCCCCTTACATGCTGCTGGGTACTTCTTAAACCCATAGTATTTTTATGATAAGAGAAAATTTAATGAAGATGGGGAGGTTGGCAGAGGACTTATGACATGCATTGAAAGGTGCTCCCCTGATCCAGACATTCAAAGCCATGTCTTTTCCCAACTACAGGATTATAGGACGCCAACCAAATTATTTGCCTATACCAGTGCTATACGAGAAAGGACTAAGATGCTGCCAGGTACCCTGAAGGCTTCATCAATTCATTAAATTTGTTTAAAATTTATTTTGTATGTTAAATGTTTTATTAAATTTTGTTTTCTTTTAAGTTTTTACTATTTAGTACTTACTACTCACAAACACTTGGCATTTGCTAGGTCTTTGGTGACAAAATTTTGGTAGTGATACCCCAGATTTGAAGAGATTCGCCATTCGAATCTTAAACCAATCATGTAGTGCTTCAGGTTGTGAGCGCAACTGGAGCATGTTTGAAAAAATACATTCTAAGAAGCGCAATCGATTGACACAAAAGCACTTAAATGACCTTGTATTTGTCCATTACAATCTACGACTTCGCAACAAGCAAATACTAGGTGAGAGCCTGAATTTGAAGTTTTCATAATTTGATTTGCACTTTAAAATTTAAACTTTAAAGTTCAAACTTTAATTTACATTTCAATGTCTCATGATAATGACAAGTTTGGATCATTCGCCAATCGACCTTGAGGAGATAGATCTGCAAACTACAAATGCATCAGATTGTGTCCAATTAGAGGAGGAGCCTCCTCTTTTAAGTCTACATGACTTGGAGAACTTAGAGAGTCAAGCAAGTGAAGGAGTGGGAGGAACCACTTCTAGTTCTCACTCTTAGAGTCTTAGACTCTCAGTTATTGATTTTTTACTGATTTGCTTGGCAGTATTTTGTAAACTTTTAGAAGCATATGCTTCTGGTTCTATGTAGTCACTGGTTAGGACTCAGTACTTCGGATCATGTTTGGACTCATAACATATATGAGATACTTATTCATCCATGATATTTTGGACATCTATTGATATTATGCATTGTTTGGACATGGCTTTATTGAATATCAATGAAAAATATTTGTTTTAATTCAATATGTGTGTATATCTTTATTTATTAAATTTGCTGATTTTTTGCCGATTTTTTCCCGATCCGATTCAAACTCTTCGCTCTCTTGCCTCGCCGATTTATTGCCGATTCCGAGTCTTGTAACATTGCTAAAGACATTGTTGCTTGGGATCTCAATGCCTAAAAGAACAAATTTAATTGGATTCTTTCCACCTTTAAATAAACTATATTCCACATGAATACTGTGGGTTCTTATACACCTAGAGCTCAAAAACTACCAATAACTTGATCATAAAAAATTTACCTAAATTATCCCAACAATCAGAATAAACATATTCCTGTTGTGCTTAAACATTTGAGCTAGTAGTTTTGTTGCGTGGACTTGAATGTTAGCACTAGTATCATGCCATTTTCTCTACATGGTGTATCATGCCATTTTCTCTACATGACGGATCTTCCATTTTGGCCTTAGTTCTATGCCATATTTGCTAATTCTCTATGCATCTCAAAGCCTCTACTCTCCAAGTGATTGTTTCCTCCTTTAATCCACTTTGTCTCAGCTAAATTTCCTCTTCCCTGACATATGCACTCTCCTCCAAACTCGCGTTCCCTCTGCGGGCACATTCCCCATCCTTGTACACATATTTTTAATGAAAGCACCCTGGTAAAAGAATTTTCCAATGGGAGTATCCCCATGTACACCAACATTTGCAGAATTGAGTGTTTATTTAGGTCATGCTTGAAGAACAACATGAATCGATCAAGTTCTACATGAAAGCAGTTTCATGATTTAATTATGGTACCTGCTTTAATGGGTACCCACAGTAGCAAGAGAACAAGCGTTCTGAGGGCTTGATGTGGCCTCGTCGTAACTGTTTAAGGGTTCTCTTCTATGTGATATCTATAAACAGTAGACCACGAGGGAATTAATTCCCAAGCTTGCAACTTCCTTGCAACTTCACCTCTGATTCAATTTGCTTTTGATTCAATGACTCAGAAATTTATTCCTGTGCCATAAAGTGTTTATGCTTGCCATGTTTGTATGTTTATTACGTTGGTTAATTTTTGGATTAAGGGAATCGAAGTCCTATGTCACATTCAGCAGTTGGTGTTTTGAAATAGTTTTACAAACTGCCCTCTCTCTCTCTGAAATACTTTTTATATCACCTAGTTGTAGTTGTAGACAGCATAGGCAATAGACTTAGCATTAAAGTGCAAGACACCATAATAATGGCTCCTAAGACTCTGACCATACAATACAGCATAGCTCCGTCTTGGGCAGTACACTACCTCCACTGACGTTAAAACAACATAAGTAAAGGTGGCTGGGCCCATGATCAAGAATGGATTAACCATTGTTGGTTATCGAGCATTTTATATACGCGGATGAAACAACGTTGTGGATACCTATTGCAGTCCTTTGATACACATTTTTTGCAGGTTGCCTAAACGTGTTTGCATAATTGATCATGTACTTTTGATGTGTAAGCACAGTTGAAAGTTCAAAGATTATATATATCTCAAGCTTACTTTCGAAGATATATGAAAACAAAGGTCAAAACAAATGTGCATTTATATGTATATCTTAATAATATGCATCGACACACAATTATCTAATTCTCCTGATCCAATACTTACAAACATTGTAAAAAGTACAAAATCTAAGCATTGAGTTCCACAAAAAGCTCTTTAACACGGGCTTGTGGTATACAAGATTGTATACAAAATGCCTACAATTAAAGTCTAAAGTTCTTCACAATAGAGCTTAGGATTTTTCATAAAACTAACATAATTATTATGTCATATCAAACTACCTCAAACCAACCTCTAAACTTAAACCTAAACCAAAAACAACATCTCACTTTAAGAGATGGGAATGAGATAAGAGTCACTCATATTACTTAGCTATTCTAGAGAAATCTACCAAAAATTCAATAAGAACTTTGTAAAAACTCGGAGTTTTACTTCTATATTGGGATTTTTTCATGTAATTAATTTTGTTCTTTACTCGCATGTTTGTGGCATGTGAGATTGGCATGTGGTCTAAGAAACCAGAATCCGGAGCATGCAATCTACTAAAATCACCAGAGGATCACATTGTTAATATGATTGGATTTAGATATATGAAAGCTCCTTGTTTGTGAGACAAGGAACACACCTTGATATGATGCGACAACTATAGTTTACAAAGACATACACACTCTATCCTTCTTAATTTAAATTTGCAACCTCTTAAAAAAACACATACTCTTAATAGCTAACCTCACTTATACTCTAAATTTTATAAAAAAATAATTACATTAACAAAATTTAATTTATTCATGATAATTCACCCTTTATCATGATAATTCACTCTTATAGTTAAAAAAAAAAAACAATGAATCGAAAACAACTATCTTCCTCACCAAAAAAACAAAAAATTTAAGGCCTTATATACAACTCTAAATTAAATAGAATTTCCAAAGTCTAAAATATCGAATCACTTACACCAGAAGCATCTTCGATCCTAACAAAGAAGCCTTCCCAAAAAACTTAAGCCACCTGATGTGGATGGAGACCTGCCATACCAAATCAAGGGAAACCTCTCGACCAAATCTAGAACCACCAATGGTGGATGGCCCCTAATCGTCCATGAGTTGACTCCCTTTATTATGAATGCTGATGTTCGTGCCCATTCTATGTATATGTGCCTCGAGGATTGCTATTCCCATGCAATTTTTATAATCAGTCTATTAACAGTGTGTTAAATATTATATAGATGGGAATATATTGTTATATTAATAGTGTGTGGTGTATACTGTTTATATTTAGTATAATGATTAATTTAATTTTAGATTTATTAAGTTTTTATATAGATTAAACTTTTTTTTTTAATTTAAAAATGTTTGTATTTTTGAAGATTGATTTTTCTCAGTATTTGGTAGATTCAAAGTTAAGATGAATTTAGACTGGTTTAATTTTTATTTAAATAGACTATATTTCATATCAATACTATGGGCTAATATCATGGAACATTTTTATTTTTATAGTATTACTTTTTTTGTTATTTTTATTTTATTTTGTTTGAATTAAAATGTTCAGTTTATGTTATGTTACAACATCTCCATCATATTGAGTTGAAAAATATTTCTCCATACAATATAATATGTAATATAAAAAAAACACAAATAATATAACAATATCATTGTATATTACATTCGTAAAGTAAAAATATATTTCATTAAATTTACTTTTCATAAACTTAAATAACTTACAACTGCCACTTCATAAAAATAAAAAGACAGACAGTGAGCTTTTATTTGCAACTGTTTAGAGAGCAGACATTTTTGAGAAAAAAAAACTTGCATATTTGTTATATAAGAACAGAATTATGTACACCTTAAAATTATTTTCAAAACTGAAGAGAACATGCTATTATAAGCAGTTCTTTCAAACAAAGAAAGATGCAGTTTCCATGCCTCCCACCCCGCACCATGTGTGAAAAATGCAAATACCGTTACATTTACATAAAACTGAAACAAACTGGAAACTCACAGCTATAATTAAAAGAGATAGTATTTTATCAAAAGTACATAAATGTGACACTGGGAGGTTTTTTCTAAAATGGGTTCGAATTTGGTAAAGATAAGCAGTGAGTCATTTTAATTTTTAATTATTAAATATTTAAATACAAACAAAAATATAATAAATATTTAATATTTTATTAGTTATCACTTTAAAACGGAGTTGTCTACCGAGGCCGCGTTTTGGCCCGGACGGCAGAAATCCGCCGGAATCCGGTCAACTAAATTTGCAAAAATCAGGTAGTTGCAGTGCTTGGAATCCATTTTTGATAGTAGAAATGGATTCAGCACTATCAAAAACCCCTGGGGCACTCAAAATACTAATGTTTAACAACTATAAACAAGTTTCTTGGCAAATCTTTGCCGGATTTTCTGAAAATCGTTCCCGGATTTTGGGTCAAAACGCGGCCTCTTTAGACTACGCTCTTTAAAACTATTTGTTTAGAGAAAAAAAAATTGCTTTAATAATTTGTTTGTTATTTGTTTGATTATTTTTTGTTAAGAAATCATGATTTAGGGGCATTTAAGCCATCAAAATCATGAGAGGTTATATGGACAAAGTTACAAGGAGTCTGCGTCACACCAATTCTTAACATGGTTGTATTTTATGGATTAATGGAGTTTCCAAGTGACTACCACCAACAGAGATCTATGTTAAATTCAGATTTACCAAATCTCTGAAGGTGCAAACCTCTTCTAAAGTGCAAAATATGAGAAAAGGTTTGCACCTCTAGAGCTTTAATCTCTCTATCCAAACATGGACTTATGCTGGTTCTTTACATATGTATGTATGTATGCCATGTGTCAACTCATTGATGAGCATAAAATAATTCCACATAGTTTTTATTTTGAACAACACACCAATATAAAATGTTCTAATCTTTTTGTTTTTAATATTATTTAAATATTACATGTCAAGAAATAATATGTGTAGATGTAATGTGAAAAATGCAAAGTAAAAAATGTAATGTAAGTAAACATGGGCATGTGTAGATGTAATGTAAATAAACATTTGAAGTGTTGGCTCGACTATAATCAATATATTTGTAATAATTAATACTCTGAAAATAAGTATGGTAAATAAATAAAGCCTCTTTTTATACTTACTCCATATTCAAAAAAGATGTATAGTAAATAAATAAAAATATAAATACACTCAGAAAATAGGTATGGTTAATAAATAGAAATATAAATAAACCAGAGGTATGGTAAATAAATAAAACCTCTTTTTATACTTACTCCATATTCAATAAAGATGTATAGTAAATAAATAGAAATATAAATCAACCCGAGGTATGGTAAATAAATAAATATAAAATAGGTTTAAAGAGGTATGGTAAATAAATAAAAATATATAAAATAAGATTAGAAATCAACATCTATAAATAAATTAGAGGTACGATAAATAAATTAAACATATTTTCATATTTACTTTATAATCAGCTTTATATTTACTAACACTCAAAAAAGAGGTTTTATTTAGATGAATACCATGGACCAAATACCATGGGCCAAATTATTATTAATACCTTGCAAAAGCAATGCTATTAACCCTAATATCAATATTAAAAGGTTATTATTATTATTATTATTATTAAATTTAATGTTCATATTAATATATTATAGTATTAATATTATTAAATTTAATAACTTTGGATTAATACAATATTAAATTTGTTATATATATATAGATATAGATATAGATATAGATATAATTTTATCATGATATACATTAACTCTAGATATATATGAGAGAGAAGAACAAAGACATAGAGTGATAAAGGTGGAGAGATAGGAGGAGTGACAAGGGAGAGATGGAGATAAAGCAAAGGAGAGGGGAGAAGAGGGATGAAGAGAGAGATAGGGAGAGGAGTGAAAGAGGTAGAGAAGGGTAAGAGAGGGAGAGGGAGACACAAAGATGAAGGGGGGAGAGAGAGAAGAAGAGAGGAAGGGAGATAGTGAGAGGATTGGGGGACAGAGAGAGAGAGAGAGAGAGAGAGAGAGAGGGAGGTAGGATGATCACGAGCTCAAATCTGAGTTTGGGAAAAAACTCAAAAATGAAAGTTCTCAAAATTGATTTAAACCAAGATGGTTGCATAGGTCTCGTCTTCCTGATTCCGGCGCCGCAAACGGTTCGAAAAACGGACACCGTATGAAGAAGTTATTGCACTTTTAGTGGAGTGGGTCCGATAGAGCACGGAGGGGCCAGCCCTCCTCCCATGGAACCTCATCATATGACCAGTGTGGGAGCTTAATGTTAAGAGCGCTTAAGGAGCCTAATATCAAGTTTAATATTTAATTAAACTTTAGTTAAGTGGAGTTTAATATGGCGGAGATTCTGGAGGCGCTCCCAAATTTAGGTGGACTTCCACTTTTAATGGAGTTAACTGGTAGTTGCCCCACATTTAGTGGAGGAAATTGGGGCAAAGTTGTTTTGGTCATAACTTTCTCATTACTCAACCTTTTAGAACGATTTTTTTTTTTATTTCATATGTTCTCAGCCTTTTGGACTCAATGGCATAGGTTTCAGAGCCATTGGAGCTCATTTTCGACCTGTTTAGCGTCGGAGAAGATTTTTGAGCCACTAGGGCCATTTTGGGTTTTGAGTTTGGTTGAGCTGTGGGTAACCTTTTTTGGTGAACCAAAAGTCATTTTCAACTATTTATTGCATTCCAGAGCCATTGGAATAGATCTTAGCTCTGTTTGAAGATTTTCAGAGGCCGAAAACCTTTAGGAGAGTTTTCAGGGCCACTAGGGCCATTTTGGGTTTGGAGCTATTTGGAGTTGTGGTTATCAGTTGGAGGTGAACCAAAGCTCTATTTCAGATAATTTCGACCTTCTGAAGCCATTGGAAGAGTTTTCAGAGGCATTTGAGGACTTCTACAGCCCGAAGAGCTGCAGAGAATTTCAAAGCACCAGTAGGACATTGATGAAGAAATCACTGATTATGGTAATCTTTCACTGTTTAGTGAATTTGAAAAGGCATTCTTAGCTTTTTCCTGCCTTCTGAATCAGTTTATATATTCATATTTGTCTATTGAGACACTTATAATCTTGTATTGCATTTGAGAGCTTTTAATACAAGAGGACAAGCCCATTTTGGGAGGCTTGATCCAGGAGATGTAGCCCAAGAGTTGGGGTGAACTCCTATATCATATTGTTGTTGTGTTTTGACATTATATTGCTGAATATTGTTTCTGATTCCCATGTTAAGTTTCAGCAAAAACAATTACACTTAAGATACATAAACAGTGAAAAGACATACACCATTTGCAAGCTAAATTTCCGCATAACATCAAGTTTAAAGCAAGATTATTTTAATTAAATCTGAGTGATTACTTCTATATTTTCTTTAGGCAGAGTCTATAAGAGGGCCAGGTAGCCTTTGGATTCATCCTTTCTTTGAAAGGTGAAATATCCGGTAAATTCCCCTACAGTCAATCTCTGTATTAGAAATATGAAGTTCTCACATTTTCAGATTTAAACTTAGAATATGTTTGCACTCATTTACATAATTGAAAATGGATACCTTGCACCCTTTTCAAGTACCTTCCATTTTCATATCAGATGGTATCAGAGCTCGGGTTGAGCATTTGTTATTGTGCAAAAGGTTTTAAAACAATGTAAGAGATTTACTGTTTTATTGGTTGCAAAATGGTTGCATGTATGAGTTTTCTTAAGTTGGAAGGATAGCTGTTGTTAGCTGAGTCTTGGAAAGGATTGAAGACTATTTTCCTTACCCAATTTACCTCAAGATTATCTTTGGAAAACAAACTCCAAAATTTTGTGTTTTATGGCTGCTTGAATGAGAAGGGGTCTTTACTGACATTTGCCTAAAAGCTTGTCATTTGATTGAAAGCTTTGAGGAATTTTATTTGGAAGTTCTTTTTGGTTGTTTGAACATTTACATAATGTCATCTTCTTCTACAAGTGAAGTTTCCTCCTTCACGAGATTCTTCAATGATGACATGAAGAATGAGTTTTTTAAGGTGAAGGACATGGTGCAGCTTCTCATTGAGGATCAAAGAGAAAGCATTAAACTTCGTGCACAATTGCTAGCTATGCAGGAAGAGAAAGAAGCCATTCTTCAAAGACTGCATGATATGGAGTTGCAGCTTCTTCAAGCTCAAGAAGCTTTGTCCAAGAAAATTCTTGAGGAAGAGGATAATCGTTCCAACTTGTCTTCAAGTTCCTCCATTGAAAAGTATGTTGGTTCTTTTGAAAAACATACAAGAGGTATTGGGTCCAAATTGATGTTGAAGATGGGCTATCAAGAAGGAAAAGGTTTGGGCAAGCATGCACAAGGCATTGTTGAGCCTATTTTTGTTGTGGAGCGTCCCAAGAATATTGGTCTTGGCTATGAGCAGCTTAATGGCGAAGCTTTGAGCACATGCATTCAAGAATGTGATGCAAATTTGAAGAGAACTTTTCTCCCAAGTTCTCAATTACATCAATGTCATGATGTCAATCTTCCTTACCATTGTTTGAAGCCTTTGTTGCAGCAAGAAGATGGTAGACATGCAGCTTATGGAAAGCATGCAAAGCAACATAAGAGGATTTGTTGCACATTTTGTGGTCAATTTAACCATCATGTTTCGAGATGCTGGATGAGGAAGAAGGCACACAAGAAGCAGATGAAGCAAAGACTACTTTCAAAGAAGGTGCATATGATTTGCACTTTTTGCCAAAAGAAGGGACATTTTGTCTCTCATTGTTGGACTTTGCATCCAACTCGTCGTCCCACGCACATGCAGCAAGAGGACAAAAATATTGGCGAAGGTGGAATCATGGATTCCATTATTGATGTGGAAAGGAAAGTTTCACATGAGGAAAATTTGCAGCAGAAAAAGTCGCCATGGAAGTGGCTTGGTGAGAAGTGGATGGACTTCTTATTGTAGTAAGTCATTACTCATTTTGTACATGCAAATTTCAGATTGGTATACATGTATTTCAGTTGAAAAGTTGATGCAAGATTGCATGTATAAGCAGTTTCAGTTGAAGGAATTTCTTTGTTGTTGCAAAATTTCGCCATGGAGGTGTAAAAGATGAGCATGATACTCACTTATGTTGCAACAATGTCTTTTGGTTCAGCTCTTAATCACCCACATGTTTTTGGGATGAGGTACTTGTTGGTATTTGAAAAGAAGAGTTGAAGTTGCACATGTACATAGAGGTTGTATGTGTAATTAGCGAACTGTATATAGTTCATTTTACATGATAGATACACATATGTTTGTCAAGATGTATCTTGTTGTTTATCGACTTGTGTCGATTGTGTCATACATGTTTATCAACGTGTGTCGGTTGTGTGCACATTTTTTTTACAGATTTTGTGTGTCATTTGTATAGCACATTTCATTGTCGACTGGTTGTTGATGTCGTATGTTGCACAAGATGCCTTTGGTGTCATTTGGTGCAGAGAACGAAGTGTCAGTGCAAAGCAGTGCAAGATTCCATGAGTTGGAAAGGCATGCAAGCAAAGAGGGCACAAATTTCAGCAAGTGTCATTGCTGGTTTCAGTATGGAAGATTGGTATGGCGAGAAAACTTGGTCGAGATTCGGCGCAAGTACATGGCTCATTCAGCAAAATTCGCCATGTGAACAGTTGGCAATTCAGGAAAATTTTTGGAGGCTGAAGAGAATAGGATGTCGTTATTCTCTCATTTTCTGTACTATAGTTCAGTTATTCATTTCAGTAAGCTTTTGGGGACCAAAAGCCTCTCATTTGGGAGGTGTGATCAGGAGCTCAAATCTGAGCTTGGGAAAAAGCTCAAAAATGAAAGTTCTCAAAATTGATTTAAACCAAGATGGTTGCATAGGTCTCATCTTCCTGATTCTGGCACTGCAAACGGTTCGAAAAACGGACACCGTATGAAGAAGTTATTGCACTTTTAGTGGAGTGGGTCCGACAGAGCACGGAGGGGCCAGCCCTCCTCCCATGGAACCTCATCATATGACCAGTGTGGGAGCTTAATGTTAAGAGCGCTTAAGGAGCCTAATCTCAAGTTTAATATTTAATTAAACTTCAGTTAAGTGGAGTTTAATATGGCGGAGATTCTGGAGGCGCTCCCAAATTTAGGTGGACTTCCACTTTTAGTGGAGTTAACTGGCAGTTGCCCCACATTTAGTGGAGAAAATTGGGGCAAAGTTGTTTTGGTCATAACTTTCTCATTACTCAACCTTTTGGAACGAATTTTTTTTTGATTTCATATTTTCGCAGACTTTTGGACTTAATGGCACAGGTTTCAGAGCCATTGGAGCTCATTTTTGACCTGTTTAGCTTCGGAGAAGATTTTTGAGCCATTAGGGCCATTTTGGGTTTTGAGTTTGGTTGAGCTGTGGGTAACCTTTTTTGGTGAACCAAAAGTCATTTTCGACTATTTCCTGCATTCCAGAGCCATTGGAATAGGTCTTAGCTCTGTTTGAATATTTTCAAAGGCCTAAAACCTTTAGGAGAGTTTTCAGGGCCACTAGGGCCATTTTGGGTTTGGAGCTATTTGGAGTTGTGGTTATCAGTTGGAGGTGAACCAAAGCTATATTTCAGATAATTTCGACCTTCTGAAGCCATTGGAAGAGGTTTCAGAGGCATTTGAGGACTTCTACAGCCCGAAAAGTTGCAGAGAAGTTCAAAGCACCAGTAGGACATTGATGAAGAAATCACTGTTTATGGTAATATTTCACTGTTTAGTGAATTTGAAAAGGCATTATTAGCTTTTTCCTGCCTTCTGAATCAGTTTATATATTCATATTTGTCTATTGAGACACTTATAATCTTGTATTTCATTTGAGAGCTTTTAATACAAGAGGACAAGCCCATTTTGGGAGGCTTGATCCAGGAGATGTAGCCCAAGAGTTGGGGTGAACTCCTATATCATATTGCTGTTGTGTTTTGACATTATATTGCTGAATATTGTTGTTGATTCCCATGTTAAGTTTCAGCAAAAACAATTACACTTAAGATACATAAACAGTGAAAAGACATACACCATTTGCAAGCTAAATTTCCGCATAACGTCAAGTTTAAAGCAAGATCATTTTAATTAAATCTGAGTGTTTACTTCTATTATTTCTTTAGGCAGAGTCTGTAAGAGGGCCAGGTAGCCTCTGGATTCATCCTTTCTTTGAAAGGTGAAATATAAATTTGATACCCTAAATTAATCTCATTAAATATGAAGTTCTCACATTTTCAGATTTAAACTTAGAATATGTTTGCACTCATTTACATAATTGAAAATGGATACCTTGCACCCTTTTCAAGTACCTTCCATTTTCAGATCATAGGAGAGAAAGGGAGAGAGAGGAAGGACGAGATAGAGGACTTGAGAGAGAGGACGAGAGAGGGAGGGATAGAGAGATGGAGTTGGAGGGGGGAGAGGGAGCGAAGAAGAAATACATATACATTGAGAAGTGGAGAGAGAGAGGGAGTGTCAAGGGAGAGATGGAGAGAGAGTGTGTATGTTTAGGGGTGAGATAAAGAGAAAAATAAGGAGAGATAGGGAGAGAGGGAGTGATAGGGGAGAGATGGAGAGAGGGTGTGTATTTTTGGGGGTGAGATAGAGAGACAAGGAAGGAGAGATGGAGAGAAGGGGGGAGAGAAGGAGAAAGGGATGGATATAGTAATAGTGTTGGAGGGTGAAGAGAGAGAGAGAGAGAGAGAGGATGTGAGAGAGTGGAGAGAGAGAGTGAAAGTGAGATGGAGTTGGAGGGGGAGAGAGAGGAAGGTAAGAATAAAAACATAGAGAGATAAAGGTGGATAGAGAGAGAGGGAGTGATAAGGAAGATGGAGAGAGAGGGAGAGAGGACCGTAGGAGGAAAGAGAGATAGTAGCCAGGGAGAGGGAGAGAACGCGAATATAGAGATATAGATGGAAGGTGAAGAGAGGGAAGAAGAGAGAGATGGAGAGAGGGAGGGAGGGACAAAGAGATTGATAGATATGGAGTGAGAGAGTGTGTGTGTTTTAGGGGGGGTGAGATAAAGAGACAAAGAAGGAGAGATGGAGGGAGATATAAATATAGATGGAGGGGGGAGTGAGGGAAGAAGATTGATAGCATTAGATGCATTTATTTTAGTGTAGATGGTGATTTCTAATCATATTTGATTGCTTGCAGTAGATGCATTGATTTTAGTGTAAATATTGATTTCTCATGATATTTTATTTCTTGCACTAGATGCATTGATTTTAATGTAGATGTTGATTTCTAATTATATTTGATTTTTTGCACTTCTTATTTTATTGCTTAAACTAAATTCAATGATTTAAGTGTAGGTGATGATTTCTAATCCTATTTGATTGCTTGCACTAAATTCATTGATTTCAGTGTAGATGTTGTTTTCTAATCATATTTTCCTACTTGCACTAGATGCATTGATTTGAGTGTAGATGTCGATTTCTAATCCTATTTGATTTCTTGCATTAGATGCATTGATTTCAGTGTAAAATTTGTTTTATAATATTATTTGATTACTTGCACTAGAAATGCATTGATTTCAATGTAGATGATTTCTAATCCTATTTGATTGCTTGCACTAAATGCATTGATTTCAGTGTAGATGGTGATTTCTAATCCTATTTGATTGTTTGCACTAATTGCATTGATTTCAGTGTATATGTTGGTTTCTAATCCTATTTTCTTACTTGCACTAGATGCATTGATTTGAGCATAGATGTTGATTTCTAATCATATTTGATTATCTGCATTAAATGCATTGATTTCAGTGTAGAAGTTTTTTTCTAATCTTATTTTATTGCTTGCATTAGATGCATTGATTTCAGTGTAGATGTTGATTTCTGATTTGATGTAATTGAATGTATGATGGTACAACAATTTTAAAGTGATTGGATTAACAATGTGCATTGATTTCATTGTAAGCATAAAAAATTATTGACAATGTACATTGATTTTTGTGTTATAGTAATTCAACCTATTAATATTGGACATCAAGAGAGACAAGGTATGATGTTTACTACAACATCTCGAGCTAAATATTTAAATGGTTTACGATTTCAAGTGTCCTTTTCATATAATCAGTATGAAAAGAGGAAAAAACTAACAAGGGTGACAATAAGAATAGTAGAAGAAAATAGTTTGAGATTCATCACAATGGAGATTATTTGACTATATTATTATTATTCACATTTTCTATCATTCAAGACTATTATTGTCACTTTTACATTCAAAAATTTTATTTGATCATTTTTCATCATTAAAGCTATCAACAATATTTATCATCTCACCAAACTAAGGTAACTAAGAAAATTTAAAATTAAAATGACCAGGTTAATCTTTGACATATTTAGCATATTTAAAATTATTATATTAATATTAGATATATTTACATATTATTGATAAATTTAATCATATCTTCCATATATTTTCATTGGTCGCACAGGATTGAAACCAGCCTAGATCCATCTTAAATTTGGATCTATCAAGTGTCGAGAGGGATCAAATCTCTCTAGGTGCAAACATTTCTTTAAGTTTTTCACTCAAAAAAGAGGTTTTCACCTCGAGAGATTTGATCGCTCTCAGCACTTAGATCGAGAGTTAAGATGGATCTAGGCTAATTTATAGTAAACACTAAAAAAAAAAATTACTCTCTATATGTAAGTATTAGATGTATGAAAATTGATATGGAACTAGAAATATAGTTGCAAAAATATAAAGAATATAAATTTTTTACATTCAATTTATTTATCTTTCTATATATAAAGTTGATATAAAATTATGTTATTTAGTATAGAAATTGAAATATCTTGCTATGGTTGACATTGATTTTTTTTTTTTTATTAACATTTCTTTTTTAAATACTACATGTAGATCTATGTTGAGCATGAAATGAATTTCATCTCTTTCATAGTAAGCTGTAATATCAATATTATTTTAGATTCTATGTGTAATCTCCATGTTAAGAGGTGAAGGAATTACACATTAGAAAGCAACACTTAAAGAAATTAGAAATTTTTAACATCAATTACTTTATCTCTATATATAATTGATGTAATTATGTTATTTAGGACACTAAAGAGTGTTTTGACTAGCAATGAAATATTTATATTCAATATTGAAAGATTTTTGTCATTGCCATTTTTTAATGTAATTATTTTATTTCTTTTAATGTAATGTTACATGATAACATATCTCCTATATTAAAGTGTAGAATCATGACATAATCACACATGAAATATTAAATTTCTATTAATCAAAATCATCTTTCTAAAAAAATAAATTAATTATCCAAAACACAAAAGTATTGAGCAATAATAAAAATAAAAAATATACTCATTTCCAAACCATCACACTCCATTATTTCAAATGATTACTTCTTATTTATTGCATATTCTTGAAATTGCACAAATAAAATTTAGGAGAACCTTTAATATTATAAACATATTTTTACTTTTCCCTACTTTGAAAAAACATATCAATTAATTAAAAATATTGTATTTCAAATATTTATTTATTAATAAATTAAGATGAATCTATCCTATGTGTATTTCCATATAATATATATATATATATATATATATATATATATATATATATATATATATATATATATATATATTATTTATTGTGTTGAGAAATCATTCATATATATAATTTGAATGGGTTCAATAATATAGAATATGTTTCTCTTAAAAGTTATTGGCTTTTTAAATCTAGAAAAAGATAGAACATGTATGTATGCTTTCATAAATTTTAATAATTTAATTTAATTTGATTATGACCTTAAAATTAAATTATTATTATTTCTAAATATAATATCAAGATTAACATTATTAAAATTATAGACTATGAAACTTTACCTACTTTTAAATTATTGCATTTTTTAATAGTTTATTTTTTACAATATTTTATACACCAAAACTATAACCATAAAATTAAATTATTATTATCACATTATTATTATTTCATTTTTTAATATATTAAATTATCATTATATTATTATTATTATTATTATTATTATTATTTTTAATATAATGTTATATTGGTTAGGTTTTCTCACATCCGTACTTTACAATACTGGACTAATATTCTGAGTACAATAATCTACCAACGATGGAATTTGATGGATTTATTTTCCAAAATTTATGAAATTGATAGACTTATTTGCCAAAATTAAATTTATAAACACAATGTTACACACCACCAAACACACATCTCTTATACTTGAGAATAAGATCACCTGCTTTCAACCAAACTCTCCATTTCTGCTCTCTGCATATACATAAAGTATTTAGAACGTAACAGACAAGTTCAACAGGGTTATGCTGCATTAAGCAATGCTCCCCACACTCAATACTTGCCTTCGTTTCTCTCTAAATAACATAGAATCCACGAAATACCATTATACAATAGACCGAAAAAAAAAACTGAGAAAAACTAAACAATCCATAACATATTTCATATGTTAAGATTCTCGTTCAGATTCTTGATGTCCATCTGCAGTCCCTTCAAACGCCGAATGGCTTCATCCAAAACCTCAACTGTATCCATCCACTCTCCACCAACTAAATTTCTCAGCATCTTAAACGTTTCTTCAATCCTCAGCTGGCCTCTATGGTCTGTAACCTCCATTGAATCTGCAGTGTCAACTAAGTCATCCCCTAAATTCAACAAAGCATCAACTTCATCACTATCTTCTCCACTATAACAATCATTCTTCTCCTCTGTCATCTCCACAGGCTGCTGCTGCTCAACCACAGAAGCTGCCACTTCACTGGACAAAGAAGAACAACAAAACTCTTCTTCTAACAATGGTATATTGCCCAGACCCCTGGCCAACTTTTCATTCTCCAAGGCACCAACACCCAAAGCCATGGCCTCCTTAAACCCATTTGTCCCATGCTGCACCCCATCAATCTTTTCATTCCCCAAGGCACCAACACCCAAAGCCATGGCCTCCTTAAACCCATTTGTCCCATGCTGCTCCCCATCAATCTCATGGGCAGAAACAGTGAAATCCGTAACATCAATCTCATGGGCAGAAACTGTGAAATCCCTAACATGAAACAGAATTATTCTTTCAGAGCAACCGCTCTTATCAAAAACCATAAACTCTTTAGACATTTCTTTCCATAAAAGCATTCTTGTTGATGATAGGAGGGGTGTACACTTCAAACATTTACATCTTAAAACATCTATTTGGATACCAACTTTTCTGGTATTCTACACATTCAATCCAATCCAAAGCAAAAATTTCTACAATACACACTTCTATAAAACATCCATGTCTATATCAACTTTTTTATACTCTATATATTCAATAAAATCCAAAGATCAACAATATGAATCTACAGCTCCCACTACTGCCCAACCCAACAATCAACAATATAAATTCCTACTATGAAAATCTCAAAAACAGAAACACCATATCAATTTCTTGGCCCCCAAAATCCCACTTATATAATCCCCTACAGTGAAAATCTGCATACTCAAATTCCTCCTCATCTAGCAAAAACGGAAACACCATATAAATTTCTTGGCCCCCAAAATCCCCCTTATATAATCCCTTCTCTCCTGCCTTTCAACAAGTCCCACCAAACATGCAGACAAAAGTACTACAATTTTCCACCTGCCTCTTTGAGTTTGAACAGACAAGTTCACGAATTCCCGAAAGTAATCTTCTCCACATCCCCACGCCAACAGAATTATTAATTAATTAAGTACCATCACGCGCCGCCTACATGTATTACGTGAGTGCTTAACATAAAAATTTTACTAGTCATCATGTTCCATGAACAGCCAATTACCAGTCCCTTCACGGCGTGCGAAGGATCTATGGCAGCTTCACGTGTGGTAAGTGATGTCAGCGCGCGTGGCCATTCCTAATCATCTACCTGTCACCATGGACTTTCTACTGTGCACGAAGATTGAAAGGAATTTTAATGGAGTCCAGGATAAGCTTGAGAATCTTGACAATATTTGTTTTGGGCCACCAGCAGGTCTCCATATTTTAAGTTTATAGTGTTGCTAATACAGATTTATGTTCGATTTTTGTGTTTGCACTAACTTTAACAAAGTGGCCTGTTCTGGGAAAAAAAATATTTTAAAACTACGCTGTAATGTATAAACAAGGATATGCTGATATGTATTGTTTGTTTTGTCTGAACTTTAGATATAAAGCGGTCCTATGAAATTTGATGGCCAAAATTCAGATATTTTGACCAAGTAAATATAGTGGAAAAACCAAACCACCCATTATAAAACACATTCAAACCCTTCATTTTCACTAATAATTTAAAATTCAAAAAGTAATTTTCCTAGTTTTTCTATAGTTAATATCAAATTTTATATATTTGCATCTTACTTTAATTTGTTTGTTTTTCAATTTATTTAATTATAAAAATTTTAATGATGATCATTATGAAGGCCAATTTTGATTTATATGGATTTTATCTTGTTTTGTGTGGCTTTGAACTTAACTCTAAAGACATAACATCTTAATGTCTCTTTTTTTTCTCCATTAGCTTGTTTTTCTTCTGCATTAGTGCCAAATCCTTAATAAGCTACTACCAAGGTAGAACTTGACCCTCCATGACCTAGGCTAGGAATGCCTTGATTGTCCAAAACAATTTCATTGTTCAATAAAACTTGGTATCCTTGATGCATGAGTAACCCATATCAACTACCCATCTCGTTAGCTTTTCAAATTTTTCTTTACTCATGAATTTTTTTATTTTTTTTATGACCTCTTCATATCGGGAAATGGCTTGTTTCTCTAAAAAATGATGAATTGTGATGGTAAAAATTTTAATCTTTACTTGCCTCTTACTGAGCTTAGATCATGGATTCCTTGTGCTTTTGTAACCTTTCCAGCTTTACCTATCTCTTTGTTGCTTCATCCTATTCTTGCTCTTCAAGACCAAAGGTTATGGCCTTCTCCTTCTTGTCCATTCCTCGAGTCACTATGCTAATGGGATTTCCTACTATAGAGGTGAATAAAGGTATAACCCCTCTCAAAATCCTAGGAACCAACTAGCTCTGCTTCCTCACTCAAGCATAAAAAAGGGGTGTGTATTATAAAAGGGGGACATTTCATTGATCATACTATAAAAGGATAGTGGTGGAAACCCTTGTATGAATTTATTTTATTGCAAGTATCCTCATTATTACTGAAGTGCTTGACATCAACCCTTAATTAGGTGAAAGGCCTAACCAAGGAGGGGAACTCATGGGTAGGTTAGCCAACTTCTTATCTATTCATTCAAATTATTGCCAACAAAACCTCTTAACCTGCCCTTAAGAACTAAGAGCTTGAAATTCTGAATTTTTCCTTAGGTGCATGTGATTCATTCTCATGCACCAAACCCCTACTGTCTAAGTGAGTCTAGTGCTAGTAGCACCCATAGTTGACACCCCAAACCCCAATTCACTACCTAGCACACTAGAATTTCAATTAGGAAACTTATGATGGTTCAACGAGCCTACCTATACCAAAAAACACAAAACCCACCCACCAATGTAGCCAATTGTATAAGGATCCACTATGTTGTGAAGATTGTGGCCCTATAACTCCCTACAAAAGACATAATTATCCCAACCAACACTTGGCATCACCAAGGAATTGGAAAACCATACCTCAATCTCTATCATAGCTTACAATTAATCCAATGATGTTCAATTTGCATTGAAGATGCCATGATTTTCAGATATGGTTGCCCTCATGTAACTATGTCAAGTGTAGCCATCTCAAGTTTCTTCATGGATGCTATCATCTTCCTCAACCTGATACCATTACCATCATGCATTCTCTACAACTAAACTAAAACAACATTAAGCCTTGATATCAACTACATTTCCTCATACACCTTCATAATTATATTAATAAACACATTCATGATGTCCTTAACTACCCACATAAACAATACAGTGCATTCATATATTAACACCTCATACTAACAAAATTTATGAAAAATGTATTTCATAAATTAATATAAAGAAATTATCTTTTATTTTTAATATAACCACTTTTTATCATTATTTTATTTTTTATTTTTAATATAACCACTTTTTATCATTATTTTAATTTATATAGTCATATCCAAATTCATTTAAAAAAAAATAATACTAATTTTAATATTTAATTTTAAAAGTTATAATTAATTCAATAATATTAAAATATTAAATTCACTTAATTAAAACCAAAAAATCTCTTCCTTTTGTCCAGTCAAACCAAATCCCATTAACCAAATTCAAACACGATATTAGACTAAATTAAATATACAAAATCTAGAATATTTTTGTCCCATTCTTACAATCCCATACTCCAATAAAGTATTGCTAATGTCTATCACATAATCCCATACTCCGATAAAGCTATAGCTAATGAATGTTTACACTTTACATCATATGGTGAGGTCCAATACAATTACACTTCCCGTGAAATGCTCCACATACCCGTTTTTCAATAAAGTTATAACTAATGAATTTATTACAATAATTTTGTTTAAAGATGTTTTTCATTTTTAAACAAGTAGAAGTTTAACCAATTAATCAAAAGGGTTAGGACAAGTCTCCCTCTCATATGTATTCTTCAATGCATATAGATACACTTGCAACTTACTTTCGCCTCCCTTGCTCCACTGTCTCTGCTACCCTCTTCATTCGTTTGTCCCTCCAATACATGCATCGAAGAGGGGCCAATTGCCTTTGTTGATGTTGGCAACTTTTAAGCTCTAATGATATTTCAAAATAACTCACCTTTTGTCTTTTATGGGTTTTTTTAAATGATTGTTTTTTTGAGTTGTGGTGTTAGTTAAACCTAACATTTTTTACCTAGCACTTTTGAACAATCTAGTGGATTATGGCCATTTCTTTTGAAGAATCTAGAGGATTATGGCCATTTCTTAAGTCATGGATTGGTGGATACAAAAGAAATTAGATGACAATATTTAAGGTATTTTTACATTATTTTTATGATTATAAAAATCGTTTGTTGGAAAAGAACAAAGATAGAGATTTTATATCCAAAAATGAAACATATTTCATGGGATCAAAGAGGGATGTATCTCAATTATTAGATGCCAAATCTTGATTCTGAAGTTGGCTTACCCACTCCAGTCTATATCTCGGTTCATTTGCACCCCCCTTTCTCTTCACTATTGGAGCAAAGATATCTTAGCAGTGATCAGTAACACATTGGGAAATTTCATTAATAAATATGTGCTTAAGGCTAGGATGTTTGCATGTGCAAGAGTTTGTGCAAAATTAGATTTGAAAAAAGGTTTGCAATGTGTGATTAATTTATCCTTGAATAACTATAATCATCTACAAAAGTTGAGCTAAGAACAATTGTAATTCAAATGCAAAGCCTGTCACAAATATAGACATTTTGAAAAGGACTCCAAACTCATAGTTTTGGTCTAGGCTCTTTGGAGAAAGAGGATCAATGGCAACAAGCTAAGAAAAACTCAAGTCTCAAGCAAGTTTTCCCTCCTTCCTCTTTCAGCCCAAGAAATCATTTTAGTGAATAAATTTGTAGTTTTGTATGAAATTGATTAAGAACCAATTATTCACAGTTAACTATCTTCTTAGCCCCATCGACTCCTCCCTATTCTCAACCAGTGATCACCCACCTTCTCACTCTTATGCAATTTATTTAACAACTCTTCCCTAAGCCTCAAATGGACTCTCCAAAATTGTTGGAAATTAAAGAGTTAGAGGAAGGGCAATATGAGACTCAAGGTATGGTTTCAAAGAAACTATCCACTCAACCTGATGTAGTTCTCACTTGGAGAAATGCCCTTTAGCAGCAAGGGGAGGATGATGAATACCTTAGAGAAGAAAGACTTCTAAAAGAGACCAGGAAGAAGAATCCTTAAAGAAAAGCTAGAAGTTGTAGCAACAAAATAAAAATCATTAGAGCTCCAAACCTCCATTGAAAGCACCTTTGGAATTGGAATTAAAATTATTTCAATCAAAATCCTTAGAAAGAAAATGTTGTCTCGAGGAATCCTAAATGAAAACTTGAAACCTTTAAATATGAAAGAATGAAAGTATTCTCCTAGAATATTAAGGGTATGGGAAATAAGTTCAAGGAACCAGAATCAAGAGAATATTTAATCATATCTAAAAAAAATGGTAGTTTTCATCCAACAAACTAAACTTGAAGAATCTAAGATGCTAGAAATAGGTAATAAGTGATAGAGGCTAAGCAAAGGAATAGCAAAGAGCAAGAGGATCCTCATGAGGTATATTCACAAGTCTTTAGGATAATTCAATATTCAAGTTTGTTCATTCCCATAGTATTTAGCATGCATTGTTAGTAACTCTCACCCATCACTCCTCAATAAAAAAAGAATCAGATGTACAATGTCTATGTTTTTTTTCATTATATAAAAAAAGAAGAATGTTGGTGGACTTTATATGTCACTCGAGGATTCTAAGTATGTGAAGGGTAGGATAGCAGTAGGAGAATTCAACATAATTTTATCAAAAAATGAAAAGATGGGGGGAAGAATAGTAAGAGATACATTTACGAAGCATATGAAGGATCTAATGCTTGATTTGGATCTTGTAGCATAGAGACAAAGAAAAAAGAAATTCCCTTAGATGAATCATGAATTCTTGCTCAACAACTAGTTTATCACTTCTAATATTATTTCATTTAACATCTCTAACTATATGACCATTTTTATTTATTTTCAATGATCGTTGGATCTTTGGGCACATCCCTTTCAAATTCAATCGACTCTATTTATATGATCTAAAGTCATTGGATATAACATCAAACACCTGGACTGATTGAATCAAAGAATGGAGAAAGAGAGGATAGCTACCAATCTTGATTGAGGGAGTGGTTGGTGTCTTAGGAAATCCATTCATTGTTTGAGATCTCCCACTCAGATGATTTGAAAGCTAGTTAATGGAAAAGGTGGAAAGACTTATCTCTTCTCTCCTTTCTTCCCTCCATGAAGTATCCCTAATGGTTAAATAAATTCATTATCATAAAGGTTAGGGATATCTTGGTAATGAATATTTTGTAAAACTTGACTACAATTTGAATCTAAAGGAGTTTCCTAAACCTCCTCATTCATATCTAAAACCATATCTGAGAAGGAGATGGTTCCAAATGTGAACATATTATGTTGGATCATGATGCATGGGAAGCAATGGAAATTTTAATTAGGAAAAGAATCTAGGGACATTCAAAAATGCGCTTTGTGTTACAAGGTGGAGGAACTCAAAAGCACCTTTTATTCAAATTCAATTATACCATCCAAGTATTGAAATTTGTTTATGTTGAGATTGAGCATAGGTTAAATCTTCCCATAAATTGGAAAGAGATGTTCACCATTTGGCATAAAAGGTACTTCAAGTCGTTTTTAATAAGCCCATTTTTAAAATAACATGGGTAGTGTTGAGATTCAACAAGATGATGACACTAGTGAAAATTAAGCACCTACACTAGGTGGGGCCCACAGACTATTTTTAGATGTATGTCTATTTTTAGAATGGATGAGAAAATTCTATTTATAGCGGAATTTTATTTATAGATGTTGAGAAAATTCTATTTATAGATGATGTTCTATTTTTAGATGTATGTGCGAAGTCTATTTATAGATCGCATGTCTATTTATATATGCATGTCAACTATTATTATCCATTAATAATAGTTGGACAATAAATATTAATCTATTCTCATGGAGCACTTGAAATCAGTTAACTAAAGTGGCAAACCAGTTAGTTGAAGGAATTTCGAGTTCTAAGGTTGGTTGGTGGGACATGCAAGTGGAATTAGTTGTAACTGAGTGATTCGAAGCTGTAACAGAGTTGGATGTGTAGTTATGTGAGTTGTAAAGTAGTTTAACTCAGTTAAGTGAGTTAAAATCAGTTGTTCTAGTTGTAACTGAAGATACACTAGTGAGAGATCAGTGAGTTAAATATTAAATTAATTCACATGGAGTGGTATCACATGCAAATAAAGATTTACTACTGTTAACTACATGCATGTTAGATCCAGTGGAGACCTAGTTGAGAGGTAGGTGAAAGGGACAATTGACTATGAGTTGTACTATATTGGATTGCACTCTTGCAAGCCAAACACACATTGAATATGCTCATGAGGATTGCGCGGTCAAGGAGGGTCTGATTGCATCGAATTGGTCTTTGTAATAAACTTGGATTGCACAGTGGAGGCAGGCTGCTGTGAGGCAGAAATTTGGCTAAGGCATTTGTCAATTTCTGCAAGACAGTGTGAGACGATTGTATATTGTACTGAGAGCTCTTGGATTAGAGTTTTGTATGAGATTGTTTCATGATCCATGATATATACATAATATATGATAGTGGGGTTTTTATCTTTATGCTTTCCCGGTAAACATATGTGTTATGTGTGAATGATCTTTCTTCATGTGTTTGTAATTGGTGATCGTGCTTTAAATTTCCACAAGAATTTTTGTAGAAGAGATTCTATATTTAACAGTGGCATATAATTTTTAGATTAGAAGAATCCAGGAAATACATAATTGTATTAAAATTTCTACATGGTATCGAAGCACAGAAGATTTCAATTTTGAAGCAGGAGCTGAGTTTTGTTGGTGGAAACAATTCAAATTTGCTGCAAGAATTTCTTGGTGCGACAATTGAGTAAAAATCGAAATGGCTTTCAATGGTTTGTGGCTAGAGTATGCACTCAAGGGAAGCTTGAACTACATTTCCTAGAAGGACAAGATGGAGGAGGTGCTTGAAGATAATGGCTTGAAGGAATTCATCGACAGTGATGTTCCTAAGCCCACTTCGACGGATGTTGCATTACTTGACGCATGGCAAACAAAGGTAGCGAAGGCGAGAAGGATTCTATTGGAAGGTGTACGAGACCACATTGTCTCAAGCCTTCGTGGGAAAGCCAATCCATATGCTATGTGGAAGGCTTTGACGGATCTTTTCCAAAGCAACAATGACCATAGCAAACTTGCGTTGAAGGATAAACTCAGAAAGATCAAGATGGAAAAGGGCGACAATATTCCAAAGTATCTCACAATTTTTTTCCAATGTCGAGATGAACTAGGGAGTGTGGGAATCAATGTTGCTGATGAATATTTAGTGAGATTTGCTCTCTTGGGATTTCTTAATATTTGGCACAGTTATGACTCTATCAATGGATGGGAAAAACTGTCGGATTGGGAACGACTGTGGTCAGATCTAGTGCAAGAGGAGTTCATATAGAACATTAGAGATGGTTCTTCATCAAAGCATGATGATGAAGAGGTTTGTGCTTTGGTTTCCAAGGCAAGGAAATGGAAAGGGAAGAAATTCCACTCAAAATCTGAGTCTAAAGGCAAGAAGTTGGATTTGTCCAAGGTGAACTGTTTTCATTGCCACGAACACGGGCATCTCGCCACTAACTTCCCACAGAAGAAGAAGAACAAGAACGTTGCTCGAGCTGCAGCTGGTGAGGCCCTTGCCTCGTAATTTGAACTTGATTTCTCTTTGATCGCATGCTTGGTATCAAGCGCAATGGGATCAATGCGGTATCTTGATAGTGGTGTTTCCTTCCACATGACAGGAGATAAGGAGATTTTCAGTGACTTGGAGGAGAAAGATCTCTAAACGCATATAAATATGGCGGACAATGGACGATACAGTGCGACTGACATTGGTACCATTACCTTTGAGAAGGATTTAGGTAAACCATTTCAATTGAAAGATGTTATGCATGTTCCAAGTCTAAAGAAAAACTTGGTCTTAGTCGCGATGTTGGAGGACAGAGGCTATGATGTTGTTTTCAACAATGGAAAATATTTCATGCGACATAAAAAAATGGGTCAAGCCAATAGGATAGGAATTTGAGTCAGGAATCTCTACAAGCTAGAGGTAGAAGGTTGCGCTGCCATGATGGGCAAGGTGGAAAAAGTGGTGAGCCAGGATGAGGGTGAATTATGGCACAGGTGATTGGGCCATCTTCATCATGGAGCCTTGAAATTCATGTAGCAAATATTTACTAGACTTCCAATGGGAACACTTGCTCAGTTAGATCAGTGCGAGGGTTGCACCATGGGGAAGTATGTAAAGTCCACCTTTCATGAAAAGGAGAATCGTGCTTTGGTGATCCTAGAGAGAGTTCACATAGACGTGTGTGGACCATTCTCGATTGCTTCAATATCAAAACATAGGTATTATGTTATTTTTGTTGATGAATTTTCTCGTAAATGCTATATCTTCTTCATGCAGAAGAAGAATCAAACATTCTCAAAGTTCTGTGAGTTTAAGGTGTTGGTTGAGAAAGAGTCAGGGAAGCAAGTGAAGGCGCTGCGGAGCGATAATCATGGAGAATACATCTCGAACGAATTCAAAGACTTCTTTATCAAAGAAGGAATTTGAAGAGAACTCTTAGCACCTCATAACCCACAGCAAAATGGGGTCGTGGAGAGGAATAACAGAATGATCGTGGGTGCGGCACGAGCAATGCTGCATGATCAGGGCCTACCAATGCATTTTTGGGCAGAAGCATGCAACACTTCGGTTTATGTTCAAAGTCATTGTCCTCATAGAGTATTTGGCATGAGTACTGGTAAGAAACCAGATGTTTCTCACTTTAAGATTTTTGGCTCATCTATTTATGTGCATGTGACCAAGAATGCCAAGAAGAAGTTGGAGCTGACTGTTGAAGTTGGGATTGTTGTGGGGTACACAGAAACACCCCATAATTATCGTGTGTATTTTCCTAACCATAAAATGATGTTTAGTGACGGGATATAAAATTCGATGAGGGGAAAGCCATGTGGTTGTCGCTTGAGAGGGAGCTAGACTTGCATGCAGAGGAGGAACTGTTGGTTCCCAGAGATGAGTCTCTAGATGTGGATAAGCCACACGAGGAGGTTCATAGAGTGGAGGAGTCCACTCACGCAGAGCCAAAAATCAGAAATGGCGAAAGGCATACCACATAAGCTGAGAGGTTGAAACTTGATGCTGCACAGAATGTAAGAGTCCCTACTTCACAGTGCAGACAAAGACAGACTTCTGACCGATTCATTGGATACATGGCTCTCATGAGCAACTGTATTGTGACTAAGCCATCTTCCTTTCAGGAAGCAGTGCAGGAGCCCACATGGGTAGATGAAATGGTGGAGGAGTATGACTCCATTGTTAGAAACAGTGCTTGGGAAATTTTTCCAAGACCGGTTGATAAATCAGTGGTAGGTGCAAGATGGATCTATAAGGTAAAGCAAGCTTTTGATGGGAGTGTTGAGAAATAAAGGGCCAGATTTATGGCCGGGGGCTTCTCACAAATCAAGGGGATTGATTATGAAGAAACCTTTGCACCTGTCCCACAATATTATTCCATAAGGACCATCCTTGCTCTCTCAGCATAGATGGGTTGGCACATTCATCATATGGATATGAAGACTGTGTTTCTGAATGGGATCATTGAAGAAGAAGTGTACATTGAGCAGCCTAAAGGATTTGAGATCTTCAGCAGCGATTCACATGTGTGCAGACTCAAAAGATCATTACATGGGCTAAAGCAAGCACCTTGTGCTTGGTACACTCAGATAGACATCTATTTCATCGGACTTGGCTTCACCAAGAGTGAGGAAGATGCAAACCTATACCAAATTGTGGTGGAGGGTAATATTTTAATCATTGTTCTTTATGTTGATGATTTAATAGTAACTGGTGATGAACACCTGATACACTCATGGACGGAGGACCTTGCAAAGGAGTTTGAGATGAAGAATATGGGCCTCCTTCATTATTTCCTTGGATTGGAAATATGGCAGCGATATGGTGAAATTTTTGTGTCTCAAGGAAAGTATGAAAGGGAGATATTGGGTAAGTTTCACATGGAGAGCTGCAAACCCATGGATAATCCTCTTCCAGGAAACTGGAGGAAAGAGGACGCTACATCTGGAGAGGTAGTGGATACTACTGTCTATCGACAGTTAGTGGGATCGATAATGTATTTAGTGAATACAAGATCGGACATATGCTATGCGGTGAACCAGCTTATTCAAGCGATGGTTAAGCCTACCAAGCTCTTTTGGAAGGCGGGCAAGCATGTCTTGAGATACCTGAGGGGCACATCTGAGTATGGCTTGTGGTACAGACAGATATATGAGGTGAAGTTTCATGGCTTCACGGATGCAGATTGGGTGGGTATCCCAACAGACAGAAAGAGCACATCAGGAGGGGTCTTCAGTATCAGATCTACAGTTTTTTCTTGGTATAGTAGGAAACATAGATCTGTGGCACTCAGTTCAGCGAAAGCGAAATACATGGCAGAAATTCAAGCTGCATGTGAGGCTATCTGGATGAGAAAGATCCTGGTTGGTTTGTTTGGTTCTCATTGAGATCCTACGGTGATTCATTGTGATAATCAGAGTTGCATTAAAATATTGATTAATATTGTGTTTCACGATAGATCTAAGCATATAGATATCCAGTATCATCATATCAGAGATTGTGTGCAGAGGAAGATCATGTTGCTTCATTACATTCCTACAAAGGATCAGGATGCAGATATTTTGATGAAGGTGCTCACTAGGAGAAAATTCGAATACCATAGAGACAGGATCGAGGTGAAGGATAATCCCTTTCTTGTTGAGAGGGAGTGTTGATATTCAACAAGTTGATGATCCTAGTCAAAATTAAGCACCTACACTAGGTGGGGCCCACTAGTTATTTTTAGGTGTATGTCTATTTTAGAATGGATGAGCAAATTATATTTATAGCAGAAGTCTATTTATAGACGTTGAGAAAAATCTATTTATATATGATGTTATATTTTTAGATGCATGTGCAAAGTCTATTTATAGATGCATGTCGACTATTATCCCTTAGTAATAGTTGGACAATAAATATTAATCTATTCTCATGGAGCACTTAAAATCAGTTAATTAAAGTGGAAAACCAGTTAGCTGAAGGAATTTTGAGTTCTAAGGTTGGTTGGTGGGACATGCAAGTGGACTTAATTGTAACTGAGAGATTCGAAGTTGTAACAGAGTTGGTTGTGTAGTTATGTGAGTTGTAAAGTAGTTTAACTCAGTTAAGTGAGTTAAACTCAGTTGTGCTAGTTGTAACTAAAGAGAAACTAGTTAGAGATCAATGAATTAAATATTAAATTAATTCACATGGAGTGATCTCACATGCAACTAAATATTTACTACTGTTAACTACATGCATGTCAGATCTAGTGGAGACCTAGTTGAGAGGTAGGTGAAAGGGACAATTGACTATCAGTTGTACTATATTGGATTGCACTCTTGCAAGCCAAACACACATTGAATATGATCATGAGGATTTCGTAGTCAAGGAGGGTATAATTTCATCAAATTGGTCTTTGTAATCAACTAGGATTGCGCAGTGGAGGCAGGCTGTTGTGAGGCAGAAATTTGGCTAAGGCATTTGTCAAATTTTTCAAGACAATGCGAGACGATTGTATATTGTACTGAGAGCTCTTGGATTAGAGTTTTGTATGAGATTGTTTCATGATCCATGATATATACATAATATATGATAGTGGGGTTTTTAGCTTTATGATTTCCCGGTAAACATCTATGTTATGTGTGAATGATCTTTTTTCATGTGTTTGCAATTGGCGATCGTGTTTTAAATTTCTGCAAGAATTTTTGTAGAAGCGATTATGTATTTAATAGTGGCATATAATTGTTAGATTAGGAGAATACAGGAAATACATAATTGTATTAAAATTTCTACTGGTAGCAATGCCCAAATTTCATTGTTTCAAAATATGGTTGGCAAGAAATAATGCCATTTTTCACTAAGTAATATCTCTAGGAATTTTAGAAATATCTAAATATTTTGGCCACTTTCTAGAGGTGATTTAGGCAAGCGGAGTAAAAGGGCATAACATTTTGGATGTTAGAACAAAAGGAAAATAATTGGCTCAAGGATCTCTTAATGAAAGAAAAATTTCACCCAAGAAGCATCATTTGCAATCCCAAAACTTTTGTTTGGGTAAATTAGAGTGTAAGGGGATGAGCTTTAACACTTGAAACTAGAACAAAAGAATTATATTCTCTTATTTTATGGGGTTTTTAAAGGAAACCTAGAGATGGTAGGGGGATCATATTCAATCCTAAACTAAACATTAAAAAAAAATTTGAGTGAGGATAACCAGGGGAAGCTATTAATAATCAACATGAGGTGTTGGTTTTCTATCAAAGGTTTTGAACTCCAGACTCATGGATGAACAAGAACCTCTTATTTTTACGACACTCAACAATCATAATAAATCATATTTGGTACTTTTCAACCCCAAATGGATACACCTTAGCAAGGCTTGTCCTTAGAAGTCAAAATTAAACAAGGATGTTTGAGTGGAAAAAAAAATTATATGTGCTAATGGAACAAAATAGTCAAGTCGACCAACTAGATAATGAAGCAACTCATCTAGATGTGGAAATATAAAGATAAAAAGGGAGGATCATGTATTCATCCCATATCCCATTTAAATTTGATATTTATCATAGGTCAAGACCATATTCAAAATTGCAATGAAAGACACAACTCAACATAAGTGATGGAGGACATTAAATACAAAGAGAGAGATACTAACAACCCTCATACATCTTGTAATCTATTAAGCCCATATGCCCATATGTTAAGGCCCAAATAATTATTCATTATTAGTTTATTAGTTATGGATAGGTCGGCCTAGGGAAGGTTACATCATGCCACTTTATCTTATATTCATAAAAAAGGAGATTCATTTGTATAGGAATCATATGTTTTTTTTATTCACAAATTTTCCCATATTGTGCTTCTAAGTCTCTTCGAAATAAACTCTAAGCATTAACATACTCTCACACATACCACTTGTGATAGTGAAGTAGGATCATAAATGGTATGAAATGCTTATGGAAATTGCACATGGTACTATTTTGAATCTTTTTCTAATCTATTTAATTATAAAATGTGTTGGTTTCAATGGCGATTTTGGAATCCACGGGCCAAACCTCTCCCTTTAGGATCTCCTTTGTCAAGTTATGAAGGTTTCTTATGTGGTGGAATTTTTAGGTATTTAATGCCAAGTATAATTTGCTTTTTTTTGCAGTAGAATATCACCTCATATCTTAATTGATGAATCTTCAACCTCATCTTTAATCAAAGCTTGGAGGAATTAGAGTATGGATGAGCATAGTCACCCCACTCAATGATTTTTATGTGATAAATCATAAATGTGTTTTCCAATAAGGAATAATGAATGAATCATAGCTAAAAACTAGGTAGATATATTCCATATAAATAATAAAATTTATAGTCAAGATGAAGCTTTAAAACATAAACATGCATAATTACTAGAGATTGTGGCTCATCGGAAAAGGAAAATTGGGAATTATCTTGAACCTAAATGTGGCATGTTTTTCCAATTAGTTGTGGGAATTTTTATGAGTTCTTAATATGTGCTTTCTCACCCAATTATATAAATTGGTTCTGTTCCAATTATTGAAAAATATGAAGAAGAAATTCAACAATCTCTACAATATTTGGATATGGAACATTAGGTGGACCAGGAGCTTCAATGACTAATATATATCAAGCCCACATTGGGAATGTATTCTTCTGATTACAGATTAAGCTATGTTTTGTAACATATTTTTTATGCTAGGCCATTTTTTTCTAGAATAAAACCCATATATAATGAAAATGGCATTCCTTTGATTTAAGAAGAGGTTGATTGTCAAAATAAAATATGTTCATAGTGAAATCCAAACAAAATGAAAACATATTTTTCACGAAGTATAATGACATTCATACTTGCTTGTGATGAAATTCTAATTTTTAACCCTATAAAATTAAATGCGGCAAACAAATTCTTAATAAAACAAAAAATATACAGTGATAAAAACACAACTTTACATAGATATTTTACCTTGGAAATTGAAATCAGGAAAACCATCAAGTTTTTCTTTTTCTTTATTTCTTGTACAGTATTGAAATACATATATATTATGTGGCATACATGAACCATCAATCAAACCATATATCCTTAATCGAAACTAAAAAACCATAGCAAAAACCACCATGTGGCACAAAAATTATTTTAGCAAAACCATGGGCTGAGAAACTACGAAAAACAGATACACAAACTATCTTATTTTATTTTTATTTTTTGAGGCCTTGTCTTGAACCCCATGCAGGGTGGATTTCACCCCCTTGGGACCCCGCTTTGTTCATGGTGCATATAATTCATATAAAGAATATAAAAAATACCCAACATTCTCCTGTTTTTTGTTTTATTTTCATAGAGGGGGCCCCAAAAGTACACAGCCAATAATCTAGGGTAGTGATGCCCATTGTTTCTCTACACCAAGTGAAATTTTTATTGCTCACTAATTTCGTTAATGCTTTTGCAACATTCTTCAAAGCATTCACCATTACCAGAAACACCTTCTTGTCTTCAATCTTATCCCTCACAAAGTGATACTAAACATCAATATGATTTGTCTTTGAATAATAAGCAAGGTTATTCACCAAGAAAATTTCACTTTAGTTGTCACAATCTATCCTTGTAGCATGTTGTACCAATCCCATACCCAAACACAATATTTGTAACCAAATTTCTTCCTTGCTTGCATGCATGGTTTTCATGCATAAAAGACATCAAGTCAAAGGGAACATAGAATCATAATGAAATCAAAATATAATGTACACACATTAAGTATCATGTAAATAACTTAGCCCATATAAACACAAACTTGATATATTTTTAATAATAATAAATATTTTGGGAATTTTTATGGCAAAGAAGGTGTTGTAAGAATCTCAAGATGCATGGATAGGCAACCATTTGTGAAGATGCATATGGTTATGTCCATATATTAGTATCATAGTGATTCCATCCAATATCCAACAAGATTTCTACAATTGTTTTTTTACTTATAGTATATATCTAATGTTGGATATAGATACATGGATATGATCAAAGACAATGATGTAAAATAAAATATTATGACAACTTAATTTTTTATATTGAATTTATAAATTTGTTTTTTTATATCTCAAATTTCTCTCTTTTTTTGTGTATCACACAATGCTTTTCATGTAATGCATATTATTGGTTGCTTCCACTTGTAATTTCCCATATTTAACACCAACATAGTTATGCTAGAAGTCAATAAATCTACCCATCCAAAAAACCTTCCCGATTTTCTCTTCCGCTCATATATATTTTTTTTTGTGTGCTCGTGGGTATTTGTGTGTGTGAGAGAGGTTAAAGACAAATCCATATCGGCCATATTTATGACTTATTTTTTATCGTGAATCATATCACATATTTAATGTTGAATATGTGTGTGTGTGTGTGTGATCAAAGACAATGTTGGATATGTGTTATATTATTTGCACAACAATCCCTACATGTGATATGTTTGTAATAGACATGGTGGGGAAGTCATAGGGGGGGCAATAGTCCCCCCTACTGGGGAGTTTCTAGGAGGCCAGTAATCCCCCTACATGCACTTTGGTGAAATTCCCAAAAGAAAACAAAATTGGGTGGTTTTTGCGTCCATTTTTTGCAATTTACGACAAACATTTTTCGTTGTTAGTGGTTTTCAAACGCATGGTAGTTTTCCCATGGTATTGTAGATCCAATCAAAGGAATTATGGCTATATTCTAATATGGGGTTAATGGATTGGGGGTTTATTAATGCTATATATATATATATATATATATATATATATATATATATATATATGGGGTAGTGAGGTCCTCTAACCCTTTTGTTGAGGAAGTAGTAATCTTATTTTTATCCCTGAAAAGAATTAAACAACATAGTCTATTTGGTTGAAGCTATCTAGACTACCAATGAAACTAGGGTCAAGAAAAATCTTGAAATTGGGATAATTAGAGATCATATGAATAATGTTTTTTAAAGGAACTCAACCTAGCAAGTGTTCTAATGGATATTTACTTGACATATTGTCCTTGTTACTACACAATCTACCAATTCTAGTGCAAAAGGCCCATTGGGAAACCCAGGTCTTGTGGAAAGAACAGATTTCCCACCACTGTCACCTAAATGGTTTCTCTCTATTTGTTTAGCGGTGAATTTAATCCCACAAGGGAGGATCACCCACAAAATATCACCAAATGATATTTAGTAATAAGAGCTTAATGATAATGCAAGGTCTGGTGATTGAAGGAAATGTATCAGCGGAGCCTTAAAATTCTAAGGTAAGAATTGCCCTGAGTTCAAGTACACTTCCTCAAGAACTATGTAATTTAAAAGCGATGTTATAAGTTAGTGTTTGCAATATATGTGATTTTAGGGCACACATTGGCATATAACAGCTCTAATAGATAGCCTATCAAGTATATATCAACAAAGGAACAAGGTTATCCAAGAGGTAGAGTAGGTTTAAGCGGAAAAAAAAATGCTAGTGTTATGGCTTAAACATGCATAAAATAGCAATAAAATGATGATATCAACCCTATCTTAGGGCTTCATCATGCAAAAAATGTTAGATTTTTCTTTCTTCAAGTTTATTAAATGTAATCCCTTTACTAGGGAAATAACACTTAAATACTAAATCGTTGAAGATGTAGATTCAACGTAACCCTAACCCCAGTTAACAAGGAAAGAGAAAAAAAATAGAAAGTTAGGGTTTTGATCAACACCTACCAAACTAGTGCCTTGATCTAATTAGGAAATGGATTAAGTTAGGTAAATATATATAAATAAGGCCATGATGAATAGGGTGAGAGAAATAAAATATCTACTTAGAAACCCTAGTGACTTGCTTATATGGGAGAGTTTAAGTTCAAGAGATGAATATATCAAAATTCTCCTAAAGGATTCAAGAAAACAAATTTTACATAAAATGAAAAATTAAAAATTCAAGGACAAATATTGCAATTTTTAATATGGCACACATAGAAACCCTAATTTACATGATGTAGCATGAAAAATAAAAGAAACTTAGCATAAAACTTACACTATTCCACAAGAATCTCTTTAATTAATCCCAAATAAGTCTCCCCATGCAAACATCTCCCTCCCAAGACCATTTTCAACATAATGATCACATTGCATTCAAGTAGAACAAGATAAATAGCTAGTTCACACTTCTTGAAGAAGAGAAGTGTAATTATTGATGATGATTAAATGAAAGTGACTTTTCTCTATTTATATAAGGGGAACGAAAACTCTTTTAATTATTTTAGAAGTAAAATCCCAAAAATAAGTTTACTTGAGTGTTCAACTAGGTCAAAGGTCAGACAACCTTGAAATGGCTCTAAAATATAAAGAAATGCAAAACAACCCACACTTGTGGGAATAAATTTTCTCCACCAAGACATCATCCTTCAAGAATGATCAATAATCCATTAAGAAAGTGATGAAATGGTACAATAATGCTCCTCACTTCATTAAAGTCTCAATATGCATGGGTATATCTCCAAAAGGCGCCTCCTTCACCATGACATCATCTATAGATAGGCCTATGTCACCCTTCCAAGGCATGCAGGAATGATATCTCATTATCCAGGGCAATATTTGGCACCAGGGAAGAATGTGACATCCCTCCCAATTCATCTCTATGACATCCATCCTCATATAGGCTCCATAACAAGGCATCATCCATTAAATAGGGTCGAGGCTAGCTTGGGGGCATCTTGGGTCCATTTGGGCACATCATCAAGTAGTCCAACTCCCAAGATCTAAAGCTCATCATTTCAACATATATAGGTACATAAATAGGTGTATAATCATGTAGAAGTTTCACAAGGCCTAACACTCACCTATGGAGGGGAAATGTTGTGCCCACAAGGTCATATTTTATCTCAAAACATGGCATGTTGATTTTTTACTATTTTAGGAGGTACTCCAAGCCCTAGGGCTCAGGGTTTGGAAGGAAAAGTGCCACAAGAGTCACTTATGGGCTTGGACCCCAAGGTATGGGTTTTTCACCCATCGTGATTTGGTCTGAAACCATGAATAATTTTAGCATGAGAAAATTTTAGGTGATAGAGGATGGTGTGGAGAATCCAACACTTCGAAAATCACTCAAAATGGAGCTCTAGAACTTGAGATATTAATTTTTGAATGTCATTGTCATGAATTGTGCAAGTCATCTTGGGTTTAGTGAGACTTGTTGACAGTTGGCATAAGTTTGTTAGTTGGCATAAGTTTACTGAATCCCTTCTAAAGTATATATATATATATATATATGAGGTGATGGAGAGTCATTTTACTCGTCCTTGGACATCAACCTACCATCATGTCATGTTTGAACTGGCCGCAAATTTCAGAAGGACAGATCATGAAGGATAAGGGTTGTTTTAGGAATGGTTTACCCTCTTCAGAGGTCTGAAGCGATTGCAGAGATAGGCTGCATGAAAAAGAGGTGAAACAGGGTTGTTTTGGGGTTCAGATTTCTATGTGATGGTTAGGTTTGAAGGTTGCATGGACTAGTGTCAATTCAGGGGTTCAAAAGGCCTAATTAAGGATTGTTGAAGGTCGTTGAAGGGTGTCATAGAGGTTTGTAGAAATTCTGGGCGAGCTGGAGAGGGATGAGAGGATTAGTCTTAGTCTAAACTCATCATAAGAGGGATTCTTCATCACTAAGAGCTAGGAACAACAAGGCCAAAACTTTATAGGAGGTACAGAAGGAGGAATAAGAAGTTGCTTTAGTGTGTGTTTAGCCCTAACGAGGACCAGACTTGCATTGCAGAAAAACAATCCTAAAACAGAGGTATTGTATGATGTGTTTTGTGCTGATTTGGTGTTGGATCATGTCATAGTGTGGACATGGTTATAGAATCCTGTGGGAGTCATGTGTTGGGGTTGTCTTGGGTGTGAAGAAAACCCAACTAGGAGCAGATCTTGAAGTGGAAGGATTGGGTGGCATTGATCTAGTGGAGGGCAATGTGTTAGCTACCCAAATTAGCCCTAGAAAAGCTATCTTGAAGTGATGAAGAGGAGTTGAAGGTTGGGGTAAATTTTGGTGCCTTATGAGTAGATTTTTGATGGACGAAAGAGGATACTAGAAGGAATATTAGAGCTTAGATATTGGCCAGCCCAGAGAATAGATTGGATCAACCCGTGTACATGCAGCGGAAGTGACTTATAGTGGTTGTTACACTAAATTTTGTCACCATGATTGTCAATTCAGATATCTCACCATCCGATGGAGTGTCACAAGTGAATCCCCTATGAATATTGAAGTAAAATAATACCATGGAAAAAATTAATTTTGGTTTTGACTACTTAAAACCCCCTTTTGATCATCTATGCAGTTTTCATGAACAAAAGTTGTGCATGTGCAGTTTCTTTCACTGTAAATTGTGTAGATCCGCACAATTTCTTCCACTAAAAATTGTGGAGGTTTGTTCACGCGGGTAAAAATAAAAAGTAATTTCTAGAAGCTTTGGTTGAGGAATCGTATCCAAATTAGGAACCTTGAACCACTACATGCTTGCGCCTCATCCCATGGTACATAGAACTAACCTATTTTTCTTAAGGATCATATCTCTTAAGAAGAGCAACTAGAAACCTCCTCATCCTTGCTATAAATTCAACATAGGACTAAAGGAATGGGAGACTAGGATTTGTAAACTCATGTTGTTGGTTTTGGGTTTGAAGAGCTTGTCATCAAGGGAAGGGAAGGAGAGCATGGGAAGAGGCTTGTGACATCAAGGAAACCAGGTTGTAAGCTTGTTTTCCCTTTTAATTTTATACAAAATCAATTGTTCTTTCCTAATTGCGTCTATTTTGATGTTATTTGTGGAATTCCTTGATCACTCACATGGTTTATAATTGATTATTGATTAAATTATATTTTGTATGCTATATTATGGATTTCATTTACCTTTTCTTTCATATCTGAGATGATTTGATCCCCTTGAATGTTTTTGTCTATGTAGATCTCTTTTGGAGCAACATGGAGAATTTGTGGAAATCATTTGGAAAGACATCTAAGGCATTGAGGTAAAGTTGGTTGTAGAAAGCGTTGAAAGGACTTCTACAAGAACTTCGTTAATATGTAAGTGATCCTTCGCATACTACATGTTTCATGTTTTGGTTATAGGCTGAGGAAAGAGCCATTTTTTTTTTAAATTTGTTTATAGTTTTCCTTTAGGATTCCAGGGATATCTCTCTTGTCCGCAAGAGGGATTTATCTGAGTAAAAGCGGTGTTAGGTGGTAGCCAACTTGGAGTCTCTATGCGTTGTCCTTTGAAGGACTAAGGGGCAACTAGAGAGCAGTACAGAAGCGAAGGACTAGCAGGACAAGATACAACATTGATTTTGTGCAAAGTGATTTTCATTGTATCTTGTATTCCATAGATTGTTGTATTATTCATATTGGTTTAATATAAAGAAGATTGGGTTGTACATTATTGCACAATATTTGTTAAAAATTGTCTACACTTGTGCATATGTGATTTACTACTTTATATTTTCTGTTGTGCAAAGTAGTTCTTGTTGGTTTTCTTGGTTTGGTAGCGTCAGCGATTCTAAGATTCTAACCTAGACTCAAGATCATGGAAATCCAACACGGCAAATCACCCTCTCAAATGTGCCAGAAAGAATACAAGCCAACCCTCAAGGGATCTCTTCTTCATGTGAGATACCACTTGAAAACACCTCTCAACATTAAGTGATATCAACATAGTTAGGGACATAAAACCATTAAAGCATCATAATGGACCATATCTAAGTCTAAGGACACATAAATACTTCACATGAGAGTTATCTTCAAATGGATAACTTGCTCATGACATATAAACAAGTTACATCACTTATGTTATTGATGATTAAGTCAAAAACCCTATAAGATGTTTCGAGCCCCAATGGGAGCGACATGTCCTAGGTAGACCCATCAGTCCATAGGTGTATCTGATAAAGTGGTTGAGTGGGAAAAACTTCAAGGAATATTCCACAACCATGAGACAATCAAATGGAGCTCCCACATCCTGAGCGTAACAATAAAAGGAGGGAGAAATCATGGAGGTATGAGTTGCCCCTTTCTTCAGCCTTGTTTTTCCACCCTTATAGTGTGTTAATTTATTTAATAATTTATCTTTCTTTGCTACATGGATTAGGAAGCCAATTTTTTTCTTTTATTTTCAAATAACCCTTAAGGATGTAGAATTTTCTTTCGCATTGTGGTTGGGAAATTCAAGAGTTCCTTTATTTTTGATGAAGCATTAAGTTCTTAAGGAATTGGGTGATGGCTAATGAGGGGAGTAGATATCATGCTAAGATTTTTTCCACGTGCTAAATAAGTCACAACCATATTTTTCATTTTACATTTTCTTTCTATTGTGGCTTTATCTAAGTTTTCATCATTATTTCAAGTGCATCAACCTATGATGCCAAGTTTCTAGGCCTTGACTCAAGGATGTGTATATGGTTCCAATCCCAATTATCAATGATTATCAAGCCAAATATTGGAGATGAATAACCAAGAAGGATATAAAGTGGTAAGTATTGATTAAACTGGGCATTCTATATCAATCAGTTCCTTCCAATAGTGCGCTTCCTAAACCGCAAGGCCTCAGAGGAGGTCCTACTGGAATAGATTCAAATGTTAACCTACTAGGTGAAGTTTGGGAATAAGGATACAATAATGGGTGGTCAATCATCAATTTTACCTCGTGATTCATATTAATACCTATAGTATTAAATGAAATCACATGATTACTAAAATGGTTAGACTACTTATTGATATATGACCCACCTTCATTCAAGAGGAATGTTAGATAGTAGAAAACAATAACTATACCAATATGTGGAGAACTCTGGCACAATGTTATATGAATACCATCAAAGGGTTGTCCGTACATTGGTTTTCAAATGAGGAGAAAAAATTGTATCCTATGGGTTAACCATTTTTTGTGGATAACATGTAGCTCCAACTCAAGGACATGTGATCACCATAGAGTGCATGACATGTGTTTTAATAAAGAGTGCATGAGATTCCCGACGATCCCTATTATTCATATGCACATTAACAACAACTTATTGATAACAACTAAGAAAGGTGTTGATCATTACACTTGCAATATAAGATAAGGATAATAATAGATAAAGTGTTAGCTACAATCTATCTAATAGTGCAGAAAATAAGCATGAACATATTCAAAGAAGGATTCCAAATTAAGAATGCAATGCACACAATCCAAGTCTAACATATTCTACCATGATAATACATCAACTAAGTATAGTCATACAACCAATGAAGCCAACATGTTCTCATGTCAATATCACACCTCTTAACCATATGCTTAATTATGAGATAAAACAAATAAATGTTAAAATGAATAACCATTATCTCATGATATTGAAAGACCAAGTGAAAACAATAATGTGGGTGGTGGGAGAATTGCAATAAGACAACCATGGCTCATCCTCGCTATCATGAAAAGGGACAATCAAGCATTTAAGTTACTAAGATGTAAAACTCTTTGAAAAAATTTAAGATGACAAGGGAAAAGAAAATGTCTACCCACATCATTGCATATTCTCTTGCAACCAAAATATAAAGTAATCAATGATCAAATATTTTAAACATTCTCACACAGTAGTTATTTCAAGCATACATTTATTAATGGTTGTAGAAAATTTCTCGATAGAACTGTGAATAAGATATTTAATCATGTCTAAGGTATCAAGTGGGAACTCCACTCATCATCAGGGACAAAAGAGTATAGAATGAATACAAATGAGTGCAAGTAGCCTTTAAAATATAAGAAAATAATTAGTCGTTAAGGAAAAATTTTGATTTGAAGAAGAAGTCGTTAAGAGTCAAGTCAAAAGGTTAAGAATTTATAATTAAATAATAAAAATAAATTATTAAATAATTAACAAAGAATAAAATAAAAAAAAAGTTAGATAAATAAAATTTATGATTTAAATAATAATAATAATAATAATAAAATTATATTAAATAATTAAAAAAATTGATAAGAAGGAAAAAAATGTATTTAAGAATCAAGTCAAAAGGGTAAGATAAAATTTTTGATTGAATAAAAATAATAATAAAAGCTTAGTTAAATAATAAAAAATATATTAATAAAATCTAATTAATGAATATTTTTATTTAAATAATAATAATAAAGAACATGATTTATATTAAATAATTAAATTATTGACAAGGGGCAAAAATATCAAGTCAAAAGGTTAGAAAATTTATTTTTTACTTAAATAAAATAATAATAAAATTAAATTCTAAAAACCAAAATTCCAAAGGAGGAAACAAGGGGAGGAACAATCACCTATAATAAATATTATTTTCAAATTGAATAAACTTGGAAGAAATCAAGAATGAAACTATAATTTTATTAATTAATACATTTTATTTTGAATAAGAATTAAAACCAACCATCTTGAAATTTTCTATGAATATGAATAACTGTGGAAATACATTTTATTAATCCTTATTGGTGTTACTAGGGACATGCTAAGTGGCATGAACAAAAATATGAATAAAGGGAAATATCTCGACAAATAGGATGCTCCTTAAAATAGTCAAGTTCAAAAGGGTCAACCATAGTTAGATCACCATACTAATTATCCCTAGAATATGAATAGAAGTGAAGAAAGACATTAGAAGGAGGAAAATATGGTTCAAACGAATTTGTGATCATGTTCTCCTAATCATCATATGTTGTGTAAGGTTGGAAAATATCATCATTAGTATCAATATCAATATCATAAATTAGATCCTTGGAAAAAATATAACAACTCACATCCCACTTCCCCTTTTTCGTGTGCAAAAATTCATCAATGTTGCTCTATAAAGGGTTAACGAGGTCCTCCCTTTTTGGGATTTAAAAAGTTTCAATGTTTAAATCTATAGTATAATTGATAGAGATTACATCTCCTTCATGTGAAAATGCATCATTTTGAGTAGGATCTTCTTCATTAACACTAGACTCTTTACTTGCATCATCAACTTCTTCAAGGTATTCTTCTAGATGTTCCTTTCGATGCCCAGAGAGGGTTTCTTCTTTCTCGTGGTAATATTCATAAAAAAAATCTTCTTTTTTCCTTTCAACAACATCTATGATATTTTTCCTTACAATGGTCTTAGTTAAGTCTTGATTGTTGTCTTCATAATTCTAACTCATTCTTGGTCCTTGTAGCTGGTGAAATTATTGAACAGAGTCTTGTATAGATGATATGATTTTTGGGTGATAATAATACTTAATCCAATCCCTTTTATTTTTTTGAAACTAATTAAGGAACAATATCATAAATTAATCTTCATGAACCACCCTATTTCTTGAAGTGTATCTCAAGAAATTTACCACATAATATATAGTTGAATAGGGATCACCATCAAATTTTGGGGAACTTCTTATATAACCAAGGTGAAGATGATTTGGATATCTAGAAACATACTGAGTATCTAAAGCAAGTTATTTCTTATGTAAATCCTAAGTATCCATTTTTTGTCCCGTGTAATTTCAAAACATGCAAATTTGGAGTCATCAATTTGAATTCAAATTGCATTAGTAAATTCCTACTTCACCCTACAAGCATAAAATATTTGAAGATTAATGAAGAACTAGAGATTTTCTCTTCAAATGGAGTCACCATATGAGAAAATTGATCCCTAAATTCCAAGTGAGCTCAATAAAGAAAATTAATCTTAGGCTTCGAATCACAAAGAGGTGGACTCAACTTCTCCCAAGCAACGATGCCAAAAATTCTAATGCAAAATCTAGAAATCCTAGTACAAAACCACGGTTGGCAACCTAGGTCTTATGGAAAGAAGAGATCATCCACCACTATCACCTTAGTGGCTTCTCTCTAGTTGTTTATTCATGAATTTAATCTCACAAGGGAGGCTTCCCTATAAAATATCACCAAAGGATATTCAGTAACAAGGGCTTAATGGTGATGCAAGGTCCAATGATTGAATGAAATGTATCATAGAGACTTGAAAGGATAAGGTAATAATTTCCCTAAGTTTAAGTATGCTTCCTCAAGACCTGTGTAATTTAAAGGATAGCTTTTATAAGTTATGGCTTGTAGCATATGTTGTTTAGGGCACACTATGGCATATATCAGGCCTAAGAGATAACCTATCAAGTACATATTAACAAAGGAGGAAGGTTATCAAATGATAGACTAGGTTTAGGGTAAAAAAACTTGTTTTTATGGCAGAAACATGCATAAAACAAAAATAAAAAGATGATGTCAACCTTATTTTAGGGTTTTAACATTCAAATAATGTTAGATTTGTCTTTTTCAAGTTTATTAAATGAAATCCATTTACTAGAGAAATAATGTGTAAATATTACATTGTTGAAAATAAAAATTAAACCCAACCCTCACCCTTGTTACCAAGGAAGAGAGAAATATATAGAAATGTAGGGTTTTTTTTTTTTTATAACTGAAACGGATATTGTTTTTATTTATAAATGGGATCAGACTGGGCCGGAGCCAAAGCAGCCTTCATTACAATTCTTCTTGCTGTTTCTATTGCAATCTCTTTCTCTTGTCATGGGATACATATTTGGACTGGCGCTTTGTTATTTATGTTGAATTCTCCCTGAGCTAGTGTGCAACCATGGTTGGCATATTTGTCAGCTTCCTTGTTCGATTCTCTAAGGATATGATAACATTTGAAAGTGGTGAACTCTCGAATTATGATCCGGAGCCTTTGGAGGTTCTTGTTTAGAACAGCATCGTTGAACTTACTTTCCATATGTATTTTTTTAATCAAGACTTCAGAGTCTCCAAATGCTTGGATTTCTTTTATTCCTCTTTCTTTGGCAATTTGACAGGCTTTTATCAAGCTCAGGATTTCGGCTTGGTTATTGGTCCGCTGTCCTAGGCCCCAGCTGTATGTCTCTTTGGAGGATCCGTCCTGAGAGTGGATAAGACCTCCAGCACCTGCTGTACCGGGATTTCCTTTAGATGCTCCGTCAAAGAAGATCGTCGTTGTGCCTTGCTTGCGCCACCAGCTCTGAAATTCTTCATCTTTTCCTCTTAATCTCCACTCTGGACTTTATTGGGGTCTCACTTCACTTTGATTTCTGTTTCTAAATACATATGTTCCAAGCCAATTCCTTTCAGCAGGGAGTAGTGTGGGTTCGTCTTTTAGCTGTTGGTTGCTCAAGGTTTCAAGGAGAAGGCCTTTTGCTTTGGCTGCTACTGTAGTTGGATTCCAGCTTGCATTATTAAAAATCTGTTCATTCCTGGCTAACCACAATTTCCAGCACACGTATTTTTGGATTGTGATCCACACCTTGGCCCATAGTGTCTTTTTGTTGATGCTCGAGGGGTAGCGGTCTTTCCATGTCCTGAAGAGTTCAACTACTGTCAAATTTATTGGTGTCGCACTGTTCAGTCCATGAAGGATTAGCTCCCATACTTTAGTTGCAAATGGACATGCTACGAATAGATGATCGATTGTTTCATCATTTTGTTTGAAAAGAGCGCATCTATGCGGCCCTGTTATGTTTCTCTTCATGAGATTTTCTCATGTTAATATTTTCCTCTGCATAACTGTCCAGAAGAAAAAGTTTATTTTTGGGAGTGCCATCGCATCCCACACTTGCATCCAGAAGGCTGGAGGTTGCATACTGTTGCGCTGGCTTTGCTGTGCATCATATCCATTTGCAACGGTGTATTTACCTGAGGACCCCCATCCCCAGATGTCCGCTGCATTTAGATGCACAGGAGCTGCATCTTTCAGATCTTCTTTGAATAGTTTTACTTGCTGGGTTAATTGACTTGGGATATCGTTGAACTTCCACGCCTTCCAACTGCCCTGTTCGTCCCACTCCGAGATCTCTGAGAGGCGAATTATGCCTCTATCTTTTAGCAGAATGCGGAGGTCGGGATACTCTGTGTTGTGGTCCAGTGGATCGTTCCCCATTATTCTGTCGATCCAGAGCTTGATCTTTCTTCCATTTCCAGGTATTCTATATAAATGCTTGCAGAAAAAAGGTATACTTCGTTTCCAGAGTTCCCACAGTTTGGTTCCACGTTTCCTGTCTGCGATTTCTAATTGTCTTAATGATGCTCTAGGCAGGTATTTATGTTTGAGCGTTCTGTAGGCTGGATGGTTGGGGTCGGTGAACATGTGCCAGAGAATCTTGCATCCAAGGGCTGTATTTACTTGCTCAGGATCTCTAATCTGTAGCCCTCCGTCTCTGAATGGTAGTTTTACAGTATCCCATTTCACCAAGTGAAATTTTCGTTGGTTTCCCCTTCCTCCATGCCATAAGAAGTCTCTCAATAGCTTATTTAGTTGTCCTGTGATTGATTTTGGGGCCATCAAGAATGATGCCTGGTATATTGGGAGGGCAGTGAGCACTGTTTTTATCAGAATAAGTTTGCCTCCGTGGGTGAGCCACTGCCCACCCCAGAATTCGATTTTTGACTTGATTTTGCTCAGGACTTCCTCCCACAGAATGCACCTGTTGATGCCAGGGTGAGTGGCAGCCCAAGGTATTTAATTTTGTCCCATTTTGCATGACCTTTGAACCCCAGTATATTTGCTACATTCTGGATTTCTGCTTCTTCAACGTTCCAGCTGTAGACATCACTCTTTCGTTCATTTATGAAGGCCGCTGAGACTTTGTAATATGCTTGTAATGTGGACTTGTACGCATTGGCTATTCTGCGGGAAGCCCCGCCCAGCATGAGTGTATCATTAGCAAAAAGGGTGTGGTTGATAGGCTCCAGTTCTTTCCTTATTCGAAGACCTGGAGCGTCTCCATTTGTTTTGTCAAACTCAAGATTTCTGCTCAATGTGTCCGCTAGAAGTATATACAGGTAGGGAGAGAGGGGGCATCCTTGCCTTAGTCCTCTCAAGGCTTGAAAGAAGCTGGCTGGCCTCCCATTTACCAATGGAGCAATCCAAGGCCTGCTGGTGCAGGCTTTTATTAATTCTACGAACTCTTCCGAGAAACCAAAACTTCGGAGAACTTTATATAGGAATGTCAAGTTGACTCTGTCAAATGCATTGGCCATGTCAAGCTTGACCAGCATTCCTTTCTCTTTTCTTGTGTTGCTAGAATGTATAGTTTCCTGAACTTGGATGACGTTATCCAGGATGTGTCTTCCTTTGACGAAGCCTCCTTGTGATGGGGAGATTAGATTGCCTAGCAGAGGTTTCATTCTATTAGCTATAATCTTTGCTATTATTTTATATGAAGCATTACATAATGAAATAGGCCTGAACCTTTCAAAGGATTCCGGATTGGTTTCCTTCGGAATTAATGCTAGGAAGGTTGAGTTTGTGTTGCCTCCCAACTTTGCTTTCTGCAGGAGGTCTCTGATCATTCTAATTAAATCTGCTTTTATTATATCCCAGCATATTCTATAAAAGTGAATTGTGAATCCGTCCGGCCCGGGCGCTTTGTCGGGTTCCATGGCCCATATTATTTTGCTGATTTCTTCCTCTGTGACCAGCTTCAAAAGGGCTTTGTTATCCTCCTTGGATACCAATGGTGGGATATTTTTGAGGAACTCTTCATTTTCTTCCTTATTGCCTTCATTTCCTTTGCTATACAGTCTTTGGAAGTGAGTGCTTGCCGCCACTTTAATTTGATCTATTCCTTTGCAAAGCAACCCATCAGAGGTTTGTATTTCTGAAATATGGTTTCGAGAGAGGCGTGCTCTGCATTGCCGGTGAAAATAAGAGGTGTTTCTGTCCCCGGATTCCAGCCATAGACTCCGAGACTTTAGTCTCTAGTATTCTTCTTCTGTTCTGAATGAGCGGAAGGTGTTACATTGAGCTGCCTGTTCTTTGTATAGTTCTGCTGTTGTTATGTCTGCAGAGTCCATTTCTCTTTGTAGATTTCCCAGGTGTTGTACTGCTTCCTTTCTTTGGCTACTGGGTGTGCATATGGGAGTCCTGCTCCATTCTTTCAAGGCCTTCTTTGTGTGCTTTAACCTTTGTTCCCAAACATAGCTGTGGGAGCCTGTTACAGAGGTTGACCATGCCTTTCTGACTATCTCTTGAAATCCACTTCTTTCTCTCCAAAGCGGGCTGAATCTGAATGGGATTGGGCCCAAATTCTCTTCCTCCTCCATCGAGAGAAGGATGGGTTTATGGTCTGAGGTGAGTTTTGGGAGGATATCTGTGGAGATGATCCTTCTTTCCTGGAGTAAAGTGCTTTGTACTAGATATCTATCAAGCCTTGCTGAGATGTGGTCTGCTCCTGTCCTGTTATTTGTCCAAGTGAATAGCCCTTTCTTTGGTTTGATATCCAGCAGTTCCCATTGTAGTATTATGTCTTCTACCAAGTGTAGCATTTGATCCCTGCTACTTCTTCCACCTCTTTTTTCTTTCCCTTTCATCACTATATTGAGGTCTCCAGCTATGATTATGTTGTTTGGTGATTGAAGTTCCAAGAATTCATTTAAGTTTTTCCAACAAGATTTTTTTTCTGCAAATGTTACCAGTACATAAAGATTGAATAGGGCAATAGTTAACTTACTTGCTATGTGTTTCAGTTCAGTGAAGATCCAGTGCTGAGTGGTGTGTGTGTTGACTAGCTTGAATTGGTCCTCCTTCCATAGGGTGGCTATTCCACCTGCAGTGCCCCTTGCGCTCATTGTTTTGCCTGAATTCTTTTTCCATTTCTTTTTGTTGATTTCTAGTAGAGTGTCCCCTTCAATTTTTGTCTCTTAGAGCAATAGTATGTCTGCTGGTTCCGCTTTCATAAGATCTTTGACTGCTTCAACTTTTGACGGATTCCCCAATCCTCTGCAGTTCCAAAAGACGATTCTCATTATTTACTATTGGGAGTGGTGCTTATTCCTCCTTTTGGAGGCCTTGTTCTTGTGCTTCTTCCGATTGGCATTTCTATTGTGGCCTGGTTTCCTTGAGTTTTTTGTCTCTCTGCCTCTTCCTCCCTTACTTCTCTGCGTGAATTCCTTCCTGCTCTTTTGGCAGGTCTCTCCGTGGTCTCTTCCTCTGAGGAGATGAGTGGATCTATTATTTTCTTCCTAGCTATGTCTGCATATGAGGGAGAGGGGGTAATTTCTGGAGTTGCTGCCTTTTTCCCTTCAGCCTCTTTGCTCTTTCCACTGGGGGAAGTCTGGTCTTGTTCCGTGCTATCGATGTTCGGCTCTTCTGCTTCTACTCCCTTGTTGGGATCTATGTTCTGAATTTCTGCTACTGTTGCGGGATTGGAGGTCCCAGATCCAGGATCCTGAAGATCTTGTGGGGTTTTGTTTTCTTTTGAATTGATCTTGTCTCTGTTTTTTGCTGATCCTGCTTTCTACACTTTTTTCCATTGTTCCGCTTTTGCATTTCCCTGTTCCTCTGTGTTCTTTTTTTTGCAGTATCTTGCGAAGTGACCGTAGCCGTGACAGTACCAGCATTTAAATGGTAACTGCTCATAGTCTAACTCCTGAATGTGCGTCCAGTCTGCTACGGTTAATTTTATCGCTTCCGAGAGTCCTACTTCCAGATCTACCTCTACGCAAATCCGTGCTCAGGAATACTGATCTTTCCTCACTGCTTGGTCTATGTACTTTCCCAACGAGTTGCCTATAGTTTGCAGCGCCTTTTGGTTCCATCAATGTAGCGGAAGGTGGGGGAGACAGACCCAAACTAGAACAGCCAATGGCACGTCCTGAGCCGGGTCGAAGTCAGGGGTCCATTTATTTAGGTACAATCCTTGTGGCCCCATGAAGTATGGTCTGTTATGGAATATGAGGTTTTTGTCTTCTGCACTTTCGAATACGAAGACGAAGTAGCCTTTTCCAACGAAGTAGCTTTTAATCCCTTTGGAGATTAGTGGAGCCCAGTTTCTTTGCACCCATTCCTGAACTGCTTTGGGTGAAGGCCAGAGGCCTGTAAATTGGCCAATTAACCTCTGTCGGCTGGATTGAGAGCTGATTTGCATGTCTCTTCAATTGGTAGCTCAACTGAAGGCATGCAATCCAATTTTTTAACAAATTTCTGCTGCATCTCTGTCAGCTTTCTTTTATTAGCTCCTGCTGTTAGTTTTTGGAATGCCATGAGATCTGGCATGGGGGAAATAGTCTCAGCATCCTCTCACGAAACCATGACGCACGTACGGACTCTTGCTAGCTCATGCGGCGGTGTTCGACGCATCCGATTCTTCCGAATCGGCGCTAAATTAGGATCGAGTCCTCTAATTTTATTCATTATGATCGGCGAAAGATCCGCGAATGCGACGTTGCTGTACGGAATGCACGCTGAATGTGGTTCTCGAGCCGAATCATGTGCATGCGATTGTACTTTCATTGCGCAATTAAAAATAATGGTTTTAAGTACGATATGGAAATGTAGGGTTTTGATCAACACCTACAAGACTAGTTCCTTGATCTAATTGGGTAATGGAGTCATTTAGGGAAATATCTATAAAGAGGTCCATGATAAAGAGTGTGAGGGAATTAATATATCTACTTAAAAACCCTAACAACTTCCTTATATGTGGGATTTTAAGTTCCATCCATTAAATAGGGTCAAGGCTAGCCTAGGGGCACCTTGGTTCCATATAGGCACATCATCCAGTAATCTAATGACCAAGCTCTCAAGCTCGATTTTTTAGCCTCCAGAAGTACATCAAAAGGTGTAGAATCATGTAGAATTTGATCAATTTCCAATACTCATATCTAGAGGGGTGACATTAGGGCCACAAGGTCATATATTCTCTCAAAACGAGGAAAAGCACTCTCTGGAATGTGCTAGAAATAATTCAATCCATCCCTCAATGTATCTGTATTGTATGTGAGATACAATTTGAAAAACACCTCGCAGTATCAAGTGGGATCAACATCATTAGGGAAATAAAACCATTAAAGCATCTTAATGGACCATATATACTTCTAAGGGCATAGAGATATATCACAAAATAGTTACCTTCAAATGTATAATTAGATTAATATTTGTAAACAGGTTTCCTCACTTATGTTAGGGATGATTATGTCAACAACCCTATTAAGTGTTTCTAGCCCCCAAGGGGAGTGACATTTCCAGGTAGATCCATATATCCATAGATGCGTGTGATAAAGTGGTCATGGAGTGGGAAAGACTTCAATAGAAGACCTTTATTAGCAATCTTTGGCCAATGAGTCCAACATCTCAAGTATAGTGACATAAGGAGGGCGGAGCTGTGTGGAGGCATGGTGCCTTTCGGGTTCCTGATTTTCATTTTGGTGTGAATTTTTCTTTAATTATTTGTATTTATTTTGTGCATAGATTAGGAGAACAAGATTTATTTTTCTTTTCCAATACCCCTTAAGGACGTATCAATTTATTTCTCATCAAGGTTGGGGCATTCAAGAGTTCCTTTATTTCAAATGAAGCATTAAATTCTCTAGGAACTAGGTGATGGCTAATGACAAGGGTAGAGCTCATGCTAGGATTTTTTCCATGTGCTAAATAACTCCCTTCCATATTTTACATTTTATGTTTCCTTTATATTGTGTATTTTTTTTTTTTATCATTCTTTCAACTATATCAACCTCCAGGGCCAATTTTATGGGCCCTGAATCAAGTATGTGGAAATAGGGTGGAAATCCCAATGACCAATGACAATCAACCCAAATATTGTAGATGAATAACCAAGAATGATGGAAAGTGATAACTATGAATTACCCTAAGCACAATATATCAATCAATGCCCCCAGCCAGTACTATCCTTCCTAAACCATAAGGCCTTAGAGGTGGTCCTACTAGACTAGAGTCAAAGTAAAACCTCCCAAAATCAGCCTAGGGAAGGTTACATCATGCCACTTTATATTCTATTCATACTAAAGGAAATTCATTTGAATAGGCATCATGTGTTTTTTATTCACAAAGTTTCCCATCTTGTGCTTCTAAGCCTCTTGGAAATAAACTCTATTCCTTAACATACTCTCACATTGATGGGCCCCATTAATAGGTACATAATGAGGCCCATATTACCCTCTTTCAGCCTATATTTACCTCTTTCCTAGAATTTTTTAGCATCTTTTGACTATAATGTGTTTATTAGGAATATTAAATGATGTTTGTCATATATATTGGCCTAATATGATTAATGTGCAATAAAAAGAGTGCATTTGAGTGCATTTACTATGCATAGTTACGTTGGAGGTAGTTGGAGAATATGTAGGAGGATGTTTCCCTACATTTAATCACCTACAACTCAAATTTCTCCATGAATTCACTCACTCGTATTTTGAATATCTACTAATAGTTGATGCACTCAAGGATTGTGAGGATTTAGGGAGATGGATCCCCATTTTTCGATATTTTGGAGGGAAACAACTGTCTTTCCAACGAGGCTACCCTTAAATCATTTTTGTATAAATAAGGAATCCTAAGGGCTTAGTAGGATTCAAACTTTTGGAGCAGATAGAGACTATTAAGAGCTAGGAGATCGAGCTTGTCATTTTCATTCCTTGTTATCATCTCCTTGAACACTATTTTATATTAATGGGAAGCTTGCTATTATCATCCATATAAATTTTCTTTAGAAGGTTGAGTCTCCTCAGTTTAGGGTCCAACCTAGAGGCTCTAGTCTCTCTCTTTGTATATATTATTAATGCATTATATTTCCTAAAAAAATGTCCTTCCTTTCTTAGAATAATTCGCTAAATGAAATTGCACTGTGTGTTTCAAGTGGAATCAATTTACCACCTCTATTCCAAAATTGTGGTTGGGGATAATCTGTTGAAAATAAAAATATCTATTTACTTTCTTTTTCAATTAATAAATCTCAGAATAGTCCTCTTTTTTCATCTTTGTTTTTTGCAAATTATAAATTGGTTTAGAAAATTTCTTTGAGCACATGAGGAATAGCCTATTATGGATGTAGTTATTGTTCAATTTACAAGAGAGGTTTTCTTTCAATGCAATAGTTATATTTCCAATAAAATTCAACTCATCCACTCTCTGTCATTTCATTTTTCTGCAATTTATATTGTTTACATGTTGTAGTTGTTTGGAAAAATTGAGTAACTTTATGTGGTGTACAAGTACTATTGTTGACTCTACAAAATTATCATTTTCATTCACACTCCTTATCCTGCCACCATATCCCTTCCTTGTACCTCAACAACTCCCTCAAAATACTTTTCATCGAGAGTATATCTCTAGGTCATTGAAGGCCACCATGCGTATTGGTTCTTGTGCAAGATAAGACCTTGAAGGGTACTGAACTTGGAAAAGGATTCATACAATATTAATTTACCCTCCATAACCCTCTCCCACCTTCAGATTGACTTTTTCACCCCCATAATTCTCACAAATTCAATCGTGCAGAAAATCAGGGCAATGTTATAGTGTCTTGTAGCAATCTTGTAGCATCTTGTAGCACCTTGTAAAATCCCTCCAAACTTGACTAGAATTTTACTTGAAGATTTATTTCTGCCTCCTAGCCTTGAATAATGTCCCTTGGGATGTGAAACCATGGTTCAGGAAGACTAAACACCACTTAGGACTTGCTATTTTACTAGTGCAACACATTTCAACAATTAGGGTTAGTAGAGAGGTTCATGAATTGAATGACATAATAATTATTTTCATGATTAATTTATGAAGAACATAGTGAACTTTGTTACTAGACAAAATCTGTTTGGAATGAAATGATTAAAAGTTGATTACATGCTCTTTTTCTTATGCAATATAGATTAGCTTTTCTTTATTCTTAATCTAGGGTTTCTATTTCAAGCATTGTTATTCTCTATGAACATATTAGGTTTCCTTTTAATGCAAAATTTACATTTTTCAAATAGCCTAATGTTTACATTTTTGCAAGTAGGATAGAATTTACATTCCTGCAAGTAGAGTATCCTTTACATTTCAGAAAATAGGCTAACATTTATATTTGAGCAAGTATCATTTCCATTTTTTCAAATAGAGTAACATTTCCATTTTTTCAAGTAGATTAGAACTTTCCTTTCATGCAATTTATTTACTTTCAAATCTAGATTCAGTTGATAGAGTGGTCCTTGTATACTTTGGTCTGGTCCCTTGCTTCAAAGTGACTTGAGTATAGATTAGCCTATTGTGCATATAGAACTATCACCTCTTAAGTTTTTATGAACTCAAATTTGATAATTAAATTTGGTAGCTTTGGGAGTTGCAATATTGTGGTTCATCACTTTTTAGCGTCGTTGTCATGGAGGTTTCATTTCTACTTATAGTTTCTTTATTTTCTATATTTATTTTTCTTTGCATAAATTTTGCTTGTATTAAACTAAATATAAAAAGAAAAACACAAAAAATCACAAACTTGTTTCATACCTCATGGGATTATGGATAATATAGGAAAATTTCTACCAAAACCCCCCACTCTTTCTAGTAGTCAACCATCATTGTTCTTTGGTGACTATGAACCTTTGAGTATGACCACAGAAGAGTTAGGGAATTTTTTGCGTGAGCATCTAGAAAGTTTTGAATAACCCATAGAGGAGGAAGAACCCATATCGCCTACCCAAAACATGGTTGAGAATAGGCAGGCTGAGCTCTTTCCTATCCAAGAAACTAGTGAAGATTCCAGGATGAAAAACATAAGCCCCACTACTCTCCCACACTTCCATGGCCTAGATTTTAAGGACCCATACACATTTATGTTTGAGTTTGATGTGGTTTGTATAACTTATGATTACACTTTTGATGAGAATAACCTAAAATTTTTCCCTTCCACCCTCAAGGATGCAACCTTGTGCTGGTTCATGAACTTAGAATGAGGAAGCATCACTACTTGGGCTCAAATGCAGAAATCCTTTAATCAGAAATACATGGACTATTGCATATCAAGGGAAACCAAGGAGGAGATATTTAGGATGACCTTAGGGCTAGATGAATCCTTAGAGTATTATGAAGAAATATTCCAACTCAACTACATAATAGCTAATTGTACCCTTGACCCAAAATCCCTAAAGCTTGTACTTCATTGTGGGATTAGGGAGGATTTAATGGAAAAGCTTAATATGTTGTTTGGTGAGGAAATCTACTAGCCGACCTATGAAGACATCAAGACAATATTCAAGAATCATTCTAGGGTTGAAAGGAAGTGGGGTAGGCCTAATAAAGACTGAATCAACTATTCTTCCTCTATTTATATTGAAATATGTAACTAGGTTCGATCTTCATAATTTCTCAGGTAATATTGATTTTATGTATTTGATGTAAAAAGAAAAAGAAAATTTATTGTTATTATTTTGTAGCATGGGTTTCATTCTCAAGGTGCATTTATTTATAGGTCAAGCACCCATTATGTGCTTCAAGGGTTTGTCATAGAGTCAAGAAGTTAATAGAGTCATTTTCATATATAAAAGACCCCATTGGGAATCATGTATCAAGTCAAAGAAATTTATTACGAGAAAAAAGAGTCAAAAGAATCCATCCGAGATCAAGTCAACCTATAAGAGATGTCAAGTCAGCCTATTTAGGGTTCCCCAGAAGCGTATATATTAGAAGCACTTGGACTCATTTGAAATTCATCCAACTAGCTCGTTGGAAAACAATAAAGAGACCAAGAAAAAGAGTGAAGAAGAGGAGAAGAAAGAGAATATAAGACATAATTTTTAGAGGACTATTTTTGGGCTATTACTACCACACGTATGAAGATAATTAGGGCATCTTCTAGTTACAGCAAGTCTGAATTGTAGTCACATCATGGATCTAAATTTAGTGTCAAAGAGATTAAGTTTGCAAGCTGAATTTATAAGGAGGAAGAAATAATCCTAGAGAAAGATAGATAAGGATAATTTCACCATATTTTCCTACATGTGGGAGCTAGTTTTTTCTTTAGTAGAGGCCGAAAATTGCAAATTTGAAGCAGAGGCCAAAATATAAAGGTTTCGAGAAGGTTGACTTGGGTTTACTTTGCGAAGAACGAGATTATCAAAAGGTGAGGCTAACTTGCTCTTGTAGGTGTCTTTGTCAAGGTTCTTAGGTCTTGGAATTCATCATTTGAATATTCTATAAGAAGAGAAGAATTCTTATGGGTTTTCCTGTCAAGAGGAGAGGTTTTTCCTTGGATAGAAACCTATATTTTGTGTCCTCTAGTCTCGTTGATCCTCATATTTTGGTAGTTGTTTTATTATAAGAACACAATCATAATAAAGTGAAAGAAGAATTTAATTACAAGTACATCAAGTTAAGTAAAATAACATCACAAGAAGTTATCAAAGTAAGAGAAATCACCTTAATCTAACTTCCCTTGATTTCTCAACATGGTATCTGAGCTAAGGTGACAAAAACAGGGAAAGGCGGCTTAAATATCATTCAATTGAAGATGGATTAATAAGGGTCGATCACAAGGAAATCATCAAGGAAGACTAGTCTACACATCATCTTGAAGAAAATAAATCTTGGAAGAAGAAGAAGACCTCAAAGACCCTACTTCTCAAATAAAGAAGGACTTAACGCATTTGAAGCATCTTAAAAAGTATCCACATTCTACATTATACATCCAAAGAAGCGAGAAGATATTTTTATCATCAAATGGATTCAAAGTGATATTCCTAACATTGAATAAATATCATGTCTCAAACATCCTTGAGGAATATCATCTCTCCCTTTATTGAAGAAGAGTAATTGTATTTTGAAGAAATAATATCATCAAGAAAGCAATCATCATCAACAAAAAATTAGTGGAAGTCAACATCATCAAAGAAGCATCTTCACTTGACAAGTAAGTATTCTATATTTTATGTCTCGGTCTATCATGACTTATTCCTGCAAAGGGAACAAAATTTTTTTTGGGTCATCTAATTATCTTGCATGGAAGAAGAGAATAGATTTAATCCTCTTAAAAAATGAAGTTAGTGAATATGTCACGGGCTCAATACACAAACCTTCTCAAGATAAATCTCAAGCACTATCAAAGTATGTGAAATTAGAAGTAAGAGCTCAAATAATCCTTGTTGATTCAATAAATTATTCCCTCATTCCCTATGTAGAAAATTTGAAGACATCAAAATAAATCTATGAAAAATAGGTAGAATTGTTCTCTCTAAGTACTGCAGGAGAAATTATATCGTTAAGAACCGAACTATACAAGATGAAGGTATCAAAGGAAGAAGGGGTGGCCTCATACATAATAAGGGTATCTAAGATAAGAGATCAACTATAAGATTTAGGAGAAGTAATATTTGATCGATAAATGACCACCATTGTGCTCAATGCACTACATTATGAATGGGGAAATTTTGCATCTACTATCTGTGGAAACAAGGAAACTACCCCATTCAATGATTTATGGTAATTATGGAAAATTGAAGAAACTAAATTGAAGGAAAATAATGAAGTTGTATCAAGTGAAAAAACTCAAGAATTTGTAGCTATGGCAAGGAAGAAAGGGAAGATTCAAAAAATATTTCAAAAGAAAATTGACATGTTTATGATTCAATGCTATGAATGTCATGAATATGGGCATTTCAAAAGGAATTTTCCTAAACTCGTGAAGGACAACAAGAAGATAAAGTAAATAAAAGAAGCCCATGTCACTGAAGAATTGGAAGAAATAGAAAAGAAGAAGTCCAAGAAGAAGGAAGTTAAATACCTGTACTATGACTGAGATATCATCATATACTTATTTTTTTTAAGTTTGTAGAAGATATAAGTCATGATAGAAAGCATCAAAATTATGATATGATGCATTATCATGCAAATATTGAGATGAAATCATCATAAAGGCATGGAAGGATAACCAAAGTAGAAGTCTATATGGTTGAATCAGTCATAGGGAATGATATAAAGGAAGTAGCTCATGGAATTTTCATTGGAAGCATAGAAAGACATCTAAAGTAAGAAATTTATATGGTTGGAGAAATTCATCTAGAAAAATAGGAAGATAATAGTTTTTCATGCCTCATCGTTAGGAAAGAATAATTTTCAGAATGAGGATGATTAGGATACGCCATTGGATTTTTTTTTTAAAGGCTCACCTCTGCTTAGATGAAGCAAGTGTCTCGTAGATGGTCAACATTCCACCTTGTGTGGATCCACGGTTTAGAAGGATTATAGTATAATGACAAAGAAGTGCAACATGACAATTCAGTTGAAGCATTTTCATTTCAAGCAAGGAAAGTAACCTACCAAGGAAATTCTATATGAACACATGAAGGAAGAGGTATCTATATACTTGGTAATAGATAGATAAATTCATGTCATCATATAGTTGCAGATATAATGGTTGAATACTCTGTCTCATGAGCACGATTGAATAATAAGGGACTCTTCCTTGTGAAAAGATACATACATAACATGACATGACCTCATGGATAATATGATATGGTTGGAATTTATGGTTCCTATGATGAAGGAATTATGTATAAGAATATCCTGAGAAATCAATATGAAAAAAAGGTGAAAGAAGAGTCATGAAATATTTATCTATAGTCATTTGAGATAAGATAAGTAATAAACATCTGATAACGAGAAGAATTAGCTATGACATCTCCATGGAAAAGGTATGAATACCCTGATATGTATGATGGAAAAGGATAACATTATTAATGTATGCCTTGGAGATGGATTCATACAGTCTACTAAAGGATGTTGATGTTGCAAGAAGAAGATGTCATGACAAAGGACCATCATAAAGAGGTAATGTTAATTTGGTGTTCATTTTTTATTTTTGAAAGAAAGAATCCGGTTGGTTTGTAATAGGGTTGTTATAGGTCAATTTGGGCATAATTCCCCATGACCTGATAAAACTGGACATCATCCCCAGGACCAATGAAATAGGTTCTATCATCCCCTATCATTTCAGTTTCTACATGCCCTAATACAAGAACAAACCATTCATGACTTCTATTGCAAGGTTTCCAAGGTTTGAAGTATATGTTATATTACTTATGAGCTCACCAACGCTGCCTCTCAAGGGACTAACTGTGTTTCATATGCAGCTCCCTCCATTCAAGGGTGCACTGCAATGCACTTCCCGACATTCAAGAGTGTGCTGGTCAAATGGGAGTGAAATTCTCATTATTTCATAATCTCCACATGGACAGTGTCTTCTAGAAGATTCCATATGTGTCAAAATTCGAATCCATATATCCATCTGACACCTCTAATATTGGGAACATGTCTTGCCTATTATTAGAAACTCATTGATTGAGAAACTACCATCAGTTTCCCTATAAATTGAGCACAGATCCTAGTGCTAGAAGGGAATAATTTTGGTAAAGAAATGTTGTTGGATTCTCAATCGAGAGAGTGATAAAAGTGATATGTTGTTGGTGAGATGTTGATTGTGATGAGGCTAGGATGATGCTGGAGGTGGTGAAATCAAATCAATCATTGGTTGTAACCTCCCCCTTCTACTCATTAATAAATATTGTTGTTCCCTTTCCCATATACGTATATGTTTATGTTTCTATTTCTCATATGATGGATTCTTAATTGATATATATGTTTCATGTTCAATCGATTTAACTGATTAAGATAAATAGGCATCTGTGTATTGCAATCTCTTTGATGTTTAGCATTTATACTTGCAGGAACTATTCTGGCGATCTAAGTTTGATTGGAAGCTACAGCAAAAGCGACAGAAGGAGAATAGAAAGTGCTTGGATCACAAGTAGGTCCTCCTATCTTTCTGTGTGTCTATTTACTCTTAGAGAAAGTGTCTGTAAAGCCTTTGATCTGTTGTTATAAATGCATAGAACCACATTTAGGGAATTTTATTTATTCGTAGATCATAATTCTGCATAACAAGGGCTACCAAAAGAGGGTTGTTGAATTTCATCTACAACTAAGATTGGATGGAAGATCCAAAAATAAACATGACTTGGAAAAGGTAGCAGTATAAAGGACAATAAGATGATGACTAAAAAGGTCACTTCCTGATGAAGAGAAGGATGACATGAATAATGTTTCAAAATTATGTTTCATTGAAGGGAAGTGATGGAGAAGATGGTCGATGCCCTAAGAAGAATTTTTGTAAGAATATGTCTCCATGATGAAGAAGTTGAAGTTCATGCATGACATGATGATGTAGAAAGGAGGATTTATACACGCATATGATAGTACCATGATCTCCACAAAAGAGAAAATAGATTTTTTTTGTAAACAAGTACCTATTTAAGAGGGAGCTTGGGGAAGTTCCTAGTTAAGATGGAGCTTTGGTATATTCCTTTTATAGGAATGAGTATATCCTCCCTAGTTGAGAGGGAGAGATAGACACGTAATTCTTGTCTTCATGTCATGAAGAAAGAATTGAGGGTTGGGTAAGCATCTGAATTTTGATACTCTTTAAGGATGAGGTATGGCATCCAATTGGTAAGAGTAGTAAAAGAGGAAATTCCACGAGGATGTGTAAAGCCAAGATGGGAATGGTCCTAGAAGGAAATACCTTATGAAAATCTGGATGGGGCATGTGCCTTGAGAAACAATGATGAAGGTGTTTATAAATCATTTGTCTCCCTAGCATTGTACTCTAATCTTGTGGAGAGATAAATTTGTAGTCAATGCCTTTCTATATGACAATGTTAGTTGATATGATGATATTCACTGATATAAGATGAGAAGATATCTTATGAGATGGCATACTAATTCGACTCTTCTTATGAGAATGCCCATGTATCGTGTATGTATTATGAATACCTCCCTAGTTAAGAGGGAGTGTTGAAATATGTAACTAGGTTTGGTCTTCATAATGTCTCATGCAATATTTATTTTATGTATTTGATGTAAAAAGAAAAATAAAATTTATTATTATTATTATTATTATTATTTTACAGCATGGGTTTCATTCTCAAGGTTAATTTATTTATAGATAAATCACCCATTCTGTGCTTCTAGGTTTTTCATAGAATCAAGAAGTTAATAGATTAATTGTCTTATATAAAATACCGCATTGGGAATCATGTATTAAGTCAAAGAAATTTATTATGTGTCAAAAGAGTCAAAATACTCCCTCCAAGATCAAGTCATCTTGCAGTCAGCAAGTCGTCCTATTTAGGGCTCCGCAGAAGCCTATATATTAGAAACATTAAACCTCATTTGAAACTCACCCAAGCAGCTCGTTAGAAAAGAAGAAAGAGACCAAGAAGAAGAGTGAAGAAGAGGAGAAGAAAGAGAATATAAGACCAAAGTTTTAGAGGATTTATTTTTGGATATTCCTACCACACGTGCGAAGATAATTAGGGAATATTCTAGCTACAGAAATTCTGAATTGAAGTCACATCAAGGAGCCAAATTTAGTGTCACAGAGATCAAGTTTGCAAGCCAAATTTCTAAGAACGAAGTAGCAATCCAAGCGAAGGAGAGAGAAGGATAATTTCACCATCTTTTCCCACATGTGCGAGTTAGGGTTTCTGCAATAGAGGCTGAAAATTACAAATATAAAGTAAAGGCTAAAATCTGAAGGTTTCGAGGAGGTTGAATTGGGTTGAATTTTTGAATAACAAGCTTATCAAAAGGAGAATTTGACTTCGTGATCCAAGGGATCAAAAATATGCTCAAAATTAAAATTTGTCGAAATCACTCAAAACTAGTGACAAATTGTATATCCCATCGTTTTGATTCCAATGATATTTGAATCACCTCAATCCAACACCATATGTGAAACTTATCATGTTTTGAAGTTTTTGGAAAACAACTAGAAATTCAACTTGCAGGATTGACTAGACTGCTGACTGGGTAGGTCGTCCAATGATGTCAGCATGCTAACTGGGTAGTATGGATGTCAGACTGGTCAATCACGTGTTGACATGTGGCAGGTCGTGTAGGTCGTACAGGTCGAGTTGGTGAATTTTTATTGGTTTTTGTGTTTTGGTTTCACTAATCAGGAGGCGCCACATGGCCCAATAGGAGGGCGCAACATGGCCCTCGTAGTTTGTGCCAAAATTTTTGTTAGTGGGTCAATAGGCCTCCATCGAGTTCGATCGCATGACCTCATAGTTTCAAAATAACCATCAAACTCTTACACCGTCGGAGCCAATTATTAATACTTCGTGGAAAATTTCTATTTAAAATGTAATTATTTTGGAGTTGGAGGGGGAGGGGCACGTGGACCCAACCCTGAACCATATTTCATGTGTTGTGACCATGGAAGAATTGGAGGAGGAGGGCAGTTAGCCGGCCCCTAGTTCCATTTATGGCATGAGAGAACAGGCTGGGGCTGCGGGGGAGGGTTGGCATGTGGCCCCAACCCATGACCACACAGCCCTCGACATGACCAGGGACATGGATATGGCAGGCACGTGACCTATGTCTTACGCCTGCACCCTCATATAATTCCATATGACCAACTCTAAGGGATAAATAATCAACACATGGGCCTTGTTGGCACATTTAAGTGCTCGACGAATTGCACAGTTTTTGGAAAAAAATTTGCCTCTCCCACACTAATTTGTCACCTAGTGGTTCTTCCAAAGAGGGAATTCATTTTTTTTTTTTCTAGATTTGTCATTTTGTAGGAAATATAACATAGATATGAACAAGGAGGCCTATATTGGCCATTTTTCAACCATTTTTATCCCAAGAATATCCTACACAGGGGTTTTTGGGTGTTTTGGACACAATGGCAGCATTATTTTTTAATTTGAGAATTGTATGTTGATGTAATTTTCATTTGAGAATATAATATAAAGGGCCAACATTGGAAGTTGGACACAAAGACGTAGCCCAAGAGTGGTGAACTCCGCCATCAAATTGTTGTTTTTTGATGTTGCATGTTATCTATTTTTCTCTAGTTAAATCTACAAAACTTAACTAAAATTTTTAATTTTATGTGCTTTTGCAATTTCGATGTATTTCCCATGACACATAAACTAGCTTGCAAAATTTTTCAAGAAACATTCAATTTTTAATTTCATATCAGTTTGGCATCAGAGCATGGTTTTTTTGAAGGTTTTGCTATTTTTGCAAGTGTTTTTGAATGATTACAAGGTCTAAGTTGAGAAGAGGGGTGCTTGAATAACCAAACCTTAAAATTGGTTCAAGGAGGTCACAAACTCCAAAAACTCTGCCAGTAATGGCACATGAAGAAGGAGAGGAGTTGATATTTGAGGATGAGAGAGCTTTCATAAAGGATTTCTCTGATATATCAGAGATGGTGAAAGTGTTGTATAATGAAAGGACAACAAGGTTTCAAGGAGAGAGTTCATATCAAAAAAAAGGTAATGGTGGTGATGGGTGCAAGCCTCTATTCCCTCCACTTCCTCATTCACCTCCACCTTCGCCTCCATCCTCATCTCCTTCTTCACCTTCTTCAACACCTATACATACTCCTCTTAGATCTCCAAAAGTATGTGCTAAGTATCCTTTTCTTAAGCTTGATTTCAAGTTTGAATTTCCTATGTACAATGGGGAAGCAAATGTTTAAAAGTTGGATAATTGGGTTCGTCAAATTGAAGTCTATTGCAAGATTCAAAAGATTAAGGATTATGTTACAAAGATCCAACTTGCTTCTCTTTGCTTGGAAAGTGTAGTTCTCATCTGGTGGGAAGCCGGAACTCAATAATATTTGAAGAAAAGTGATAAAATTATCTCTTGTTGAAATGATTTCATAGCTACATTAAGAAGGAAATTGTATCCATTAGCTTACATGAAAAAATCAATTATGGATGGAAAATTTTTATACAAGCTAAAGGTGAGAGTGTTCAAAATTACACACAAGAATTTAGAAGAAGAGATTTAATCATTGGTTTTGATTTGTCTCCATAATAAAATCTCCTTAGATACATAGCTGGATTACATAGTTAATTGAGGCATACTATAATTATGTTTAATCCCACCAGTCTAGATGAATTATGTGTTTAAACAACTCATTTAGAATCAAGAGGCAAGAATTTTCCTCAAGATACTAGCAAGAACCCTTCCAAAACTAGAGACAAAGGAAAGGGGAAGTTTAAAGGAAAATGAAAAAATAATGCTAGAGTTGAGAAAGAGTGAGAGAAACTTACTTGTAAACATTGCTAAAAATAAGGCCATGATGAAGACCATAATTGGAAACTACATCCATAAATGAGACCAAAGAATTTTAATAACAAGGGGAAAGAAAAGATTGTTGCTACAACTCAACAATATCTAGGATTTGATTCAGGTGATGAAACCAAAATCACAACCATGGGAATGAAAGGTAAAGCTTATAATTCAAGTACGAGTTCTTCTAGTAAGCCTATTGAGTCTCAAAATGATAAAGACAAAATCGAGCTTTTCCATATTAGGGTCATTAAAAAAAATACAAAATTTGATACATTGTTTGATAGTGGATCCCAAGTCAACCTTATTTCTGAAGCTATTGTCAAGAAAATAAATCTAGAAACTACACCTCATACTAAACCTTACACTTTGGGTTGGGTATGTAATGATGCCAAATTTCAAGTGACGAGAAAATGTAAACTCAAATTTTCCACCACTGAAAATTGTATTGATGAGGTAGAGCTTGATGTTGTACCACTTGACATATGTGGAATTGTTTTAGGGATTCCATACTTGTATGATCGAAATGAAATATTCTATCGTCATTGAGAAAAAACATCATCTTTTTAAATATGGATTTGAGTATATTGTTAGAGCACATCACAAGAATATGAAATTATATCTTGTAATTGTTGGTCAGATGAAAAGACTTATAAATGCTAGGAATAATTTTGTGTTGTTGATGATTAAAGCTAAATATATTGTTGAAACTAAAGCTTTCACAGGATGTGATTCTAAACTCAAACATGATTTGGTTGAAGTTGTTAACACTTATTACAAGATGTTTCAGGAACCTGAAGGATTTCCTCCTAAAAGAGGAATCCAACATGAGATTAATTTGCAGCAGGATGAACCATTTCCAGACATTGGCATGTATATAATATTATTTTTGGAGAATGCATATTTCAAGAAGAAAATTCAAGAGTTGCTTGATGAAGGGGTCATCAGTCCTAGCACATCTCCTTGTGGGTATCCTATGTTATTGGTTCCAAAGAAATATGGCACATGGTGCACGTGTGTGGATTTTAGAGCTTTGAACAAGATCACGGTAAAGAATCATTATCCTCTTCCTCACATTGATGATTTTCTAGATCAGTTAAAAAATGTTGTTTACTTCACTAAGATAGATTTGGAAAGCATTTATCATCAGATAAGTATTGTTGAATATGATATATGGAAAATCACTTTGAAGACAAAACAATGTTTGTTTGAATGGTTAGTTATGTCGTTTGGGATTCACAATGCACCTAAAAATTTCGTGAGAGTTATGAATTATGTGTTGAGGCCATTCCTTGATGATTTTGTCTTAGGCTAATTATATGATATTCTTCATTTCATTAAGACTCGTGAAGAGCATGTGAAGCATGTGAAACAAGTTTTAGATGTCTTGAAGAAAGAGAAATTGTATGTGAACATGTATAAGTGTGAATTTGGGAAAACCTCTTTGGTTTATCTTGGTCATATTGTAGGAGGGGGTGAATTGAAGATTGATCCCTAAAAAGTTGAAGTTATTATTAATTGGCCTAAACCCAAAAATGTAACAAAAGTTATGATATTTTTGGGAGCAGCCCAATATTCGAGAAAATTTATAGCTAACTTCTCACTCATTGTAGCACCATCGCATTCTTTGATAAGTGTGAAACATGGCTTTCAGTGCGGAGGCAAGCAACAGAAAGCCTTGGACACTTTAAAAGAGAAAATCAGTACAACACTAGTTCTAGCACTTCTAGATCTTAAGAAGCCATTTAAGATTCAAACCGATGTAAGAAATTATGATATGGTTTTTATGTAGCATGGTAAACCTATTTTTTATCATTTTGAAACCTTTACCAATGTAGTAATTAACTATCCAACTTATGATAAATATTTTTATGCTTTGGTACAAGGCATGAATAAATGGAAGCATTTTATGGGTAAAGAAACAATTATTCATATTGACCATCAATATGTGAAATAATTACAATCGCAAACAAATCTACAACAAGCTAGACATTTCAGGTGGATGAGATTCCATATGATTCCTACAATTTTTTTATGAATTATCATGTTCATAATAAGTTGGTGTTTCATCTTAGCAAGTTATGTCACAAGGTAAGAGAATCAATGTCATAAGGAAATATGACACTTCTCTTATTGTTGGTCACTTTGGTGTAGGAAAAATAGTTCCACAAATTCAGAGGTATTGTTATTGGCCTCACATGAATGAAATTGTTTCAAAATATTTAATAGGATGTTCCATGTGTGCTACTAGAAAACCTAGCAATAGGAAATTGGGTTTGTACACTCCACTTCCTATTCCTTCTCATCCTTGGGAAATTACTTCTATGTATTTTGTAGGGGGACTAATATTGTCTAGGAAAGTTCATGATTATCAATATGTTGTTGTGGATATTTTCAGCAAAATGTGTGTGTTGATCCTATGTAAGAAATAGATTACAGTTGAACATACCACAAATATGTTCTTCCAAAATGTATGGGTTCACTTTGGATTACCCACTTCTATTATTTTTTATCGAGATTCTCTATTTGTGAGGAAGTTTTGGTAAATTTTATGGGAACTCATGGACACTAAGTTGAAGAAGAGAATAACATTTCATCCACAAACGAATGGCGATACAGAAGTAGTAAATAGAATAGCAGTGCATCTCCTTTGTGGATATTTTGGTAAACATCCTAAACTTCGGGATGAGCATTTTCATAACATACAACATGCCTACAATCGTGTCAAGAACTCATCTACGGAAGTATATCCATTTGAAACTTGTTTGGGTTATTTTCCAAAGTCTCCTTTGGATTTCATAGTAGATGGACATAGTCATGTGGACAAAGCCAAACATTTCATTGAACAAATTCAGCTAGTGAATCAAAGAGTACAAGAGCAGCTTCAGAAAATCAAAGCCAAGTAAAAAGCAATACATGACAAGCATTGGGTTGATCATAATTTCCAAGTGGGAGATAAATTTTGGTTGTATATCAGTAAGGAAATACGTCAAGGTGAAGGTAAAAATCTCAAGCCAATCATATATGTTCCTTTCAAAATCTTGGAGAATATTTGTAACAATGATTTCCAATTAGATCTGCCACCTTACATGCAAATTTATTCTGTTGTGAATGTGGAAAACTTGAGATTGTATGGGCCTCCAATTATTGATGATCATGAAAAGAATTTTTATATTCCATCTATAGAAGATTTGGTTCTGAATATTAAGGTGAGTTGCAGGAAGACTCAATTCTTGACAGGAGAATAAGGACTTCATGCAAAGGCAATGTGGATTATCTTCGAGTGGGGCTCAAAGGTACCAATATAAGTAAAGAAAGTTGAATTGAGATAGGAAAATTGAGGGAGTTGTACCCTCACTTACATGCTGAGTAAAAATATGCTTTTGGTGTTCCAAAAGCTTCTAGTGGGGAGGAATGATCTAAGGGATCAAAAATATGCACAAAAATTAAATTGCTCAAAATCACTCAAAACTAGTGCCAAATCGTAGATCTCATCATTCTGATTCCAAAAAAACTTGAATCACCTCAACCTGACACAGTATATGAAAGTTATTGCGTTTTGAAATTTTTGGAAAAAAACTAAAAATTCAACTTACAAGGTTGACTGGACTGCTGACTGGGTAGGTTGTATGGTGACGTGATGCTAACATCAATAGACTAACTCGATACTATGGATGTCAGGTGGGCCAATCTCGTGCTAACATGTGGTAGGTCATATAAGTCGAGTTGGAAAAAAATTATTCGTTTTTGTGTTTTAGTTTGACCAATCATGAGGCATCCAATGGACCAATGGGAGCATGCCAAGTGGCCCTTGGATTTTGTGCCAAAATCTTGGTTAATGGGCTAACAAGCCTCCACTAGATTTGATCATACAAGCTCATAGTTACAAACCAACTATTGAACCGTTACACCATCAGAGTCGCTTATTAATACTCCACGAAAAAATTCTATTTAAAACATAATATTTTGGATTTGGCAGGGGGGGACATGGCATGTGGCCCCAGTCCCAGGTTGTATGGCATGCATTTTCATCGTGGTATAAGTGGAGGGGGCTGGCAGTTATCCCAACTCCCTGTTCCATTTATGGAACGAGACCACAAGCGGGGGTTGTGGAGGAAGGTTGGCACGTGGCCCTAGCCTGCAGACACATGGCCCTCCACGTGACCAAGGAAACGAAGCCAGCATATGTGTGGCCTCTGGCCCATGCTCCTAACCACATAGAATACTATATGACATACCCCAAGGAAAAAATAATTGGTGTGTAGGCCTTATTGGCGCATTTAAGTGTTCGACAAATTGCAAAATTTTTAGAGGAATTTTTGTTGCTCCCGCATAAATTTTTCATCTAGCGGTTCTGACAAAGAGGGAATTCATTACCTATTTTTCCAGTTTGGTCATTTTTCAGGACAAATAGTATAGAAATGAACAAGGAGACCTATATTGGCCATTTTTCAGCCTTTTTGAGCCCGAGAAGAGCCTACACAAGGGTTTTTGGGTGCTCTAGACACAATGGAAACATTTTTTTTTCATTTGAGCACTGTATGTTGATGTAATTTACATTTTGAGCATATAATATAAAGGGCCAACATTGGAAGCTAGACTCGGAAACGTAGCCCAGGAGGGGTGAACTTCATCATCCAATTTTTGTTTTGTGATGCTACATGTTGTCTATTTTTTCTCTGGATAAATCTGTAAAACTCAACTAAAATTTTTAATATTATGTGCTCGGTCTAATTGAGACATCAACTAGCTTGCAAGATTTTTCAAGAAACATTCAATTTTTAATTTTAGATCACTTGGTCTTGGAGGTGTCTTTTTCAAGGGTCTTAAGTCTTGGAATTCATCATTTTAAGATTGTATAAGAAGATAAGAATTCTTGTGGGTTTTCCTCTCAAGAGGAGAGGTTTTAGACTTGGCTAGCAGCCTATATTTTGTGTCCTCTTGTCTCATTAATATTATTATTTTGGTAGTTGTTTGATTATAAGAACACAATAATAATCAAGTGAAATAATTTAATTACAACTACATCAAGTTGAGTAAAATAACACCTCAAGTAGTTATCAAAGTAATAGAAATCGCCCTAATCTAGCTTCCCTTGATTTTTGAACAAATTCAACCATAAAACATGAGATAGGGAGCATGCTAGAATAATTTAAGAGTTAGATATTGCACACCTTCACCCTGAAAATGGATATTATGTAGATCAAAAAGAAGTTAGAAGAGGAAAAAAGGGAGCTAACTATATTTTTTCCGTATATGCACCAAGAGGAACCCTAGAAATGAGTGCCCACTAAATGTCATAGAGGTTTGTTTTGTTTATGAGGAAAACCATACAACTAGCAAATGTCCCTCTCTTCTAGGCCTAAATGTTGTATCTCAAGGGTTAAAGAGTGGGTAAAAGTATCTTTGCTTCATCAACCAAAGGAGGCCATAAGGTACTTGGCCATACCAACAAGGCATGTAAGGTGAACATTATCCTTCTTTCAATCCAAACTAGAATGCACCCTTTTAGTCTTGGTATCCTCTAGATCACACATCTTGTTTTATGCCCTCTCATTGGTACTATTATCCTCAGTATCCTCCTCAGCTTGTCAATCCACCCTTCCATCCATACCAACCTCAACCTCCTCAATGGGGCAACCCTTCAGAAGGATGGAGACCTCAAGTAGATGAACTTCCTGCCTTAATGCCTCCTCTTCCACATCAACCACAGGTACTCCACAATAATCCTACCAAGCAACCTTAGATGCCTGCCCAACACAATATAAACCCAAACAACAAGCAAGCCTAGTAGGTATACAATGGGGGAACATATTTTCTTTCTTATGCTTTTTAAATCCACCAAATCAACCTTAGGTCTAGGAAGGTACTTCTAGATTCTCACCCATCTTATCCACCTAAATATATTGAAGAAGATAAGGAAGATAGTATCACTTAATCCAGTATGCCCCCCTATCCTGAAAGGTTGGCCCAACCTAAACAACACACCCCAGAAGAGGTTGAACTTCTAAGAGACCTGAAAAAATTGTGTGTTAAAGTATCCGTTCTCGAGGCCATCAAATATGTCCCATTAAAACAAGCCTTTCAGGGAAGAATGTTCCAATAACCATGGAAGAATAAAAAGAGATGCCCCCACTACCAGTTTTGTTGGGTAGTTGTATGATATAAAGCTTTGGAGGGTTATCTTCCCAAAGTACTTGGATCTCAGTAACCCAATAGTGGATGTGCACATTAACAGTATTGTAGTCCCCAAAACATTGAATGACCATGGGGTTGTAATCACTGTCATAACCAAGGAAATTATGTTGAATCTCAACCTCTAAGGAGCCTTGAGAAATACCACTACAGTGATGTAGCTTGAAAACAGATCCAAAGTATCCCCTAAGGGATTTATTAAGGATATGATGGTCTCAATTAACTCCTAGGAGTATCCCATAGACTCCCTTGTCCTCTAACCCAAAACCAATTTTAATGGACACTCTCATTTTAGGGATACCTTGGCTAGCCACTATTGATGCTTACATTAGTTGCAGGGTTGGAAACATAACTATAAAAAAATGGGCATCTCACAAATCAACTTGTATCATATCCCCCCTACTCAACCCTCTATTGAGAATGCTTTACATTTGTGGTAGAGGAAGAGGAGGGGGAATATTTTTATCAGTCATCCCTCTACCTAGTTTGTACATTAGACACTATTGTAGGAAGCAAGAAGCTAGATGAGGATGACCTTATTGATAACTTTTTGTAGAACCAACCTCTTATTGTCATTCCTATTTATGAGCTAGTAGAAGAATCCTTAGGTAAACTCAAGAATAATCCATGGTTTAAACTATTTACTACCAATTCTTATCAATATCATGTTAATATTGTGGAAATCAGTTCATCCAAGACTCTGAAAATCAATCCTTCCATCTCATCAGAGAAATAACAAAAATTGTCCATCGTGCTAATACAACATATTGATGATTTTTCTTGGGACTATAAGGAAATGAAATGGGTGCATCCCTGAGTTTTTACCCATAATATCTACATTAAAGAGGGATGTAAACATGTTTGCCAACCCTAGATGAGAATCAACCCTTCCCTCAAAGACATTGTGAAAGAAGAACTACAAAAACTATTGGATGCAGGATTCATTTACCCCATCTAAGATAGTGAGTGTGTGTCCCCTCTCGTCATAGTACCCAAGAAGAATGGAAAGCAGAGTATTTGTGTAGACTGTAGGGAAATAAACAAGGCTACAAATAAATATCATTTTCCCATGTCTTTCATTGATCATGTCTTATATGGACTTGCAAGGAAGAATTTATTCTCATTCCAGGATAGATTTAGTGGGTATAAGCAAATATAAATCAACCCCGAGGATTAGGATAATACCACCTTCACATGTATATGGGGTACATTTTCCTATAGAGTCCTTCCATTTGACTTGTGCAAAGCCCTACTACCTTCGAGAGGGAAGGTTTGAGTATTTTTGTTGATCTTGTTCATGACACATTTGAAATATACATGGATGACTTCACCCCTTATGGAAATGATTTCTAGGAAGCTCTTTTTAATATTTGCAAATTTCTTAAGAAATAAATTTAAATTAATATCTCCCTAATTCTTGAAAAATGTGAATTTTTTATGAATGTGTGGATTTTCCTAGGTCATTTCCTTTCTAAGGAAGGGATCCAATTTGACCCTAACAAGGTTACCATCATCAAAAGGGTCCATATCCCTGACAAAAAAAATGATGTTAGAAGTTTCCTTGGACCAACTGGATATTATAGGAGATTCATTAAGAATTTCCATTAATTTGGCTTCACCTTTGTTTGGATTGTTGACTAAATATTCAATTTTTTGTTGGACAGAAAAATATCAAGAGGAATTTGAAGAGCTGAAAGAAAATTAACAACGGTACCAATATTAAGAGGTCCCAATTGGGAATTTTCTTTAGACATTCATACATATGCATCAAACAAAGTTGTAGGGGAAGCTTTCAGACAAGTGGAATAAAATTTTCCTTATGCCATATACTTAATCAGTAATAGCCTATCCAGAGTTGAACTTAATTACATAGTCACTGAAAAATAACTCTTAGTTTTTGTGCACTCCTCGAACAAGTTTAGGAATTATATCACTAGGTACCAAGTCTATGTTCATAGTAATCATGCATAAATTAAATATTTAATGAATAAACCTAAAGCCAATGTTAGGATCATTATATGGTTATTATTATTGAAACAATTTGATCTATATTGTTTACAAGCTAGGGAAGGGAAATTTGGTTGCATATTTCTTGTCTAGACTAACATTTCTTGTAGAAAATTAGGAGATGCTAGATGATCAAATTCCAGATGAACACCTCTTCACTATTTCACTATTGTATCCTTGGTTTTATGACAACAATTTTTTTGGTTTTTGAGAGATTCCCTCTTAATCTATCCTCCAAGTAGAAGAGCAAGATTGTTATAAAAAGTGCCACTTTCACCTAGATTGGGGGAAATATATTCAAATTGGGACCAGATTAGATCTTGAGGATATGTGTAAGGGCGGATGAGGTTTTTGAAATCCTCTTATAATTTCATGATGGACCCTATGGTGTCCATTTTGTTTCCAAGAGGACAACTTCAAAACCTTCAAAATTCTCCAAGCAGGATAATAGTGGCCCACTGTGCACCAAGATGTTGGGAGATGCACTGCTAGATGTGGTGAGTGCCAAAGGATGGGTAAGCCTACTCGAAAGGATGAAATTCCCCTACAATCTAATGTGACTCTTGATCCATTTGAGAAGTGGGTAATGGATTTTTCACTGCACTAATTGATCCACCATCCAAAAAGAAAAGGGATATCATTGTGTGCACTGATTATTTGAAAAAGTGGGTTGAAGTAAAGGCATTAAAAGAAGCAACAAATAATAAGGTGGCATAGTTCCTAAGGTAAAACATCTTTTACAAGTTTGGATTCCCAAGGGAACTAGTCACTGATCAAGGGACTTAGCTTACTTCAAATATGATTGAGGGAATCATGGAGAAGAATCATCTAAGGCACAAAAAATACAATGCATATCATCCTCAATCAAATGGGTGGGTGGAGGTCACAAACAACACTTTGGAGAACATCTTGACTGAATTTGTTAGATGAAGCAAGAAGGATTGGGGAAACCATACTTATGGAAGCCACATGGGCCTATAATACCACCTAGAAAACCACCATTGGCTTCACCCCCTTTGAGTTGGTTTATGGCAAGAAGGCATTGTTTTCCATTGAATTTGAACACAAAACCCTAAGAATGGAAGCACAATTGGAATTGGACATCACCAATGCTCAGCAAGAGAGGCTACAACAACTCAATTATCTTAATGAACTTCTATTGCAGGCCCTCATGCATACCGAGGTGATCAAATTGCAAAGGAAGGTTTGGCACATGAAAAAATCATCATGGAAATGACCTTCCACAAGGGTCATTGGGCCATGATCTATGACTCAAGGTTCAAGGACTCTAAGGGAAATTTTATGACCAAATAGTAAGGCCCTTATTTAGTAGATAAATTTCATTAAAATGGCTTTGTCCAGACCATTACAATTGATGAAGAAGGAATTCCACTTTTATTCAATGGATAACAATTGAAACTCTACAAAATACCTTTGTCAAATGAGGAATTTACCAAATCAATAAGGAAGGAGATGACTTTTATTTGGGGTCTCACAACTCTCATTTAATCCAACCTATGATCAATAGAAGAAAAAAAGGAAAAAAAATAGGAAAAAAGAATAATAAGCCTAAGTGAAAACCTCCATGAGGCGCCTGAGGAAAACCTTAGGGTTGAAAACCTTTATGAGAAAACTCAAGGGTCAAAAAAAAAAGAGAAGAAATAATAAAAGGATCCCAAGGTGAAAACCTCCTTTGAGGCACTTGAGGCAGTCCTACATGTTGAAAACCTCCTTCGAGGTAGCCTGCATGTCTAAAAAAAAAGGATCCCTTATATAACTTTTGATAACATGTTTCTTTTTTTAGGGTTCCGGTCGTAGCCAAAATGAGACAGTAGATAAAGAAGACAACCCCCAAAACTCCACTTTTCCATCTACCAAGTTGGGTCTCTACATGTATTATGTTATCACCAAATTGAACCTGATTGGCTGCTTATCAAACAACCGATTGTAACTGTTTCAAACCACTTCTAACTGAATATTAGCCTCTTCAGTTTGAGAGGGCTCTCTCAATGGGGGTTTATGATTTTGAATAATGATAGTACTAGATGGCTAACTCTATAGAAATTGTAACTTGTTCTTATGGTTTCAGGTTGAAAAATGCAGGCTTGCTACCATTGGGCTTATGGAGTCAACAATCAGTAGTTTCAGTGACAAATATTCTTCACATGGAAGCTAAGTGAAATAGAGGTTTTAGACAAAGGCAACTCACACACACAGCATAGGAAAACACAGTCATTTCGTCAATAAAGGAATTCAAAGCATAATATTATGAATTTTGAGTAATTAGAGATGAAATATACTACAAGTGATAAAACATAAGATAAATATCAATAAGATATCAAAAACCTCATGATAATGTCATGTCTGTAAAGAAGAATGTCACTTTGTATTACTGATATAGGTCAAAAACATACAAGCAACAGTATTTTGCAAATACTCTCCAACCCTTTACTACTTCAATGTTTTGTCTTTAAATAGACATTCTTTACAATAAGGATGATCTGCCTGATGGATAGATCCTCGAATTCTCCTATGACACCTTTCATAACTCAAATACATAACTTTCAACAAAAAACCGACAGCTACCTTTTAAATAAACCATCTCCTAATAGGACTCTAACTCCTATTTATTACATTGCTCTATCCTATCTTTGAAACAGTTACATGATGGTTACAAAATAAATATCACATGCTCGAGAGACACATGACCAAATTCACCTCCACTTTACATATTTAAAACATCCCTAGATTTGTGGAGCATAACGCTACATTTTAGGAATAGATGACCCTTATCTTCAACGTTGTTTTGACAGATGACCTGGCTGCATGGCACTCCCTTTGAGTCATAAATGTCTTCTTATGAAGTCCTCTGACATGTTGGATCTCTCCAACTGGAAAAACCTACTTTTAAGATGCTCAAAACCTTCAACAGTTGCTTGCTACGAAAACAAGACAATTTCGTAGCACGTTTTGGTAGCGTGGGAAAAATGGCTTCTCCATCCATCCTTTTCAAATATTTGTTTTTCCATCATGTCAATCATGTCATAAAACCTTACCACCATGTATCTCTCTCCTTGAATCATTCAAAAGATGACTTTAAAAGAAAAAATACACCTACAGGTTTTTTCGTAGTGTATTTCTGGCTTCAAGCATGAGGTACGCTACAAAACTGTGTAAAAACCCATAAATTGCCCCTTTCAAATTGTCTTCAAATGACCTCCTGCTGCAAAAATTTTATTTTCTGCATGTTATGGACCTCCTAAGGCATATCTTATCTCAATTTGTTACTCCTGTGGTGTTTCTTCCTCATTAACAATCATTTGGCTAATGGGCTCTTCTACCACAGTCATCTTCAAACCTTTCTTGTCCAACTCCTCATGAATCAGCTCCAATTGCTCTTCAAGATCTTTCACTTTGTCCTTTAATGCCTTGTTCTTGGATTGCAAGTGTAATTTTACCTTTTTGATGTGCTTGACCTCTCCTCTTAGTGGTTGAGTCCACTTTATTATCTTTTCTGTATTGTCCAAGGTCGTATTGTCCAAGGTCTTTGAGACACTTGTGACCTTATCTTCCCAGTTCTTCCTCATTTGTTCAAACTAAACCTTCTTAGCTCTATGATTATTTTCCTCTTTCTTCAAAACCGATATCTCTTCACCTGCCTCTTTCAACTGCTCCTTAAGGGTTTCAATTTCTTATTTTTTAGTTATTTTCTCTTTACCCTTCTTTTGTTTGATAACCAGCTCCTCTTTTGCAGGTGAGGAGATATCTATGATGCTTAGTGGTGGCTGAGCAGTTTCACTTACATTCTGAGTCTCTTTTCTTCTTTCCATGACCTTTCTTGCATGTTTGGTCATTGGATTTCTAGGTTGAAACATGAAACCATCATAATCACCTGCGAAGTCTAAATTTTTATCCGACTTACATTTCTTAATATTTCTTCCTCCATCTTCTATGTCTTCAGCTTGGACAATGGGAGTTTCTTCAATATCAACTACATGTAAGATGTCCTCTAAGTTACCCTTAACCATAGTTTGGCTTCTAGTAACTCTCTTGCTGCTGTGTTTGCTAACTGTTGGCTTCTATTTTGCAGGTGTTGTTTTAGGTGTATGATTCTTCTGCAAAGGCTCTATCTCCATGCTCACTGGTTCTAGTGGGGATGATCAATTTGCTTCTTCAACTTGCTCTGCCACTATTGGTGATGAAATACTTCTAGCACTAGAAAATTTGGCCCAATTTCCAACGGCCAATTCGTCGCTATTCCGACACATAGTCGTCGCAAGAGCGACAGTTCGAGGACAGGAAAAACGTGGTTTTCCATACCATCGCAATTTCGATGCACTTACAAAGTGTCGCACTACCGACACTTTTTCCGTCGCTTCCAAAAAAGCGTCGCTCTTCCGACGTTTCCCAAACCGTCGCGCTTCCGACGTTTGTAAACTGTCGCACTTCCGACGAAATGTGGTTCGACGTTTTGAACGTCGCTCTTCCGACGTTTGTAAACTATCGCAATTCAGACGAAATGTGGTCCAACGTTTTGAACGTTTCTCTTCCGAAGTTTGTAAATTGTCGCAATTCCGACGCAATGTGGTCCGACGTTTTGGACATCACTCTTCCAACGTTTGTAAACTGTTGCAATTCCAACGAAATGTGGTCCAACGTTTTTAACGTCGCTCTTCCGACGTTTGTAAACTATCGCAATTTCGACGAAATGTGGTCCGAATTTTTGAACATCGCTCGTCCAACGTTTTTATATTGTCGCTCTTCCGACGTTTTTAAGCTGTCGCAATTCCGATGCTTACCAAGCGTCGGTATACCGACGGCGGGTTCAATTTTTAAAAAAAATGAAACTTTAAAATAGGAAAGTAAATCTCCAATATTTGTTATGAATTGTGGGCGTTCCAATGACCATGAAATATTAATATAATAAACCACCCCGCAACACTTCGAATATAAACAATCATATAAACATGGCTTTGTATTTCAAAAAACAGGTTTAAAATAGAAACAGGGCAACATTTTTTTTTCCAATTGTTATGAACATAATTCGACCATTAAATATTAATATAATAAACCACCCCGCAGCGCTTCGACTATAAACAATCATTTTTTTTTCACAAGAGAAAAAACGTTGTTTTTAATATATTATATGAAGTAAAACATTCCATGAAGTCATTACATTTTCACATCTGAAGATTGGAACCCAAATATCCATCCAGAAAAGTGGAAGTCCCACCCCAGAAAATGATAGAAAAATACCCCATGTCACATACAGCGACTTGATATAAAACCCAGTAACGGTCCACATGGATATTATCGAAAATCTGAGAAAGCATCCAAATATGCTCGAGGCATCTCTAAGAAAGTGAAATAGCAGTATGTAGAATAATAAAGCAACAGATAGAGTACCAACGTCCATTGTTCCAAATACAAATTAAAGTACCCAAAATCCTTGAACAGAGAAAAACGCTAATCATGTGAGGAGTGTGATATGTCCAAAATATAAAAAGACCATCGGACCATATCAATAAACCAACATCGCTAGTTTTGAAGGTAGAGTGATAAACATTAATCATTTTTTTTTCATAAGAGAAAAACGTTGTTTTGAATATATTATATGAAGTAAAATGTAAATCTACAGAAGTCATTACATTTTCACATCTGAAGATTGGAACCCAAATATCCATTCAGAAAAGTGGAAGTCCCACCCCAGACAATGATAGAAAAATACCCCATGTCACATACAGGGACATGATATAAAACCCAATAACGGTCCACATGGAGATTATAGACAATCTAAGAAAGAATCCAAATATGCCCGAGGCATCTATAAGAAAGTGAAATAGAAGTATGTAGAATATTAAAGCAACAGATAGAGTATCGACGTCCATTGTTCCAAATACAAATTAAAATACCCAAAATCCTTGAATAGAGAAAAAAACTAATCATGTGAGGAGTGTGATATGTCCAAAATATAAAAAGACCATCAGACCATATCAATAAACCAGCAACATAGACCAGCATCGCTAGTTTTGAAGGCAGAATGATAAACATTAATCATTTTTTTTTAAGAAGAGAAAAAATGCTATTTTGAATATATTATATGAAGTGAAACAGTCCATGAAGTCATTACATTTTCACATCCGAAGATTGGAACCCAAATATCCATCCAGAAAAGTGGAAGTCCCACCGCAGACAATGATAGAAAAATACCCCATGTCACATACAGGGACATGATATAAAATCCAGTAACGGTCCACATGGAGATTATCGACAATCTGAGAAAGCATCCAAATATGCCCGAGGCATCTATAAGAAAGTGAAATAGTTAGTAGTGTAGACAGTAAAGCAATAGACAGAGTACCGACGTCCATTGTTCCAAATACAAATTAAAGTACCCAAAATCCATTGAATGAGAAAATGCTAATCATGTGAGGAGTGATATGTCCAAAATATAAAAAGACCATCAAGACTATATCAATAAACTGGAAGAGCGCTAGTTTTGAATTCTCTTTTCACATCCGTCAACACATAAAATAGTATCATAAAGCGATACAGGAAAGTGCAGACATGTACTATTGATATATGCCTCACACAAAAAGCATCCATGATAGAGCAAAAATATGTATAAACCCAGGGTCGATTGTATGTTCTGGCTCGCTTGTTCCTGGAAATAAAAACCATCTGCAGAAACCCAGGCTCACTTGTAAGATCATGCTCGCTTGATTCCAAAATTGGTAACCATATGTTGCATCCGAGATGTAAGGTTCAGGCTCGCTTGTTTCCATTAGTAGCCCGCTACAGCATCCACCCTGTTCATAGAAAAAATGTTCCTATAGATATATAGAGAAAGAGTATAATACGTAGACCATATAAACATGGCTCTGTATTTCAAAAACAAGTTTAAAATAGAAACAGGGCAATTTTTTTTTTTTCTAATTGTTATGAACATAATTCGACCGTGAAATATTAATATAATAAACCACCCTGCAGCGCTTTGACTATAAACAATCATATAAACATGGCTCTGTATTTCAAAAAACAGGTTTAAAATAGAAACGAGGCAACATTTTTTTTCTAAATTAAGTTAATCTATTAACAATGGGAATAAAATTACACCGAAGCCAAAAACATTGCCCAGACTCATAACAAATTTGTCATCAAAAAATGTCTAAAATAAGACCCATTCTCATAATGGGAAACCCGCCTGAATCGCTATGACCAAGAATACTAGAGTCCACACAAGAATATAACTAAAAAGCAACCTAATTAAGTGGGCCTGCGAAGCAAGAAAAACAAATTAACCAAACTACTCCTCCGGTGGTTCCTCGACGATTCGACACCATCCTTCGGAATGTCCAGGATCGCCAGGTGCTATCTCCACATTCATGCCACCGCTCCCCTCCTACAGGCCCGAATGCTGGCTGGCTTTTTCTGAGCTCAAATCCGCCGGACAGATGCATTGTTCCTCCATTTGGGCCTCCTCAAGGAAGACCACGGTGATTGAAGCTGCGATTCGTGGGTGGTTCAGAGAGAAATTAAAGGAAAATTGCGCAGTGCGCGCTGTGGGAGAAGGTGAAGCGGTGGGGAAATGAGGAGTGTGGGATCCCATACTTGCGGGCCGGACCAGAGCCCGACCCCGCCCCACCTCTCTAGTATCCGATAGCGACCGCGTGATAATCACAGACCGGGAAGACGACCTCGCTGAGGGCCGGAGGGAGGCTCAGGGGTTGACCCCAGTGCTCCCCCGTGCGGACGCATCCTGACGCGCAGTAAGCGGTGATGGGTGCGCCCCGCAAGGGCACAAGACGAGACTCGAGAAGCGTGACCCATCGCAGGAATACCCACAACACGAAAACCGAGAGAAATGCGTACATGCACCCGTTGTCAGGCGTAGGTTCACTGGCCACTTCTCCTTCGTCACAAGGAGCTGTAGGTAACCCAAAGACCTGGCCGGGTCGAAAAATCATAGCGAAATGCCATTTTATCGACCCGACTGCAATGCAATCGAAGAATTCCCGTCATAATTAATCTCTCATTAATGAGAGCCGAAGGCCGGATCATATTGGAGCATGCGGAATCGCTAACAAGAGGGGAGGTCCGATCTTGAACAGTGTTAAAACTTAATGTGATTTGATGTGAAAACCTTGGAACTTAAATATCGGCTAATTGAACAACGTTAAAACTTAACACGATTGATATGAAATCGCCACATCCATGTCCCATCGCCTTAAACACCATCGAATGCACCCGCATCCAAGAACAGGGCAACTTTTGATTGAGGACACGTGGTAGAAATTGATTGGAGCGGATTTCCTTGCTTGGGCCACCGGCGAAAGGGAAATCCGGACTCAAAGATTAGGGAAAATTGATAAGAAACCGCGCCACAACTCTCCCTTCGTAGACCTACAATTTCAATCTCGATCTTCTGAAAATATTAGGCGAATTAATGGTTTTCACGTGACAAAATCAACATTGCCACAGATATTTGGAACGCGAATTTAAGGAGGATGAGGAAAAAAAAAAAAATATTGTTGCTTGAAGTCCAGCGGGCTCGACTTAAGAACAATTTTGTTTGATCCCATCTTATAAAATTTATGTTGGTTTTCTTTGATAATACACATATTTATAATAAATCATGGGAATACCACACTAAACATGTGGGAAAGTTATATAAATTATTGAGAACAATCATTTTTATGTAAAAATATCCAAATGTGCTTTTGGGAAATAAGAATTCGAGTATTTGGTTCATATTGTTTTAAAGGAAGGAGTGAAGTCGGAGCCTCAAAAGATGCAAGCTATTACAAAATGACCTATTCCTAAGAAAATCAAGGTTCTTAGAAGATTTTTTAGACTTACATGATATTATTGACAATTTGTTAAGAATTATGCATGCATTTCAAGTCCACTCACATATCTCTTGAAGAAAATATAATTTATATGGAATGATGAGGCTACTTTGGCATTCTCTCTTTTAATGGATGCCATGTCTTCTACACCAACATCGGTTGCACCTACTTTTGGTATAACATTCATAGCAGAGTGTGAGGCACTAGGACAAAGAATTTACGTAACATTAACACAATAAGGGCTATCATTGGCTTTTAAAAGCAAGGAATTCAAAGAAAATATTTGGTGAAATCTACGTATGAAAAATAAATGGAAGCAATATTACATGCAATAAAAAATGGGGATAGTATATCATTGGGAGGTACTTTAAAGTCAATATATACCATGATAGCATAAAGTATTTTTTGAAGCTATGGATTTCATTGGAAGATTAACAAAAATGAGGAGAAAAAAATGCAAAGTTTTAATTTTGAGATAATCTGCAAAAAGGGTAAGGAAAATTTAGTACATGATGCTCTTTCTAAAATAGAAGAGGCCTCAAATTTATATCCAATTGCATTTTCTATTCCTAGGTGGCTAGAAGAAGCTTGCCATAATGGAAAAATGACAATAGTACTAAACAAAAATTAAAATTTATAAAGGATGGGATGAACTCTATGGAGCATTGGGAGTGAAAGAGAGATATGCTTTGGTGAAAATGTAGAATATTTTTATGCACGCAAGCATATTTGAATAAACAAATATTAAGGGAGTCCCATGTCTCTCTGATGGTAGGACGCAGGGTTCCTTAAAACATCTAAAAGGATCAAAAAATATATTTTTGGAAGGAATGAAGAAAGATATTCAAAATTTTGTAAGAGAAGGTCAGGTTTGCATAATAAATAAAAGAGATATAGTAAAATCTCTAGGGTTACTTAACCATTCCACATACATATTCAAAGACTAGAAGATATATCAATAGACTTTATTACAGGGTTACTGAAATATAAAGGTAAGTATTACATTTTTGTGGTCATTTATATAGACAAATTTTGTATATTTTTTTTGTAGAGCTCAAAGTACATCAACAACAAGCCAAGTGGCAGAAGTGTCCATGAAAGAAATTCATAGTCTTCATGGTTTTCCTAAAGTAATAGTAACAAGAAAATTTTGGAAATAATTATTTAATATGAGTGGAGAAACACTAGCTGCTATGAGTTCTACATATCAAACACAATCAAATGGTCAAACAAAAATAGTTAACAAATGTTTTTAAGGTTATCTACAATGTTACTCTTTAGAAAAGCAATCTTAATGTATGAAGTGGGTTCGTCAAGGAAGAATGGTAATATGATACTACCTATCACACATCTACTAAAATTTCCCCATTTAAGGCCCTTTATGGATATCCAACTCCTAGTATCTCATACTTTTTGCAAGATAAGTCTAAAGTATAGGAAACAGAGTCACATATGGAAAATACTAAAGAAACTTTGAAAATTATTATGGAAAACCTTCAAATGACATGAAACATGATAAAACAACAAGGGGAACAACATTGAAGTGAAAGATAATTTGAGGAGGGTAATTGGGTATTTTTTAGATTATAACATTATAAGCAATCTTCATTCAAGAAAAAGAAGAATAAAGAATTAGCTCAAAAATGTTATGGCCCTAAATAATTATTCATAGGATTGCACAAGTGGTATAGAAGTTATATTTTCCTCTTCTTGCATTCATAAGGTTTTTCATGTATCTTTCCTAAAAAAGGTTTTGGGAAAAAATATGCCAATGTAAATAGAACTTCCAAAATTAGATGAAGAATGAAAGTTGATTCTCGAACCACAAAAAGTTATAGATAAACATTATGTATCTCTTTGACATATAACCATTATGAAGTACCTAATCAAGTGGAATAATATTCCTCTAGAAGAAGGTACATGGTAAAATGATCAATTCGTGATGAAATACCCACGGCTAAAGGGTCCGTTTGAAGTTTTGACAAAGGTTTTGTTATATGTTTTATATAACGCGCGGCATAAAAGTTTTATTGTTTGTTAAGGTCCCACACAGTGATCAAATTTGAAGGGCAGGTCCGAATTTCAATTAGAAGGGCATATATCTATGTCGCCCTTCCATAATGAAAAGCTTTAAAAAAAAAACTTTTCAATTGACCACAATAAATAATTTTTACATTTCATTTTCAGAAAGACAAAACCATCAATCTTTATATTAATAAAATATTGTTACATATACAACAATGAAGAAGGCTCCATCTTTCATTTCTTAAATATCTCATTGGCAATGTCAACATAAGTCTTGAATACACTATTATAAGAGTTTGGATACATACCACCGGGATATAGGAGATTCTTATGTGTCAGATTGTGTAATGCAATTTTGACTTTGTCTCACAAGGAGCAGCAACATGGAGGTCTGGATTTTTCTTATAGAACTTTATTATTATTATTTGAAACGTTGTTTATAGATATGAAGACAACAATAAAATTATGAGCATGGTGGAAAATTAGTCAAGCTCATGATGCCAAACCATGATGATGTAAGTTTGGAATTTAACATTTTTACATGTTAAAGACAAATAGTCAAAATCACTGACAACTTAGTATGCCATAATTAATAATCATTCCCTGTTCACTTTTTTTAATAGGTTTATGTCACACGATGATCTCTCTTCTCTAGCATTTACTTGTATTGAAGATCACTATTCTAGGAATAAGTAGTTATTTTCTCCAAAAATAACCCTAGCCAAACATTGACAATGCATCAAGGATATCTTTCTATGCTTCATAAGTACATATGTTCTACTTCTAAATCATGTCTTGGAAGTGGTTGTTTCGCTGGAAATTATTCACCAGTTGGTTTCATACCAAAGTCTTTTTCTCATTTTCAGCATCCAATACATGAAAAAGATAATGGTTTAAAATAACATAAATATTTGAAATTTTGCAAGAATTGTCTGGCACACTTTGAATATGAATTTTGAAGTCAAGTGCATCATGCTGTATAGGATCAAGTGTCATTTTGAATACCAAATGTTTCACAAGAAACTTCTCAACATGCTACCCTGCAGTAAGGATTAAATGACAATATTGCATCAACTATTTCCATAATAAAAGTGCACCTCAGCCATAAGACTAAACAACTACAAATGCTGTAGATCTAACAAGACCACACAATCAAATGTATTCCACAAGGCCAATACTGTATGAAAAATGAAAAGGAGTTTGCAACCAAAAATACCTTAGGCAACTAATTCAATTAGATACACCAAACCATCACCAAAAAGGAAAACCAGCCTACTCAAAAGGCAAGCGTTTACCTCCTTTGACAAAATTTTGAGTTCCGAAACAAGGGCCTTTATTGTCTTGTCAATGCCCCTAGCAATTTGAATGGGGTTTTCACCTGCTGCAACAACCTAAAAAAAAAGGTTTCATTTCAAATTATTTTCCACAAATTTAAGATACAACCATTGTCAGTTTTGTATTTCCTAACAAGCTCATAAATTTTGACAAAAGAACCAAAAAATTTTAATACCTAATAGCAATTTTTTCACTCAAAAACTATCTTAGACTCAATAAGCCCAACCTAAAACTAAAAAACCAAACACCATAAGACCCTACAAAAATGAATAGATGATCTTAATCCAGTACTATCGACAAAAATTTACCTTTAGACCCTCACTTATTAAACCCTATGAGCTCATAAATTTTGACAAAAGAACCAAAAATTTTTAATACTTGATAGCAATTTTTTCACTCAAAAACTATCTTAGACTCAATAAGCCCAACCCAAAACTAAAAAACCAAACACCATAAGACCCTACAAAAATGAATAGATGATCTTAATCCGGTACTATCGACAAAAAGTTACCTTTACACCCTCACTTATTAAACCCTGTGCTGTTGAATTTTAACTTCAACTGCTGCAGCAGAAGGACGGATGCAGCAGCAACATTTTTTTTTGGAGGTTGCTTGCATGCCATCCAGAAATTTAATTTAGCATTTAAAATTCCTGCAAGTTTTTTTTGTAGACGACCGCAGCCATATTTCTGTACAGGATTGTATTTAAACACAACAACCAGCATTAACGCAATTCACCAACCAGAAATTAAACAAACAAAAATTTACCCCCCAGTTTTGTAAATTCAAAAGGAGGACACGTGGAGCATTAATATTGGATTGCATGAAATTGAAGGGAATCTGAAAACCTGAAAACCAGACCCGAATTTTTTATAAGGCACATTGGATTGAGAATTCGCGTTACAAATTAGGCAGACGTCAGCATCCCATTTTGGAACACGAATTTGGTTTGAAATTCAATCTATTCAGACTTTTGAAGTCTGATGGAAAGGGTTCTTTAATGTTTTGATAGTTTAATTTTATGTATGCTTTAATATATACATATGTTTTAAACATATGTTATATATATATCATATGTGAAATGAAAGGTGGGCCATAGAATTTAGTTTTAATTTTATTTTTTTTTAAAGATGGTTTATTATAATATGTTTTATATGTTACGGCATATAAAAATAAAAAGGACAAAAAAGTTTGGTAGTTTTTTTTATAGACAGTACATAATTTTTTAAAACACAGCAATGTGTAAAAAGTGAAAGACTGAGTGTAACTTTTTAAGTGTGTATGCACAGCAGCGCGAAAGTGAAAAACACAGCAGAGTGTTTTAGAGACAGAGTATGTTTATTTTGAACAGACAATGAGTTGGTTTTATGCACTACGTTTTGTAGTAGTCATAATTTGTTATCCCTCTCAGTGAGGAAGAAGTGTAATAGTTTTTTTTTGAGTTATTGAAGGGAATAGAAGTTTGTTTTCAAAGTATTGAAACTCTATCTCCTGACCAAGAAATTTTTTTTTTCTCTGTGTTAGAGGAAGGGAGATTTATTCTCCATTCATTGTTCTGGAATTTTTCAATATTCCAACATGTGCAAGAACAACAGATGTTGTGGTTCCATCCCCAGCTAAATCATTTGTCTTTGTTGCAGCTTGCCTTACCAACTTGGCCCCAATATTTTCAACTGGGTCCTCTAATTCAACCAATAAAAAGGCCAAAACCATAGCATTGAGATACATTTCATTACATTGTCAATAACAATAAAATTTGACTCAGCCATAACCCTTTCCTTTTATTGTTGTGAAAATCTTTATGCATTACTCTAATGTGGCTAGTCCATAGGCCAAGTACACCACTGGGTAACAAATATGTTTCCTTTCACCTTTGAGTTTTCAAATTATGCCTACCAAATATAAGACATTTAAGAGGGGGAACTAATACAACATTAAAAATAAAACCAGAGCACACATCTAAAAATTACCTCCTTAGCTACTGTCACACCATAATTAACTATTTTCGGAGAACCATGCTTTCTCTCCAAGACAACATTTTTCCCTTCGCCCCAAGGGTGACTCCAAAAAGATCAGCAAGTTTGTTCACACCTCCTGCAAGAAAAATTGAAAATGCTTTCATTAAGTGTGCAATTGAATGCCATACCATATGCCAAAACAACCCTCCATGAAAAATTAAAATCGAATATAAGTGGACAAGGAAAGATCCACCACAGTGAAATTTCACGTGCAGGTGACCTTCCTTTAAACATAATTTTTTCTCTTACCTGCAATTTTTTTGTCACTGAGCCATCCTTGTTGAAGTACAACTCCTTTTCCATAGCTCTTGTATTAACTACCTTCTCTCGGTCGTGTAATCTCAGAGTCCCTCTTCTGCTTGAGCGATTAAAGGAAATGGGTGAAAAAACTGAAATAGAAGACAATTGTCTGTGATAATTATCAAACATTACACCCAACTTCTTTCCCTTTCCATTGTTACCCAATGAGGTAGATGTGGCAATTGTTCTCATACTGCTGCAAAGCAGAGGCCATCTTCTCTTATCTTGAATATAGAATTACAAGATCTTCATATTAGTATGAACCTTAAAAAACATGACTCCCATTGCTAAAAACCACTTTTAAGTTGTAACAGGCAAACTAAACAACTATCGCAACTTTTGACAACTTATGGAGCATTAAGAGAGAAACAACCAAAGATAAATACAACCACGATCCTAATTTTAATGAGACCGGACTATATATTTGCATTAATATAATAGAAATAAATCACGACTATATTAAGGCCAGCACAAAAAAATCTTTAACCAGTGTCTCTCGCGGCCTTCAGGTTGCCATGCTAGAGGTTGCATATTTTTAATTTAAATTCTTGACCTCTCGTGCCCATCTATGAATGCATCCAATGGGATATCTACATCAAATGCTCCTTTGTATCCCCAAAAACAAATTCCCTACTACAAGAGCACTAGTATTGATGGATCACCCCACACCATCCCACCTACTAGAAATGGTGAAAAAGGAAACCCGAGAAAACTTTTGAAATATCTCAAGATGACTATATGGGTGGTTCTTATGAATCAACCAACCATTCATAACATGCTCATCAATCTAATCCATGAGTATTATGTGACGATATTCAAGCAGGCACTGAATCGGATTTCTGAAGCTATGTTAGAGAAACCCTAAACTCTCACTGAAAATAGGTGAAATGTGGCACCACTCAGAGATTGACATGTGCCAATTAGTACAAGTGGTAGAAAATTGGCATGCTCAAACAACAAGGTGATGCAGGAATGACATGAGGGAGAAAATATCATAAAAGCCCCAAATCTGGAGAACTAAAGCTCATCACCAACCTGAGATTGACAACTTTACATGATGTAACCTATGAAATCGTCAATGGAGAAATCATAGTAACAATAAAGTAACCTATGTAACAATAAACTCGGATTCATCCTGGGAGTGGTAATGGGAGAAATCATAGTGAACAACAGGAAACATGCATAGTTGCTTACAATCAAATAGATGAAAAAACACATACAAAAAAACTAGATAATAATCGTGAACAAGCTTAATATTGAATTATGAACTGTAAATGAACTTACAAAATGTGACATTACGAACCTGGTCAAGCGCACAAGCAAAAATATCTTGGACATGACCCTGGTTGACAAGTTGTATTGCTCATGATGCAAGAGGATTTGTACCTGCACTGCCAAGTCAATCAAAATCCATCATTATCTATACATTAAATACAAGTAATTGATGTAGTATTTTTTACTCTAAGATGCATTCTTATGATAATGTTAGAACATATGTTGAAAATGTCAAAACATACCTGAATAAGCTCCTCTTCGTTTCAAGAACAATTTACTGGAGTCGCATGAACTTGGAACAAGCCTCCCACGATCTGAAAGAGTAGCAACTAAGTCAACAGTGACTTTTTTGTTGCTACACTGGATCGAGGGAGGTTTGCTCCAAGATTAAATCGCTCCAATAAATTATTCTCTACTAAACAGGGCCAACCACGTGAAGGTGGAAGCTCTTATGGCCCCTCCCCCTCACATCACTCTCAATTCCCCAATACCCAATCTATATTTCATTTTTTACTTTCATGAGCATAAAAAAAAAATATTCAATAACTAATAATAAAAAAATTCAACAAAAAGTACGCAAGGAAACATTGCAATTAATGCTTGACATAAAAATAGTATGATAAATGAGTTTTTTATATAACGCAAAAAACGTTCCAAGTATGGTAACGTTTGTATTATAATAATACAATATTTTACATTATCAAATTTTCTTTTTCTTCTTCCTATTTCTAAAGCTCCTAATTACATCATCAATATCATCGTGCTCTGCTCCTGTTTCGTGCCTTTCGACCCGCACTGTTGACCTAGTTGCATAGTCACGATGTCTAGTCTCATCCAGTGACGGGGTATCGCCTACAAAAACAGATAATATTAAATTTTAATTGTCATTTTTTAAATATCATTGAACTAATTCGGTAATATTAATAAAAAAAATTGCAATGAGATTATTTACCTGGTGCACCAGTTGTCGCCGCTGACCTAGTTGTGTAGTCATGATGTCTGGTCTCATCCAGTGACAAGGCATCGCCTACAAAAACAGATAATATTAAATTTTTATTGTCATTTTTTAAATATCATTGAACTAGTTCGGTAATATTAATAAAAAAAATTGCAATGAGATTATTTACCTGGTGCACCAGTTGTTCCCGTTGGGACTGTTGCCCTGTCTTCCTCTCTGGTGGTAAGATCCTCAAGGGAAACATTCTCTATCATTTAAAAAAAAAACGTTATAAGTACAACCATCAAGGTATAATTAGAAAAAATTATAAGTGGAAATTAATTACCATCATGGCCCTCACTGATAGTAGCATTGTCGGCCTGGTCCCCACTACAATGATCAGGTTGCATGTGAGGATCATATACCTCTGGCTCTAAAACTAGGTTATTTGCCTCGTCGGTAGTGTTGCTCCCCTGATTTAAACAAAGTTGTTAGACATTAAATTTATGGACGAAACCAAACATATTGAAAGGTTAATGTTTTACCTTATCAGGCATTCTAGATCTTGGGACCTGCCCCAAGCTTCTGCGATGTTCAACTATGACTTGATAGCCGAAATGGAAAATGATATTTTTATCTTCCTCTGTAGTTTCTGTTCTGAATTCATCACCCCACATTACATATGATTGTGTATTTTTAATCATATTTGATAGGATTACAAAAATGTTGGAAGGCGATACAATTAATTATCAGATGTTTAGCTACTTAATTACAATTCTTGTAGCTAATTTCAAGTAGCCGCCCTAGCCTAGCTTGTGATGGCAATTTTTTTCAATCCTAGCTTTGGTTTCCTTTGAGGTGTCAGGAAACCTAGCATCAAAATATTGAAGTCAGATATGACGTAGCACACTTTTATTTTAGACATAGAGAAAATTAAAGCTATTGAATTAAAGTTGTAATTTACCTTGCAGGTCCAGTTGGCATTTTTCCTTCTTTCTTTGCCCTTTTCTCTTTTCCTTCATGGATGAGTGCTCTCCACTCACTCTTTGGAACTGTGAGAGGACGCTCATATCTAGGGTTAAATTGCAATTGCATCCTATAGGTGTCCCTGGTATATTTCAAATATTTTCCGGCTACCCGAGCCACCACTGTTCTGTCAAATGTGTCGACCCCAAAAAAGGCTTCTAGATAATCTAGAAGTTCTTTTTTCAGGTTGGAATTCTGGGAATTCCACCCTATGCATATGGTTGGGCCAAAAATTACCAACACATGGCTCTCCAAAAACTTGTAGAACTCATTGTTTCCTACACAGAAAAAATATATATATATTATCATTAATTTAAAAATAAAAATCATGATAAACATGTTTTATATAGAGTACATGAAATAGTTAAAATATTAAAATTTACCTGGGAATTGTATGTGCTTTATAGGGACACCTTCATCGTTCACCAACAACGTGCCATTAATGGTCCCTATGGAGCTGACACGTGTAGCTCCAAGAAACGCAATAATGTAGTTGGCCATATCAGCCTCATCACTGCCAACACGTTCAGCGGTTGGTTGGGTGTATTTTTGGGCAGGGTGTGTTTCTTGGCTGGAACCTAAAGGATTAGAAGGTGTACGAGAGGGTTGTTGGGCAATCTCTTGCTCTTGTGTCCCATTACCACCAACACCGGGTTTAGCAAGTGCCAGAAAACGCTACATACAAAAGAATTTTTTGTTAGTTTAGTCAATGTAAAAATTATAAATCAAACTATCACAATTCATCTCATGCAGAACAAAAAAAAACATCCTTTTGACTTTTTATTATTACCTGATATGTTTCTAGCTGGCTCATAAGTTGTTTTATACTCTCTTCTGTTTCAAGTGTTTGAGGCGCGTCTATCAAAGTATTAAATTCCGACCTTGCATCTCGTGCCTTTTTTCGCAACAAGAGCCCTGTAGATAGGGATGAAGAAAGCTCTTCCTCAAAGAGGGAATCATTAGGCGTACCATGGCTAGGTGTCTTCATATTTGAAAAAAATTAATATTATTTCAATTATGTATATAACTAAAATGCCTGAAGATAGAGCAATGATGGCACTTTACATGTTCTTCCGCTGGCCTCTTTCCGCGATCATCTCGTCTTGGGGTTGTTCCTGTACTGCCCTAATCAGTCTGCCACATTGCAATAAAATTATAAATGTAAAAAATTGAAAACAATAACTAACTTGAAAACACAAAATGAAAACTGAAATAATTTCTAATAAGACACCGGAAGACAGAGTTAGAGTTTCAAATATTCCTTGCATTGAATTCAGTCCTGGAAACATGTCATTGCACATTAAGGCACCCAAACAAGAGACAAGTTGACAATGAAGACCTTATTGAATATATTGTTGGAGCAACTTCTAGTAAACTTTTTGTGAAGACCTTGAGGACATTTTTGGAGCAAAATTGTTGAAGCTGATGGTATAGCATTGTTGGAGACGATCTTGAAGGGTCTTGAAGTGAAGCTTTTGGAGCAACTATTGAAAAATCCTTAGAGCATTTAAGTAAGGCACTTTCTATCTTCCATCACCTTTTTCCTTTCAATATCCTTTAAACGATTTTGTTGATATTTAATGTTTGAAATCACGTTATAATTCCTTGATTATATGTGTTTGGGGACTTTCCCTTTGAAATTACCCAAAATACCCTGGCAATTTTATCTTCAGGATGCATGTCTGACCCTATTGTTCAATATTTTGATTGATAGTAGTAAACATAGAGAGTTAGGGGGCTCTTGACTTGGTTTGGTTGGGCCATTAGATCCCTAACATCTACTAGGGAGAACCCCCCTTGAGTTGGAGGAGAGCTAGCCCGAAGTGAAAAGAGGTTGGTGAGGTGATAATGGGGCTATTGAATTACACATGGTATCACACTTTAGCTTTAGGAATTTATCTTGATAAGTGCGATATTTTTCTATATCAATTCTCAAATTGTTTAGATATTGTTAAGAACTAATAAGAAGTGATGTTGAGGGGTTTTTGGGTATAAGAAACAATACCATTTTAAAACTAGGGTTCTCAGTCCTTGGCATTCCTTCACCTGGGCCTAGGGGCACACTAGAATAATTTCACACTAAACCATGAAAACTTAAAAGTAACTTAACAGATCCGTAAAGTAATAATAATCATAATTCCTAATTTCCTATTGTACAATATGATGCAAATTATTAAAACATGAAGCAATGAAGACATGCAATGTCTGAATTTCAAGATTGATGAACCAATACAAGAAGTTAGAAACTATAACTTTGATTCAATACTCTGTGTCCTAACTCCAGGAAGGAATCTAGTTTGTAGTATAGAACATGCATCGTGTATTATCAATTCTTAATTGACAACAACTAAAGGTCATCTACCTCATCAATTCCTTCCCATTTTGTGTTTTTATGTTATATTCCTTATAAAAGTGTCAAATTTCTCTCAAAATAAGCAACCACTGAATAAAATAAAAAATAGTTGAGATATGATTGAGAAATGGTCATTTATTTCTTGAAAGGATATTCACAATTTCTTTGGTTGTTTTTCATCTCAAGAAACAATAAATGACCTAAGAAACTATCGTGATGTAATATAAGAAACAACACAGTGCAATGGCCATTTTCAAAGCCAAATGATGTCCATCGAGGACATGGCCTTTATTTGGTTCCTGTTTCATAGGAGTTTCGGGTAGAAATGGAACTTTGTTGTACCATTTCCAGTAGTAAAAAGGGAAAACCTTCTTTTTCCATGGGAAATAATTTACCTTTCCTTTTTCAAGATAATCTAAATCACAAAAATATGAACTATACTGCACACATTCTTGGATAATGTGAAAGTGGAAAAGGAATACCCTACACAAGTGATGCACACATGTACATTTGAACACTAATATATTTTTGTAGTTGAAATGCAATGCTTGTTTTCATTTAAATGTAGGGTTTTTAAAGCAGGGAGAAATAATGGCTGCCAAATTAATAAGTGTTTCTTTGGGAAAAATTTAAATCTTGTATTGGGTGATGAAGATAATAGAGGGTATTGAATTTTGATTCTTGACATTGTGTTTAACTTGAATAACTCAAATGATTATAAATATCAGTGGATGAGTTCTTTTTTTCAAGTATGTCACTCAAAACTCTTATGTCAAAGCATTGTATGATGGCTAGCTTTTGCTTGTTTCCCTTTCTTCAGTTCATTGTAAAAAGTATATTAATATATTGGAGCATGAATGATAACTACAATTTTTTGCTCTGTAGTATATCCAGCCCCAAGATTATGAAAAATTTTCTCAAGTGGAGCTATTGGTTATTGATGAAGCAACTGTAATTCCATTGCCTGTTGTAAAGGCTCTACTCGGGCCATATTTAGTGTTTCTGTGCTCTACTGTAAATGGGTAATAATTATAAATGAGCCAACCACAATCAAATATTTTGTAACCATTCGGTTTCCATGGATAGTGATGATGATATTAACCCTATATGTCAGTGACCTATATCTATATGAGAATGATCTCAACATTGACCTTGATATGGTTGTATGGATGTGACCTTTGGTATGTCATCAGAAAATCCCCAAATATCATAAAATCCCCAAATATGGAGAACTAAAGCTCATCACTTTCGATCTGGAGTACTACCCTTGTGATAAAGTTGATGAATTTCGATCTCCCATTCTCTACCACTTTTCACTTCACCTTCAATATAGATTAGACCAAGGGCAATTCGTTACTGGGTGTTGAGATGGATGAGTTTGTCGAACTAAAATCCATAGCTTAAACTTCATGAAACTGGTGGAGTCAAATTCATGCAAGCACAAACACATCTTACACATCCTCTTTGAAACTCATCTGAAACAACATTGGAAGACATCTAGAGAGAACCCTACAGCCTAACACAATCCAATGGAATTGACCAAAAAAACCAAAATAGAGTCAACCCTACTATAGGAGGAAGGGCCTGCAGTAAGAACTTACCATTTTGCAAGAGCTGAGGGCGAATGTTGTTCTACAAGAGCTGAGGGTGAATGTTGTTCTGCAAGAGCTCAGGGCGAATGCAGGGTAAATGTTGTTCTGCAAGAGCTCAGGGCGAATGCTGAGGGAAAATGTTGTTCTGCAAGAGCTCAGGGTGAATGCTGAGGGCGAATGTTGCTCTGCAAGAGCTGAGGGCAAATGCTGAGGGCGAATGCTGTTCTACAAGAGCTGAGGGTGAATGTTGAGGGCGAATGTTGTTCTGTAAGAGCTGAGGGTGAATGCTGAGGGTGAATTCTATTCTACAAGATCTGAGGGCGAATGCTGAGGGAAAATGTTGTTCTGCAAGAGCTGAGGCCGAATGCTGAGGGCGAATGTTGTTCTGCAAGAGCAGAGGGCGAATGCGCGCATGATATTAGACGTTAATGTAGTTTTTAATAAAATCATTTTTATGTAGCGTGCATATAAGTTTCATATTTTTATGTAGTGCGCATATAAGTGTCATTATACCAATGGTATACAAAGCGTCGCTATTGCGACAGATGCCTCCAAACGTCACAATTGCGACACTTAGACATTGTGTCACACTTGCGACGTTTGGAGGCAGTCGTCGCAATAGCAACGCTTTGGGGCATAGTGTTGCAATTGTGACGTCTTCCTCCAAACGTCGCAATTGCGACACTTTGCCTAAGTGTTGATATTGCGACACTTTTCTCTAAACGTTGGTATAGCGACGGTTTCGGGCGGGATTGAAAAAATTTGGGGAAATTTTCGACATTTGGTCAAAAGCGTCGGAACCAAGTGTCAGAATTTCCCCCAAATGTACTAGTGTAGGTTTGGAAACCCTTTTAGGAGTGACAGCATCAACTTCAAAACCACTCATGAACAGAAAGGATGTCCATTCTCTTTCTAGTCTCTTCAACTCCTCTAACACCAACAACTTAATCAAACCATGGTGAAAAATAGAATTTTCATTGCCTTCTGTTTTAACTTGAACCTTATCTGAAATTTTACTTAGACTTCTGTATAAATAAAAGGGAAATTCAAGTGACCACTTACCCACAAAATGCAGAAGAATCATGAGGTGGTAGGAGTAGACCATGTGAAATCTTCCTTCATAGGTGAAATACTTTCGAATGATCACCAGCAGCTTTGAATAGTTTTCCTTCATGTAACTCCTAGGGATAGCATTTGTGAGATCAATTTCACTATGCTTTAGTTTGATAAAGTCTTTGCAATCCTGCATGGTGAATTTGATGCCTTTAAACGATTTTTCCCCTCCTCTAAGGATTCTTGTTGCTACTGAAATGTTGTCTAGTGTAACTGTGAGGTTTAACATTCCCACCTTTGAAGTTGTTCTAGTGAAACTTTTAGCAAAATCCTTGGAAAATTGTAGATGACAACTCTGCAACCTTTGACAGAATTTCAAACAACCTGTTCTTCTGAATACCTCCATGGCAGTTGAGTCTTCATTTAGAAAATTCATGTCCATGGGATCATATCTGTGACAATGACCACCTTTGTTATTTTTCTTCCTTGCATCCATGGTGGCTTTATATCTTCTCAGCCTCGCTTGCTTGATGACACCTACAACCTTTGAATATGCCAACAACCTTCTTGGCTCGATGAAGAAGCTCTCTAGAACTCCAATTACATGCAAAGATAAAGAAGAGTATGAAAAAAATACTAATTGGGTAATTTTTTATGGTTTGAATGATAACTCATGCCTTAATCATGACACATGCATGCTAAAAATAGTAATGATGACCTCGGACATGACTTTGTACTTTTGAAATAACCCTAACAGACTTGAATGATGTCCACCCTAACTCCTCCAATGATGAACTAACACTTTGCATCGAATTTGACAAGACAGATAGGAAAACAGATTTTCGTAGCATAGCTAGTTCATTCTTTGACAGTTTCGCTACGAAACTATTAGGAAGTTTCGTAGCGAAAACTGTTATTTCACAGTATAAAACGCTACGAAAATATGTAAAACTGACTTAAGTGTCCTTTTAAAATTTAAATTCTTGGGAAATGAAAACTGACACCAAATGATGATTGATGGGACATGAAATTTCATGAATGAAGGTGGCCTTGAACCTTAGGATAGGTTAGAAATGTAAAAATTGAAATTTTCCTATACGAACTTGAAAGATTTAAGGAAACCTTTGATAAATGAACTATATGACCATGTCAAGTAATGTTTCACATATTTTTGAGTGATAACATCTTCCATCATTTCACTACCTTCCCCAAGTTCCTTCGTCACTGGTCACCTATATCACTCAATTCTACCTCAGTCCTGGATTGCTACAAGATTGTCCTGAAGTGTTATAGAAACGTCCATATTTTCTACAGGATTGTTATAAACATAGAGAAATGGGTTAGACCTGATTTTTTTCATAGGGGAACGAGAGGAGGAGTACACCACATGATCATAATCCACCCCCCACACCATTTAGCCTCTTCTCCACCCAAATATTTATCTTTTTCCATTAAAAATCCCCATTTCCACCCCTTCTTTCATTACTTTCACCACAACCAAGGCTTATGATCCTTGTCCATGTTTTGAATATGAATTATAAATGTTTTTTAGAGCATCACCTGAAGGATATTGTGGTCACAGGGGGTTTGTGTGAATGCTATAGGAATAAGTACAATTGTGTAGAAATCTACACAAACCCTATAGAACCACAGTTGGGACCACTTGGAGGCACAAAATGAAGAATCAACTATCATGGAGGTATTCAAGACTCATTTCCTTGACCTTGGAAAGTTATAAGACTTTTGCAAAGCTGCTACAAGATCATTGTTCATCTCCAACATCAGCACTTGATCCACCATAAGAAAAACCTATGTTGAAAAGCCTCGATCAATCAAAGTAAATTTAAAAAAATGTATATACAAAAAAAAAACAAAAGAGAGTTAATCTATAGAGCAACAAGAGTGGGAATATGACACCTCAAGAAGCCAGCAGATCATCCATTATTTTTGGAGTAGTAAGCAAACATCAAGCACTCAATACAAATGTAGAAAAACTCAGGTAGGCATGAGTATGAAATTCCCCACCTCTTCCTTTAAGTGCATCATAGTTCAAATATGTTTAAAATGCGTGAGAGACAAGGGTTTTTTAGATTGAAGGTGGCCAACAGTCTCGACCACGCTCGAATAGTTGAGTAAAGTTAACTCTCTCTCTTTCATCCAATGTGGGAAAAACAAAAAAAAATAAGAAGGGAGATGATGTCGAGGAGTAGGAAAACGGATCTATGAGGAGGTTATGTAGTGGTAGGTAGGGACTAGCTAACATAATGTGCTAACCCCACCACCAAACCACAAAAGGAATAAAGGACGAGATCATGCCTCATTTTTACCAAGATTTCATTCCCAAAAATGGTAAGATAGGCCCACTACATTGTCGAGAGTAAATATAGATACAACCATGGGTCCCTTAGGCTGCTACAAAGGTTCTACAGGATTTGGGTCCAGTGCTACATGATTTTCACCAACTGCTATAATATTCTCACTAGTTACTACAAGATTTCCCAAGAGTTGCAAAAGGTCTCGATTTTGTGTGAATTCTCCTCAAAAACCCCAAATACATGAAGCACTCTCCAAGGTAGGGGTAGGTAGTGCATTCTCCTCACCTTCCCTACATAAAAAATCTGAAAAATTGGATGATTTCTATCTATAGAGGCATCCTATAGCAAACCCTTGAAAATTGAATTTTTTCAAACCCTATTTTTTTCTTATGTGGAAAGCATGCTATTAAAATGGCAAGTTCACTTTGAATTTTGCCTATAGTTCTCCTACCTCTTAACAAAATAAGAACACTATTCCTCTCATCTCTGTTTTGAAACCATAGGCTTCTCAGAAATTGATCATTGGTAGAAAAATTACTTGAAAAATACCTTGGGAAAGCCTCAGTAGAAAACATGGGAGGAGTATTCAATAGGAGGGAACCCATAGACTAAAAAAGAATCCATCAACACCCTCATGTTAACATTTTCAAAAAACACCAATGAATGAGGTTCTTTAAGAAAATTAAGGGATGTGATGATGAAATTACCCATGAATTTTCCATTTCCCTCCAACCTCAAGGGGAAGATAGTGCCATCACCATTGTGAGAGGGATTATCATCCATTTAAATGCAGAACTAATTAGCAAGGTGACCACATTGGCTTAAATATTTAGATATGGAAAGGAGGATAGAACAGAATAAATCACAACTAAAAATAATTTCTTCCTCCCTGAAGAATGTAGAAATTTGATAGAAATTGCAACTGCTCAAGATTTCAAATTAAAAAACAAGAGACACAATTCTACTCTACTTATCTGCGAAATTTAAATCACAATTTAGAGCAACATGCATATACATGAAATAATAAAAACCACAAATACACAATGATTTCTAGGGGAAACAAACTAGGAAAAAATATTTCAAACCTCTTTGCATTAATCAGTTGAATAGATAAACTATTACAAGTGTTAGCTCCAGCTCTAAGCTCAACCTGCAAAAGAATAATTATTCTATCTGGTGAATGAGAAACTTTGGCAAACACTTAGCCAATTATTTTCTCACCTAGCCTCTAATTTCCTTGCACAAGTCTTGAGAAAAAATTAACCCCTAAAATATAGGAATTTCCTACTAATTGATTGTGCAATTCCCAAGGATTGATCTCTTGACGTCATGCGACAACTATACACTCAAACTAGTATAAAACTCATGTTACACTGCCTTGGCATCTTCACTTAATATGAGGAACTCAAATTCCATGCATGCATTAGCTATTTTGGGTTGATTTATTAGTTAACTTACAGGTCTCTAAGTTAGATTTTTGTCATAGTGCACAATTGACCTTCAACGACTCTATCAATAGTTATAGGTCAGTTAACCGAATACAACTAAAAATAATTGAAATAGATTACTAAAATTTAGAAACAATACATGCATAACTAAACTCCAAGCCCACTAACTCAAATTTACTGAGCTAACTGAGTAACAAGATCTATTTCACACAATTTAACTTCTTCCAAGTTGTCCTGCTGATGTGGAAATTCGATCTACTCAATTTGACCAAGGCTAAAGTCAAATTGAGCCTATCTTGCTACATTTTTTCAACACTATGTATTAGCAAGAAAGGGGATTTTCACCACCCCTATCCTGCACCTATGGAATTTGAATGTACCTCTTGACAATGCATTTGTTAAGATGTGTTCATCTTTATCCTCACTTGGAATGTACTGTAGCAACATAATTCTCCTTTGCCACAATCTCGTAAATGATGATACCAGATATCAATGTGCTTGGACCTATCATGAAATATTGGATTCTTAGATAGCTTAATGCAACTTTGATTATCACAATTTATCGTTTTTGGACCCAGCTCTTGACTGAAAATGCCCAAAAGTATTTTCCTCATCCATATGTCCTCACATGTTGCTTGAATTGCAGCCATGTATTCAGCCTCTGTTGAGTTGAGTGCCACAGGCCTTTTATTCATGTTGTACCAAGAAATTGTTATGGACCCTGTGTTAGTGTGTTTGGTGCATGTATGTACGAAATCACACCAACTTAAGGGGTGTGGTATTCCCTCTTAAGTTATTGGTCACGGGTAGAAAATATATGGAGTCAAGCAAGTTAGTGGAACATGCTAGAACATAAACATACTATATAGAGAAATAGCATGCATATTCAAACATAAAAATTAAACTAAAACTAAAACCAATAACACGAAAGCTCTAAATAGAGTCAAAAAACTTCAATAATCCAAACAGTGGTGCTTACGTCACCTCTTATTGAGCGCTAGTAGGAAACGAGGATGGAACTTTAACCCACTTGCCAAGAGGCCCTTAGAACTTGGGGTTCTAAGCCCTGATGCAAGGATGTCTTTACTTCCGAGCTGCCTTGGCGCAAAGTCTCCCTCTCTCTACTATGGTGGACTGGAGTTGTTGGATGGCCAACAACTGAGTCCCCTATATCTCTGCTCTGGATCACACACTGCTGGTATTTCTTGGATAAATTCTGGCCAGCATAACAATGTGCTCTCAAGTTTCTCATCTCTTGGTGGCCTTTTATAGGAGAATTCAAATCCTCCTTCCCTCTCTTGGTACATTGTTGATGGTGACCCAAGAGAGGAGGGTGATTCCATTGTGTGCTCCCATGATGTCATAAGGAGGCTTGGATGGCTATCCTTAGGCAACTTCAAGTGTGGAATCAATTTCCTAGAGTGTGCTTTTGTGGTCCTAGAAAGTGACTTCTGCCACTCCTAGGATTGTGCACTTTTTGGGTCAAAAGGCGTGCAAAGGTGCGCTTATCGAAGGATTTTGCACACAAAATCATATTTGACTAGTTCAAATTTGATTTTTCCTCAGACCTTAGAGATTTTTAAAATACTTCTAGATTCTCTAATGTCTCTCGGCCCTATAGATCCTTCTGCCTGACATTAAATAATGTCACCTTTGCTTGTACGATTTTCCACTGATAACAGTTTCCCCCTAATGTGTGAGGTCTAGGAAGAACTGTACAGCCAAAATACATTATAGTTTCTTTTCTGTATAATGTGCATAGAGAGAGAGACCTATGTGTAGCTCAGAATTGGAGACATCCTACACCAGTTCGAAGAATGACCATGTCCTGTGGGACTTGTATGCAAATATAATACAATATATACAAATTTTCTATGAGGTGGGCATGTCCCATGCTTGTGATGCTTTGGCTAGTTAAACAAATCTATTTGACATATACATGTTCCGTATGTGTCACTAATATGGTAGTGATCTGTTGGTTGATGACGACGATTGTTGATGCCCTCAGGGGCGTTTTTTCTTTGAAAATAGGTGGAATGTCGTACCCATATGCGTAAACTTGGTATGGCATATAACTACGCATTGGATGCATAGGTGCTAGCTCGGACCTTCCTGTGTAAGAATTGTTGAAAGAGACACTTATGAAGGCACGGGTCTTCAATGAATTTGATCAAAGTGCAATGGTTGTAAGGTATGATACCATCTTGACGTGAAAACTTGTGTTGTAGTAGAATGTTAGGAGGATCGATGACATCTGTGGGCAATGATGTCTCCCGCAGTGCCACCCAAGGATGTCCCTTTTGTGGAGAGGGGTGATCCAAGGTACCGCTTCCTTTTTGAAAAATAGGTGTTGATGTCGACAAAAAGGAAGCCGCAACCGAACAAGAGGGTCACTGATTCAGGGGATCATGATCATAGATTTGATGGGTTTAACATAGGCATGATGGCGAGGGATGATTGAAAACTGATGATGGGGATTTAGTGGCCCAAGGTTAGAGTATAAAAAGCAGCTCGGCGGCAGTCATAACTATTTTTGATGGGGAAATCCCTGGAGTCGGTAGGACTTCTAGGGTGGGTATAAATTGGTTATGGATGTCATAGTGGCTTTTGCGTGAGGGTGGTATACTCCAACCAAGGGTGTTCAGGGATGCTTCCATGGGAGAAAAAATGAATGAGTGGATGGGGAACATAGTGCACCGTTTGCGGTCTTTTTACACTTACCAAGAGAATAAAATAATGGGGTTTGGTTTGTACAAAACATAGAGACGAGTGCCCCAAAACATGAAAGTGCTTGCTCACTGATGATGTGAGGAAGGTGTTTTGCTGAGGGTGGGGGGCCCATTGGTTGGTCTCATATGTGAGGTTGATGAAGTGGATGGAAAAATATCGCAAATGGGTTATGCTGATGGAGGTATGGTAGGCCAAATGCGAGGCGTGGTAGTGCGCTTTCAATATTCTTGCACAACTCGGTCGTCTAGGAAAGGGGTTTTATTTTGTATGGTAAAAATTGACCTTATGCATGGTGGATGAATGGGCATGAGGTGCTTCTCGAACTATAGAGGTATGGCCATGGCATTACTTTTTTGTGATAAATGGTCTACTTTGGGTAACGAGCACCATGGAGGGGAGGCTCTACCAACCAACGAGGATTCTTATCATGTGCAGGGCAAGGTGATGATAAACACGGTTGGATGTGTGTAACCTATGGTTAATTTATGATGGAGAAATGATGTCAGGATATCCAGAGTTTTCTGGGACTCTATCATGCTCGGGGTAGAATGATACCTACTCTGGAACTTTCAGTGGATGGAGTTGTGGACGGTTTGCGTACTTTCCAGCAAAAACAACTACCTCAAGTGAAAGCATATTCTTTATCCAATATTATAGAAAGACATGATCTTTTAAAAGAAGGTGAGAGAAGGCATACCTATCGGCGCTGAAAATTTATTTTTTTAGGAGTGTGAATGTATGGAATTTCCTCTATTCATTATGGAGTGTTGATCACAGTTCTGCTTTTGGTTCGGAGAGTGGACCTTCTGATCTCTCGTTATGGTCCTCGAAATTTTTTGACAAGGGCGATATATAGGTGAATATGGCCCTAATTCAATTCATCTGTGCTTGTTGAGTTTTTGAGAGGTCATAGGCTGTTGCAGAGCAGTTATTTCCATTGCGGTTAGCCTTAGCATCATGGATTAGCGATATCATGCCCAGATAACCTCCATGACGTCCCACACTTTAACTTTTTCATTCTGAGGATGACGAGGTCCGTACAAAACTGGTTTGTACATATTCTGAGTCACTTTTACCCTAGATTGCGCGGGTGATCAGGGTAAGAACAAGCCTTCTGCGCATAAATTTAGGGTTTTGCGCACCTTAGGCGCACTTTTCTCATCTTTGGGTGTGCCTTCAGCGCACATTTCTAAGGGACATGCGCGCAAAAGGCCGAGGCAGGTTTTTTGTCCAAATTTTTGGACATTTTGCCTATTTTTTATGTTTTTATGCTACTGATTGGTTCCTGTTTGGATGATATGATGTTGTGGAGGGAGCAGCATTGGATTGAACTCCATACTGAATTAATCGTCGAAGGTCAGGCACACCAGCATCTGGCGCAATGGGGTCTCCTGAAGTTTGTGGAGAACAACCTTCTTTGGTCATAGGACCAACTGCTGCATTACTTGATCGAGCATTGGAACAGGTGGTGCAATGTGTTTTTTTTGTGTGGGACTGACCTTGCTATCCATCCTTAGACAGATATATACTTTGTGACTGGGATACTGCCTCAGGGTGAGGCGTTGAGGTATCCACTCCCTTCTGGAAGGGTGGATTTTGAGAGGATCCGAGCGCATCACTATGGCAGGGCACCCCTTATGGAGGGGTGTGTAGCCATTTCCTCGGTGAGAGACTTGGCCTAGTGGTGCACTCTGGAGGCTATCATGCGACTTCCAGGGTCGTCGGCTCCATTTTGGGCATCAAGCCCGCAGGTTGGAGTCTTGCATCGATTGAGGGTCGGGAACTTTTTCAATTTTTCCCACTTCTGCTATGATGGGATGGTGGCACAGCTTTACAAGATCTCGGATGGATCGAATCCATTGCGTACACCAGTATTCTATGCAGCATCATGTATGAGAGGGTGGTTCTGTTGAGACCGATGGTGGTGGTGCCTGCTAGGGAGCCACGGGAACCTCGCATGAGGAGGTGGGCTCCCATGACACCGCGAGGAGGTGGGGGTAGGGTGGGGCGTTACTGCAATGCCACAATGGAGTCCTTATTTGAGGCCAACCCCTAGATGCTTCTGCCATTCCCATATGCAGGGATGGACTTTCGGGGGATCCAGAGATGGGTCTCCCTCCTGGCTACATTTGGGGGCCAGAAGGTATGTTTTTATGTTTTCTGCATTTATTTGAGTATATATGTTTTTATGTGTTTTTATGGTGACAATGACATATTTTTGGTTACTCTTGCAGATGTTGGTGAGGTTGGTCACCCCATGGCTTAATTGGTTGGCCACAGTTCTCTTCGGAGAACTCGGGGAAGTCGCGGGGGGCTGGGAGGAGATCCTGCATAGCCTTAGGGTGGTGGACTTGGTGGTGGGGCTGGCCCTTCGGGGGAGGACAGAAGCTTGGATGTTGCCAAGGCTGCGGCCGAGCGAGCTCATGCCGATGCAGAGGCGGCGCGTGCTAATGCAGCGGAGGCTTGCATTGCTAAGCTGACCACGCGGGTGTCAGTTCTGGAGGACGCCTGGGATCGAGTGGACCACTTGACCCAGGGGATGCCTTCTCGAGGATTTCTGGACAACCTCGAGGAGGTGTGGATGGAGATGTTGATGGCCTGGGAGAGGGACTATCGATCTATTTTACGTCAAGTAGCAGTCTCAGTTTTGACGGCAACTCCAGTAGTGGTACCGGGAGCGGCAGTGGGTCCAGGTGCCCCACCTAGGGGAGCACTGCCCTAGAGTCCTTTTGTACATGGGGAAAGTACCCATTATGAGGATGCTTCCCCTATTTTTGATGACTTTTTGTGTATCTTTTTGGGCTGACCGACAGGTCAGAGATACTACTTTTTTACTCATACACACACACTCTGATATATATATATCAGAGATATTTTTTGCGGCTCTACATTTTGTGCCCCCTATTTCTACTTATGGATTATGTTATGCTGATGGATGTCTATGTTTTTTATGTATGATGGTTTATTCGATATTCTTTCCAATTTAGAATATTGTTAGCTATGCGACCATCTGCTTGGTTTTCACTCCTTGGTACATGTGTAAATGTAATGTAGTCAAATTGTCTACATAATATTTTTGCACGCAAATATTTTCTAAATAGATGTGAATCTCTTATCTCAAATGTTTAGTTTAACTGTGACACTACTAACTGGGAATCAAGGTCGACATACGTATGGCATGTGCCCTGATGGAGGGTGTCACACATAAGTCCGATGACGGCATCATATTCTGCCTGATTGTTTGTTGTTGAACCAACACACACACCGTTTGTGTAGCGTGGTGATCGGTCAAGGTGATAGATAACCCAGGCTGCTGCTGCTAAACTTTGAGACCATCTTGATGCTCCATAAGAAAATTCGAAGTAAGGTTTAGGCTGGTAATCCATTGTGGCACTCGAGCGCGTTTTGTAATAAATCTTTTGGTCAAAAATTTAAAGTGATTGAGTTTGTTTACGTTGACTATAGGGTGGGGCCTGCTGGGCCCTTATGGGTAGAAATTCTTGAGATAAAGGCCATTGATGGGGTTGTTGAAGAATGTCCCGTCTGGTTCCGTCAAGATGTATGCCCCCTGGCGGAGGCAATTTTTTATGATGTAGGGTCCTTTCCACAAGGTTTCAAACTTTCCTGGGCTTCTTTTGCGAAATCATAGTGGAGGACTAGTTCTCCCTCGGTGAATGAGTGAGGGTTGATGTGGCAGTCGAAGGATGCTTTTTCCCTTTTCTTATGGGCCTCGTTGTGTTGTAGTGATTGTCATCATATTTCGTCGACAAGCTCTATTTATACTAGGCGTTGTTCTAGAGATTGGGTATCATCGAGGAGTTCGATGGCAGCATGCAAATTCGGGATCTCGTGTTCTATGGGAATCATGGCTTTGACCTTGTATACCAAGTGGAAGGGAGTGAAACTAGTGGACATATTCACAGCCATGCAGTATGCCCACAAGGCAGAGAAGAGCATATGGTGCCAGTTGGTTTTATGGTTATTCACCATGTGTTGTAACATCGTTTTGAGGACTTTGTTTACAGCCTCTACCTGACCGTTGGATTGGGGGTAGTATGGTGAAGTGAATTCATGGGTTAATCCGAGGTAGTTAGATAGCTCCTCTAAAAATTCATTCTTGAAGTGTTTCCCATATTCAAAGACTAACTCCTTGGGAATACCGAACCGGACGATCACGTGGTTAAACAAAAATCGAGAGGCGGTTTCTGCAGTGTTTTCGTATGTGGGCATGGCCTCTGGACACTTGGTGAAATAATCGACAGCCACTATGATGTATTTATGGTTGCCCGATGATGTGGGGTTTTAAGTCATGAATTCAATTTCCCATTTACAAAAGGGGTCGGCAATGATGATAAGGTGCAGAGGAGCGGGAGGGGTTCTTTCCTTATGAGCGAAGTGCTGGCATCGATCGCATCACTTGACTATTGTAATGAAATCGCAAAACAGGGAGGGCCAAAAATATCCTACCCGTAGGACATTTTGGGTAGTGGAAATTCTAGATAGGTGGTCATCGCAAGCACCTCCATGACAGTCATTAAGGGCTTGTTCCGCTTGGTCGTGAGAGAGGCATCAATGTAAAATGGTGTCGATGCCTCGTCGGTACAAGACATCTCCCATGAGGAGATATCGGGGGGCTTGTTGGCATATGCACTGACGGTCGTCTCGAGTGAGATGGGGTATGAAATTTTGAGTTCAGAGGAAGAGGAGAATGTCTCCGTACCAAGGGTCATCGGTTGCTATGCAGAAGAGATGTTCATCTTGTATCGAATTGTTTACTGGTGATCCCTTGGTATCCCTTGGGAGGTCCGTAATGAACTCTGCTAAGCTAAGTGCCTTTTTTCTTTTAGGGAAGCGAAACTATAAGTCTTATTCTTGGATAATGACTATCCAGCAGGCGTACTTATGATTCATTAGGAGAGCAGGTATTTGATGGGGTTAATATCTCCGATAACCGTAGAGGTTTTTAAGATGATGTAGTGGTGAAGCTTCTAGAATGCATGTATTAATGCTAGGGAAGTATTTTCTTTAGGCTCATATCTTAGTGATGGGCCCGATAAGGTTTTGTTGATGTAATAGATTACGTGCTCCTTCCCATCTGGGCCTTCTTGGATCAAAACTCTGGCCAATGTGGACTTGGAAGCTGATAGATACGAGATATAATCTTTGTCATAGTCTGGGGGACTGATGAGTGGTGATGAAGATAAACTTTCTTTCAGCGCATAAAACGCTTGTTGGGTGTGTTCATCCCATTTGAATGGGATGTCTTGGTGAAGGAGGTGCAGGAATCCTTAAGCAAAAGTGGCATAATCTGGGACGAAGCGTCTCAGAAAATTTGCCTTCCCCTATAGGCTTTGAAGTTTCCTGAGGGTTTGGGGTGGAGTTACCTCTTGATAGGATCGGTCGATGGCATGCAAAGCGTCCCTATATCGCGGAATTTCTAGGCAATGATGGGTATAGTGCCCATAATTGCTACAGATAGTGCATGCGTGATTGGTACGCAATGATTTTCCTTTACCTTGGGTGGCAGGTTCCTTTTTACAGGAATGTGGTGTAGCAATGTCTACCTCAGAGATGAGGAGTGGTTTTAATTCATCCAGCTCTGGGAAGATATGGGTAGGGTGTCCTATTACGTCACATATGGCGCAAACTAGTGATTTCCATTGTGTGGTAGGAGTTTCCAGCTTCTTTTCTATTTTATCGGTTTTCTTAGCCGTAATCATCAGTTTTTCAATCGGAATTTCCTTTGTAGGGATTTTTTCGATAGTTTCTTGTATGGGTGGGGCCTACTCGGGACTTAAGGGCTTTAACCCAATGGCAGTGATGTGTGTGGCTCCTTTCCCAGTAGGGGGAATGAGATACCACACTAGTATTGCAAACAATATTTTTGGTAGCACCATTGTTTCCAAAACCTACTGGGATATGAAACCAACTGGGGGGTAGAGGAAAGGGGTTTGGGAAGTGGCGTAAGCTAGAGAGGCTGTCATGGCCGAGGACTTTGTAATGTTCCCAAATTCTAGCCTTCAGCTAAAAGGAACATTATAGTTTACATATTTTAATTTTGTTGAATAAAATGGGTAAGGAGACACCTTAACTCCCTTAGATGGAGAAATAACACTCCTTGTGTGAAAGGAGGAATAATAAAGCAACTGATTTGAGCACCACATGGTGTGAACAGGATTGGATCATGCTTGATATAGACATTTTGACCAAGTCCACATGCACTGTCTAGATACAATGTATCTCCTTGATGGACTACGCAATTTTAGAGGAGGATCACTTGCATGAGTTGGAAGGCACATGCTGATGTGACCCATGGTGGAGAGGATAAATTGCTATATATGGAGAGGAGGAGAGCCATTTTTATTCGTGCTTGATTATTATTTGCTTAGTTTGTTGAGACTACGCTCCTTTTGATGTTAGCAAGAGTGCAGTGTTGCATAGCACTAGGGTGTTCTCGATCAGGAATCCCTACCTCATCCTCAGGGAAGGAGAGATTCTAGAGCTACATTTCCTCATTCCGGCATTTTTCCAAAGCTACCTCCTTCAGTCACAGCGTTATTCCTAGAGCAGGATAACTTTGTGCTGTAGGGTGCAGCAATAGAGGATCTCTTGAGTCATTCCTTGGCTTGTTTTTCAGTGGAGGGCTTGGCTATCTATTGAAGCATCAGTGAGGAAGACTCCCAAGCTTATTTTCATATCATTGGCATCAGGCCAACCATCCTTCTTCCCTCACAGCGCAGTCTCCAGCTAGATCTGCGTTATTTTTGCAGGCAGTTGCTAGGAGGGTCATTTGAGCTCATTAGGAGGAGTTGTTTCTGAGTATAGGGATCAGACTTTTGCTTAGATACACTATTAGAGGAGGGAATCATCATTTCAGATATTCTATAGTCTCATTTTATATTTTTTATTAAGTTGCAGTGACAAGTTAATTGTCACATTGTACATTCTCCGGCATTTCTAGGAATCTCTCCTAGATTGGCTAGAAATCTTGTATTAGAGCCCATTCTTCTATTCTTGGGAATTTATTTGTATCCTTCAGCCTCATTATCATTTTTTATGTATTCAGCAGCTGCTACTCCCTTAGAGACTGCGCAGTCACTGCTCTCTGTCATTTTGTGCAATTGCAGCATCTCATGTATTTCATGGTTTGATCATTGGAGATTGGTTCTAATAGCTTGAGTGGCTTGTCCTCATGATTTTATTGTGTATTATTGCTGTGATATCAATATAATTATGGTTATATTATATTCCCTTTGTGACATTTTCATATTTGCAGAGTCTCATGATTATTTTCATATGTTGTTGTAGCTCACTCTTTGAGCACTTTTTCGAGATACCGAAGGGTGGGAGATTTGTCTAACCTACCTTGAGGGATTTCTTTGAGCTTAAATTATGGAAGTGTAATGTATGATGTATTAAATAAGGGATCCAAGTCCCCTTTCATCTTATTTTTGCATTAGTTTCCTTATACAGTGTCCTTGTGGACCCTATTGCAGAAAATCCTAAAAAAGGAACATTACAGACTCGGTGTCATTATTGCTTGTGTCTGTGTCCTAACTAGATTTGGCGCTTGATTTGGACATCATGCACATCAGAGCCCTATGACAACAGTTGATGACTCAGGTAAAAGAGGGGGATCTCCTAGGAATGATCCTAGGATGGACGACATTTTGAACTGGCTGGGGCCATATTCTTGGTACCGTGAAAGCGTGTCCGCGGATGTATCTACATAGGTTAGAATGACATCAGTGCTTGTTAGGGGCCACTTTTCATTGTGTGAATTGGTTGAAAGTAAAAATTAAGTCCTAATGGGGGAACATCATAGTTCGGAAGATGGAGGAGGCTATAGCTGACATGGCATACATATAACTCCGACCGAGGAGTATATTATAGTCCAAGTGGGCATCCAAGACTTCAATGTCTATAAGGACCGTCTTTCTAGGTAAGCAAACCAGGATGTTTTGGTAGAGGCCGACAGAGGTTGAAGGGCAACCATCATATGCCCTAAGCGTGATGTCTGATGGCTTTAGCTCGAGAGACCCTCACTTCTGCCAAATGTTCTTTGACATGATGCATGTGGATGGACCCTCTTGAATGACATATCAGTGAATGGTAATATTTTGGACCAATACTGGTATCTGAAAGGAAACCATTGAATGAAGCCTAGGGGTGGCTTTGTCTAAATCAAAATCCATTAGGCGTGTATCAGTAGGGTCGATAGCGCCTAATGCAGAAAGAAAGGCTTTTCGTTGCTTTGGGCATGACTGTAATACTTCCAAATCTGACATAGCAATGGGAGATTGAGCTAGATCATCCACAATGCTATAATTATGGGTTGCTTTGGAATAGTTTCATGCTCGCCTAGTTGGTCCCTTAGCCAGCTTCGGAAAATTTTCAATAGGAATATTTGATATGGTCAAAGGTGTAGTTGGTGCACTGGTACTAGCCCCTGACGCGTTGGTGTCTAGTGGGGTGTCATAATTTCTATTCTGTGTTTGAAAAAATAGTTCCTCTCCAGTCACGTATATTTCGTGGTTGTTATTTTTGGAGTCTTCGGGAGTTTGTTGCTACATGATGACTATCCCTTGATGGTGCAAGGGCTCCTACATGACTGTTGGTTGCTAGGCTGATCCCCCTTGTCCACAGTTACTCTACAGATTTTTCAGCTCAGGGAAGTTGGGACAGTGGTGAGTGTAATGGCCGTACTCACCATAGATCGAACAAGAGTGGTTTGTTCGAAGAGGTGGCCTTTTGTTCTGTCGTTGGGCATTTCTTGGCTCCTGGTTTTGATTTTGGTTAGAGTTAACTATAGCCTGAAATCGCGGAGGGTGCTGTTGGTTGTTGCCCCCCTATCCAAGATTTCCTTTATGCTTGTTTTTTCATTTTTTCTTAACCACGTTAGGAGGATAGTTCTCCTGGTTATATAGTTGGTACGGTTGGTTTTGGGAAGGCTGCACAAAGTTCACCTGTGCATTATTCTGCATAGGCGGGTCTTGTGTTGGGGACTGAGCATAATGTGGTCCCTGGTTTGTCAATGGTTGTTGGGGGGTGAGCTCTTCCGTCAGCATGTCTATCTGCGTACTGGGTCCCCTGAGCTGGAGGATAGGGTCCTCCATATTGATGGTGATACGATGATGCCCTACTGGTCAAATTTTGTGGAGGGATGTGATGACTTTGGTAATCGGGTTGTGGTACGTTCTAGTTAGAATCATACGTGTAACTGATTTTTTGAACGTTGTTGCCTGGGTAAATTTGGGTCAACGACCCAATTAAACCGTCTATGGAGTTCGATGCGGCTGGAAATTATTTGTAAGTTTGCAGATGCAGGGTGTTCAGCAGGATATTGTAAATATACCCTAACTACGTATAGATCAGCTCAATATGTTGAGCCTTACTGATGGCATCCTCTTCGAATATCGGCCTTTGTTGTGCCACATCCTTCAAAATCTCTACAGTGATAATTTTCAGGAATAGGTCTAACAATACTCGATCGTAGAGTTTGGCTTTACACAAACTACGACAGTGTTGCCATTCGTGGAGATGGTCTAAGATATGGACAATGGGGGTATACCTAAAGTGTGTAAGTAATTCCATTATGGAATCATGGTGAATGGGTAACTGAAAATAGGTCAGGAACACAGTGGCGAGGGCGCTAAAGGTTCCATGTGTAGCAGAGGGTTTCTCCACATACCATTTCGTTGCTACTCCTATCAGAGTGCATTGAAAAATTCTCGATTGAATAGTATCATCAACGATGTTGTTCGATGAGCACCACAGGTGGAAAGTCATATGTAATATTCAAAAATTTGCACATAAGAAAATTGGAATATTAGATTTTGCTACTTTCACCTAGGAGAGGAATAAATGGGTAAGGGAGCCCATGAATAATAAAATGTGAATAATTACCACCTTAATAAGGAAGGGGATCACTTCAAGAGCTGAACTTTACACTTACAAGTGTGAAAAAAGGAAAAATAGATGAGGACATAGTCAAGTTTGACTAAGTCAACATGCATTCTTGAGGAGGAAGAGATCACCTAAGTAAACCAATTCAATGTGAACAAGGATCAGCCTAAGACACACATATGTAAACTAGATTGAAGATCATTAGTGTGACAGAGGCCATGGAGGTGGATTAGTTGACCAAGTCAACATCGCAGCAACAAGAGGAGGGAAGCAAGCTAGGGCAGCGCAGTTTTGAAAGAGGAAGCTTCATGAAGAAGTCACCTCAACATTGTGTGGGGTCCGAGGTGAGGAGTCTCACCAAAGATAAAAGTAGGGCATAGAATCAAAGGGAAGTCATTCATGTATTCAGATATTTTGGTCTAGAGACCAATTGCATACTTCATTTGTTTAGCCGAAGTTGTTGCACTTCTTAGTGAAAGGAACTCCTATGCAGGGATTCCATCCTCTCTTGAGATCAGCTTCCTTAAGGGATCAAAGGGGAGTGATTTGAGATCCATTTTGGTATTTGGCTTGAGGCCGTTCCTTCACATTCAGCCACAGCGCAGTCTACTTTAGAAAATTGCGTCCTTGATGCAGGGGCAGCAGCAGCATTGTTGCACCCTTTGATTTTGTGCTTATCTTGTAAGAGGAGGTGCTTATTTCCCTCCGAGAGTTTTTTAGAGAGGCCTTTGGCCATATTTCTATATTATTCAGCTCTGATATGTTATATTCAGTCATGTTTAATGTAGATTTGTTGTAGAATGCGTTATTTTCTGCAGTCCTACTTGTTGAACCCTTAGTTAAACTGAGAGGGGGGGTGAATCAGTTTAACACATTCATGGACTTTTAAACTTTTTCATTAAACTTTATTAACACCTTCATTTCATGATCAACATAATGTGTGAGCAATGTTTATTTGTGAGCAGCAATTAATAAGCAGATTAGACACTGTATTAGTAGTCTTAATATGTGAGCAACAAGTATTATCAAACTAGATATACCATATCAACACATAGACATCATGCACATAGACACCAGATATAAGTGGAAACCCATAAAGGGAGAAAACCACATCTTGTTATTGTTGTGATGCAAAGGCAAGATCCAAATCCCTCTCACCACTGATTTTTGTAGGCACCAACCTACAGGAGGCTCCAACCTCAATTCTGCAAGCTACAACTTGCAAGGAAGCTCCAACTCCCGTCAATTTTCTGCAAGCACCAACCTACAAGAGGCTCCAACCTACAAGAGGCTCCAACCTCAGTCAGCTACAACTGACATCTATCAAGCTACAACTTGATAGGGAAGCTCCAACTTCCTTACTCTTTCAAAATAAAAAAAAACTTTTTGATTTACCTTGGATATAAACTATGTTCTGTACCTTCTCTTCTGTTGTCCATTAGTCCTCATATCTGCCCTACTTCATTTTAGCATCTTCTCAGATTCTCTATCAGCTGCTCCTTCTCCTTTGCCTTACTGCTTCATTTCTACATTCTCTTACCTCACTCTCTAACTGCTATATGCATATCAAGTTGATATTATATATAGAGTTCATCACATGACTGTTTGTATTCCACAAGGAATTTGGAGTGAACAGCCATGACTCTTTAGCTTCTGCCTTCTCATTCCTTTGTCCAACTCATTTAAAAACGTATAACAATATGTACAAATTTCAATGTTACAGTGGGATTTTTATTTTCCTTTGGATACTTGCCTTTGCATCACAAACAATATAAAACAATTACACATTTACATTTTCAGTTTCAATATATAAACTTCCCTCAGCCCTTGGCTTGTTGGTTTTGTCCTTTCTATTGTTGTCATGCAACTGTCCTGCATACCTCTGTTTACTGCAACTCTGATCACCTGTGCATGTATACCTATTCACTGCAATTTTAAATCCCTTGGTTTCATACCTCTTCAATTATGCAGTCTCTTTTTACCTCTTTACAAATTCTCCAAGCTCACTGTAGTTGTGTATCTGTTGTATATATGCTTGTTTTATAAGTTTAGCTCACCAATAACTCTCAATCTCTCAATATGTAAAAATTGCAGCTTCTTCTAATTTTCTGCTGACAAATTAACTCAATGTATGCGAAGGCTTTTCTTTTCACATATGATGGTTATCAAAACCACATTCCCCAGATTTCAAATCTGATTCGATGTAACTCACATTTTGGAAAATATAAAATTATGTAATTCTTAACCTTAAGACTATAAAACTCATGTATCTTCCGACTTAAGCTCTTAATACTCTAACAAATGGTTCGATGCCTTTAAACCAATGCACAAGCACTTGTAACATTACAACCATGGGTGTATAACGTGAACCTCCTTTGGCACTACGATGTTTTATATTGCATTTTTTTTTATGGGCCCACACATCCACTACATTAAATAGTTATTCAATAATATTAATATTTGTTGCAAGGGTTAACACACAGTCCCAGACTTCAGATTATTTCAATCTTAATCTGTGTGTAAAATGCATCCAAACTTTCTTTCCCAATCAACTTCACAATATGGCAACCTCAACATACTCTGCTTCCTTTTAACTGAAAAATTAATTACGTCTGTGTATATTAATATCTCAATCTGAGATTGAGATATTATATAAAAATTTTCTTTTAGTTAAGAAACCACACACCTTCTATCCAGCTTAAAAATGCGGAAGCTCAAGTGTTATAAAAACATACAATACACCGTCTTATAATTATTTTGCAGGCGGGAGCTCTATTTTTCGTTGGCCTAAGGTTAAACCCTGTATTGCATATAACCCATCGATCTCCACATGTTAACTCCCTTCTCAATCTCGACTTAGATTCAATCTACATGTATACATCACCTTAATTCAATGTTCATAGAACATTTCGATTGCAACTGTCCTTTTACCTTTTCACACAATTCATATTGCGGCAACTTCACATATATAACCATTATATGTGCACTAAAATATATCCATATATATATTACGGCCTTCTTCAATTTTGGAAGCATTATAACAAAACTTAACCACATCGGACATACCTTAGTTAAACTCACAACCGTGGTTTGAACAGTTCCAATCAATATAAATTAGAAATGGGCCCTGCACTAACGACCCTTCCACATCCAATGGCGGACAACACGTCGCACTGCTTCAGATGATCCGATGTCCTCAATCGAATCTTGCATGACTTAGATGCATGGACTTTTAACTCGCGATGAGAGTGGTATCTCCAAACCGCTTAAGACCACGTGTTAGCTCCTGGAATATATCGCATTCGAATTGTAAATACAACTTACCATAAAAAAGCGGTGCGATGAAAACTGTTGGGTGTTCCAAACCCACTGTCATTGTTCACAACGCTCATGGTTCCATTTAGTTGCGCTCGAGGTTCCGTTCCTTCCTTCATTTGTTCACGATCCCAATATGTCTTCTTAACTTTGTTTTCATATGGTTCTTTAGTTATTCTTTGTTTCTCCTTCTCATATGTTATCCCTTGCTTTGTCAACACTTCAACATGGTGCTTCTGCTATCATAACGCACATCTCCATTCATGCATAGGTTTATCACCAAACCTCTGTGCTCGATTCATGATTCCTTAACGCAAGGCCTTATCCCTGACTCTGTCCCGAGGTCCCTCCTTCACACTATAAATATCATCCATCTATTAGGAGGGTAGCCATTCAGGCTCAGTTCCCATTATTCAGTTGCAGTTTCGAGTTGTTCATCAGAGAAGTGCGGAACTCCATTACTCCTTTTTAATAGATTCATTTACCCATCAATAAATCAACGCCAAAACTTTAATTCATTACTCTGCTCCCGGTTCTCCAACACTGAAAAGAACATCCGAAATAGATTTCCTTATCAAATAGGGTTAAAACAATTCATGATCTTTTCAGGGTTGAGACGTTTCATCGCATAATTCCTCAAATTCATAAAATTGTGTCATCATTGTTTTAATACAGTATGTGTAATAATCCTGTCTCGCAGGATTACTATTCTATCATTCTGCTTTTGGGTTTACTGCAGCTCCTCCAAATTATAAATCACTGATTATAGACATCAAATTAAGCTAGTCCTCCATTACAATAGGGTCTCTTATATGGAATTCAAAATTCAGAACTCCACAGCCCATAATTTCACAACAGAGTCTGTAATTTCCTTAAAGCGCCTTATTCAATTGATGGCAGTAATATCGAATTTTACAGTGGATTGTATGTCATTGCCATGTCATTGATGACTACAACTCATGAATTTTTTCAACCACAACATCGACAACCCATAATTGACATTTATTCTTCTGTCCCACACAAATATTAATCAACCTATACACATCCATTCAGGAAAAAATTAATTCACTTGCAAGACTACTTGTCCTAGCCAGATCTTTGAATCAAGTGGCTCTTCTGCAACCTACTCTGTCTCTCCAACTCTTTAGCTCTCTTCTCTTTGTTTGTCTCCTTTTCCTTTCTTTTGCTATCTCTCTTTGTCTCTGTTTGCTCTGATGTATCTGCTGCCTTTCTGCCCCTTGAATGATGTTTCGGGTGCTCCTCCTTTGTCATCTCCTTTGCCATCAATGACAACATTTCCAACAGTCTCCCCCTTTGGAATTGATGGCAATACACTTCCTCTGCTTTCCTTTTCAAAGCCCATTTGACATCAATGGAAAAGGGTTTCTCATTTCCTAGTCTGCATTCTATCTCTTCATTTCCTCTCTTTCAGTTATGTTTAGGCCTTCTTCTTCCGGCTTTGTACCATTCTGCTCTAAATTGGTGTACAATAGTTGTTGAGAGAACACTTTTGAGAATCTTTAGAACTTGAATATACACAATAAGTTGATACAATCCCAAAGTATAGGCTCCTTTCTCTTGTATGCAGTGTAGGTGATGATAGCCATATATAATCAAACTTGTATAATCAAAGATGCATAGTTGTATCCAAGCTTAAAGATCATGAATGTTCCATGTGACATATCAAGCTTGCTTCAGCTATACTTCTGTCTATATTATAATCTTCATCTATGATGCATACCTCTTGAGGAAGGTTGAAGATGAAGTAAGTTTTTTTTGCAAAGCACATCTACAATACACATCTGTTCAATTTTGATGAAGCCAATATATCTTTTATTGCTGTGGTGCACTTTTCCTTCCTGTTATTGGTGATACGTGCTAGACTACTAACAAGGAAATTACTCTTAAAGATTGAAAGGTCCTTGTTGCTGTTGTGAACAAATGAATCACACCAGAGCTTACAGCTTATTGTGAGAATAGGCAATATCTTTCAATATTAGAGACCAAATGACTTTCCTACTTGTACAATGTATTTTCAAAAACAAACCCTTGAGGCTAGATACATTCAGTGTATTAGTCAGTCTCACTTATCAATCAGGCAATTTCCTTTATTTCATAAGGGATTATGTATGTCGATGATCAATCTCTTTTTAAATGGTGAAATACCAGCAATTCCTTTCTGCTGAAGTATGCTTGGATGAACTAATAAAAGAATTTTGAGCTTCAATGGTAATCACAACTATTCCTTCATTATTCAGATATTTTAACTATTTTGTCATGACTATTTCCAACAAAAACATCTTCAAGTTGTTTAATTTATATCTCAGCTAACAAACTTCACCTAGTTTATGAACAATCTTCAGAAAGAGGCCTTGAAGATATATGTACTGACTTCAGGAAGGCATGGAATTATATATAGAAATTGATATTGCTTTAATGCTCAATATATAATGTTTCGGGTATAAATGTTATAATTGATCCTTTAGCTCTATTATTGACCTTTTCATGCTGAATGCAGATAACTCTGGGAATTTCACCTTGATTCACTTTTGCCATAATCCTTTGATCCTGAGGACCTGTACCATACTGCTGCTACTCCATAATAACACTTGATATTCTTCTAATAGGCATGCTGCTTGTACCTAAATGCCAAATTATACTACTTTGATAAACCATGCAGAGATTTCACGTTAGCTTGCATATTAACCCATAACTAAGACATCCTTCATAAATTCTACTATAGAGCTTTCCACTGTTCACACCAAAGTCATCAATATCCTGAATTTTATCTTGACATCTTAACCATTTTCTTATTCTATCATCATGTTCAAAGGAATGTCACTACATTTTCCTTTCTAAGACTACTCCAGAGACATTGCTGCTTTACATACAATTCGACTGTTCTAACATAATGATCTTCAGGAAGACATCTTCAATTATTTTATTAGAAATAGTCATGGGTAGACGTCGTCAAACCAGGAGGTAACTCCTCAAATCAGAATGTGTTATTGAATGAAGAATGAACATGCATTTATACATGGAGGAGAGGCTATTGGGATTCATCTCCCAATGACTCTTGGCCTTCCTTATTTCCCAATATTATTTATTATACAAAATTAAATATCCACACCCATCCCATAGGATTAGGTGTCAACAGTCCCCCCTTTAATCCGAAGGGATGTTGGTGAGCCCAAGCATCGATCCGAACTTTTCAAACTTTTCTCTTCCAAGTGCTTTGGTGAAGATATCAGCAGTTTTCTCATTTGTGGAACAATGATGTAGATGGATGGTTTTGGCCTGAACATGATGTCGAATTAGATGGTATTTTGTATTGATGTGATTTGTTCGATCATGGAACTTTGGGTTCTTGGCCAACTTTATTGCAGAAGTGTTGTCGATCATGAGTGGTGTGGAGTACATTTGTTTCATCTGCAAATCTTCCAGGATCTTCCGGAGCCACACAATTTCTTTTGTTGCTTCAGCTGCTGCCACATATTCTGCCTCGGTCGTGGAATCTGCTGGAACTGACTGTTTGCGTGATCTCCATGAGACAACTCCTGATCCAAGACTCATGGTGTAACTTGTAGTAGACACCCCTGTTTCTTTGTCGCCATCAAAGTCTGAATCAGAGTATCCGATCAAGCTGAAGTCGCCTACCTGTGTATATTTGAGTCCAAAGTCTTGAGTCCCCTTCAAGTACCTTAACACTCTTTTTGCAGCAGACTAATGTCCTTCACAAGGTTTTTGCATGAACATTGAGAGGATTCCAACAACAAATGAAATGTCAGGTCTGGTGGTGGTTAGTTAGATAAGGCTTCCTATAAGCTTTCTGTACTTAGTTGCATCCCCAAATTCCTTCCCTTCAATAGATGTGAGCTTCAAGTTTTGTTCCATTGGAGTGGTTAAGGGATTACAGTCATCCATGCCAAACTTGTTCAAGAGATCTCCAATGTGCTTCTTTTGAGAAAGAACATGACCTAAATCAATCATTTCAAAACCTTTCTTCAATTCTTTCTTCATGGATGCAATATAGCTCTCATTTTTCCTTGTTATCAAAAGATCATCTACATACACCACAATATATACAACAATTTTTCCAACATTCTTAACAAATAAGGTTGCATTATCAAGATCAAAATGTTTGAAGTCAAGTTTTAGAAGATGCTTGGTTAATTTCTCATACCAGGCTCGTGGTGCTTGCTTGAGGCCATACAAAGATTTTATAAGCTTGAAAACTTTGTTTTCTTGACCTTTACAAACAACTCCTTCGGGCCGGGACATATAAACTTTCTCCTTTAGACTTCCATTCAAAAATGCTATTTTTACATCTATCCGATGGACTTTCCATCCATTCTATAGCCGCTAGGGCAAAGAGAGTCCGGATGGTGGTCCATTTTTCTCGTGGGAGAAAAATTTTCTTCATAATCGATTCCTTATTTTTGTGCAAAACCTTTTTCCACAAGCCTAGCCTTGTGCTTGTCAAGTGAGCCATCTTCTTTGTACTTTTTCTTGTAGACCCACTTACAGCCAATTGGTTTTTTTCCCAAAGGCAGATCAACCAGCTTCCAAGTGATATTCTTTATCAAGGCATCATACTCCTTCTGCATCGCTTCTTTCCATTCATCATGAGAAGTGACTTCTTTGAAGGAATTTGGTTCATGATCTGTAGAAAAACTCAATTCATAGTTATAAGCAATATCCATATCAACATGAGAATCATAATTATCTACATCACCTTCGATTTGTTGAGTGGAACTTCTTGTTCCTATTTTTCCAACCTCATCAGGATGAAAATTCTCTAGTGTCTTTGTCAGCCATTTGGGAGGACCTTTCTAAGATGGCCCAGGCTGGTCATTTGACTGAGTTGGGATTGATTCAAGATTCAATCTCCCAATTTTGTCAATCACATCATCCAATGTGTCATCCATGGTTGTTTCTTCATGTGGGGGAGAGAGTGCTTCAGGACATGATTCCACAGTTTGATTCAATATCGGAATCCCCCCTTCAAGATGTGGAATCTGATTATCAAATTCTTGGAAAGACTTTTCATGTGTGAATCTATCCAGGCGATCAATTTGCCGCTCAACAACCTTGTCACTCTTGGAAGATTCAAGAAATATGACATCTCTTGCTATTACAAATTTCTTATTTGCTTCATCATAGAGACGATATCCTTTGGAGGTATTGGAATACCCCAAGAAGATACATTTTCTGCTTCTAGCACCAAGTTTGTTCCTTTGACCCTTGGGTATCAAGGCATAACAGGTGGACCCAAAGACCCTGAAATGCTTTACCGAAGGAATGTTGCCATGCCACATTTCAAAAGGAGTTTTGTTTCTAATTGAACTTGAAGGACACCTATTCTTTATGTAAACAGCACATAGAACTGCATCAGCCCAAAACATCAATTTCACATTCTTGAAAAATAACATGGAGCGAACCATATTTAAGATAGTTCTGCTCATTCTTTCAGCTACACCGTTCTGTTGGGGATTATATGGCACTATTGTTTGATGTTTTATTCCATGTTGACGAAGATAATTTTCAAATTCGTTTGAAGTGTATTCTTTTCCATTATCAGTACGTAGAGAGCCAATATGTGTTTATGCATCATTTTCAATCCATGCATGAAAATTCTTGAAAGTTTGAAAAGCATCAGACTTATTTTTCAATAAGTAAATCCAACACATTCTGGTGTAGTCATCAATAAATGTCATCATGTATTTATTTCCATTTGCAGAAGCAATAGGCATAGGGCCACATAAATCTGAATGAACAAGCTCAAGTTTTCTATGTGCTCTAGAGTGTGAATCATGAAATGGCTGTTTGCTATGCTTTCCTAGAATACAAGCATCACATTCCTTAGGTTTTCTAGGAATTGTAGGCAGTCCATTAACACCATTTTTCTTCAACAAACGAAGGCTTTCACAGTTTAAGTGTCCAAATATAGCATGCCATAAAAGACTTGATGGGAATGTACCTTCATCATGATGTGAACTGAATGCAAAGTTTTGAGCATGAGCAGATGAACCTTTCAGCTTCAAGAGTCTCCCTTCTTCTATTCCCTCCATGACAAGTGAGTGATCCGATGCTTTTCTGACCTCTACCTTGCCATCAAACAAGTGAATGGAGTGTCCTTGCTGGCGGATTTGGACCAGGGACAAAAAGTTTCTCCTCAACTCAGGGAGGTATAGAACCTCATGTAGAATATGATCTGGAAGACCAGGCAACTTAAGCCTGACTGTGCCAAGCCCTGATGGCTTGAGTTTGGATTTATCTGCGAAATATACTGCTCCATCAACTTTGTCAGTGAATTCTTCAAAAAAATCTTTTCTAAATGTCATGTGACATGTTGCTCCTGAATCTAGCAACCAATCATCTCTCCATGAAGTAAATGAAATATCAAATAAGTCTTCAGTTACTCCATTGTTACAATGTGCTAGAACATAGTGAGCGGATTCAGGTGCTTTACCTTTGTCTTTGTCATTAGTTTTACCTTTGTCTTGATTTCTTTGCTGCTCAATTTTCTCCCAAGGTGTTCTGCATTTGGATGCATCATGTCCATCTCTATTGCAACGTGTGCAATGAAGATTGGATTTGTCAGATTGTCTGCCCCCCCTTTCTGTGAAGTTTCTTCTTCTTCTTCCTCTTCTGCCACCTCTTCCTCTGGATGAATCTGGAGCATGACTCTTTTCTCTATGTGCCAAGTATGCAGCCTCTTCGGAAGATGAAGGGACTGTCATCTTCCCGAAAGCTTTCTCTCTTTCTGCAAACTTTTTCTCAAGTGTATCAAAGGTGATATGCTCAAGGTTCCCACTTGCTTGCAAAGACTCAAGATAATGTGAGTAAGTCGTATATAATGCCTTAACATATGCTATGAGAGGTATGTCCATTTTTACACCAGTGCTATCAATATCATGCATGATAGATCTAACTTCTGAAGCTAAAGCAAGGGGATCATCATTGTTCATTTCAAGAATGAACAGCTTAATCATCAATTGAACATTTTCTAATTCTGAATGCGAGTCATAGAGTTCTTTTAGCTTGCTCAAGGCATCATAGGCATTTGAGAAAGATGAAATGTGGCAGCTCACCTCTTCATTTACGGAAGCTGCAATCAAGGCATAGGCCTTGCAATTCTTGTTTTCCCAAATGGCGAGCTCTTTGTCTGAAGTGGGCTTTGCTGGTGGATTTCCTTCTTGTCCTTCACAGATTCCTCTCCACAACTCATTAAAAATGAGTGTGTGTTTAATCTTCCGAGACCATTCAAGATAGTTCTCTTTTCCGGAGAGAACCACCCCAACAATGGATATGAGAGAATGCATTAGTTTGCTGGAAAAAATTCTTTTGAAGAGGAAAAATTCTGCTAGAAAATTTTCAATTCTGGAAATTTTCTCAATTAAGGGGGACAAAAACTCTTGCTAAAGACTGAATTCTGCACCAAAAAAAATTTCTTTCTTTTTGTGTTTGAAGAAAAATTGTATTTAAAGTATGGTGGGGGGAGGGGGTATTATGACTGGGGAAGCGGTATTGAATTGTGGAGGGTTCTGTTGTAAAAAAATGGAATGATATTAAAAAATGAAAGGGTGGTATTATGTATCAAAGAGCACTGTTATATATATGGGCGGTATTTTATAATGCAGACAGCGTATTATATATGTGATATAGCAGCATGGAGGGCGTGGAGGGCGGTATTCTATGATGGAGCGGATTAGCAAGGGCGGGGAGGGCGTTGATATGTGCAATCGGAGTGGAGTAAAGCAAATAGTGGGGAGGCGGTAGTAAAAGATGGGAGGGGCGGAAATATAAAAGATGGAGCAGTATTAAAAGTGGTAAGGTGGAGCGGTATTGTGGGAGGGGCGTATAATATGTACAGCGTGATGTGAGGGCATCTTATACAGCGTAATGTGAGGGCGTATAATATGTACAGCGTGGAGGCGTATTATATAGCATAATGTATTATGACAAAGTGATAATGTGAGGGCGTAGGTTGTAGTGGCGGGGACGGAGTCTGTGGAAGTATGCAATGTGGGAGGAGCGCTAACAGCGTATGGTATTATGCACAAAGGGCGATATTATATATATATGCAGCGTGTTGGATTGTGTTAGAGGGCGGAATATGTATGCACAGAGGGCGATATTATATATATATATGCAGTGTGTTATAATGACAGCGTGGAGGCGGTATTAAACCAGGAGTCGAGCCAGTGCAGGTAGGGAGGGGAGCTAGGCGATGGGGAAGGCGTTGGGGAAGAGGGGAGATGTGAGGTGCATTGGGTAGGTGAGGGAGAAATGAGGACTTTAATAATCGAATTTGTAGGTGTGTGCAAGGGCTGCAATTTGCAGTATTTCAGGAATTGTAGAATTGCAGAATCTTCAGGAGCTGCAGGAGCTGCAAATGTTAGAGCTGTGCAGAGATAAAAAAAATGTAGAATAACAGTATATAGCATCAATTTAATGGAGCAGCAAAACTATACAGAAAAATTTGACTGAGCAAAGGAGTAAGGGAGTTACACCACAGGCAAAAATTCCAATAGTGGGACTGGCTCTGATACCATGTCAAACCAGGAGGTAACTCCTCAAATCAGGATGTGTATTAGCTGAAGAATGTACATGCATTTATACATGGAGGTGAGGCTATTGGGATTCATCTCCCAATGACTCTTGGCCTTCCTTATTTCCTAATATTATTTATTATACAAATTTACATATCCACACCCATCCCATAGGATTAGGTGTCAACAGTAGATTACTCAGAGATTTATCACTTACTTAACTGTACTCCTCCAAGGGACATTTTCATAGATGAAGGAAGTAATGATACAGTGATGATAGGCTCTTTTGTTACTCATATTTCTTAGGGTGAATCATTGTTCATACTAGCAGAATGATGCACAATGTGATCATCACTTTAATGTGTTGATGTCTTCTTCTTTCATCATGGCTGCTTACTACTTTCTCTCCTTCCATCAACCTGTAGGCTATTGTGTGCTTGCGATAATCTTCTTTTTGATCTTTTAACATTTTCTATTTCATGTAGCTCTTCATAGATTACTCTCATGGGGAATAATTATGAACTGCTCTCCCCCTGTGATGTTGCTTCATATTTGTCACTGAATGGATTTTTGTTTTGTTTTCTAGAGGAGCTCCCCCTGAGACTATGCTAGATTTATTATGTTATTGAGATGATAGGCTCCCCTTTTCTCTTTTCTTTCCATACTCTTTTGGGGTTCATCATAATGTATGTACTCCTTTTTGGTTCATAGTTTTGTTTAAATGGATTGGATTTCATCATCTGTCTAGATTTCTTTAATATATATGGCAGTTTACAGTCCTTTGCTTTGTGACCAAGTTTGAGGCATACATAACATCTTATTTTATCAAAGTACATTTGAGCTGGAGTATAATATTTTGTTCCCCTCTTTGAACATAATTTACAATCAACAAGTTTATGTCCAAAATGATTGCATGCATAACAATAGCCATGGAAATTATTTGTGTACCTGCTGAAAGATTGTCTTTTCCCTTTGCTTGCTTGGGGTGTTATTTTCATTTGATTCATCTTTTGCTGGTTAACATTGTTTCTCTTTGTCTTAAAATGTGCTGCTTCATGTCCTGGTTTGTGGCAGGAGAAACAAGTGATACTTCTCATAGGAGGAAAGAACCTTCTTTGACATCTTCCAAATTTATTCAGTTCGTCCTTATGAGTGTATGAGCCTTTTTCAGCTGACTATTTCATCCTCTCATTCTCTGTCCTTTAATGTTGCTGCTTGATTCTATTTGTTTCTTTGAAACTCATGTTCTTGCTGGTTTCTGCTTCTGTAGGAATTTGTTGAGCTGCTTCACTGTCCTTTACATCTTTTACAAAAATGACATTCTTGTTATCTTCAACCTTGGACTTATTGGTTTCACCTTCATATCCTATCCCAGCCTTTATGAGAGGTGACCTTTGTGCATTTAGAATCTTGTCCAACAGTTCAGAGTTTTTCATTTGAGGAGTATTCATTGATAATTCTCTTTGGGATTTTTCTAATTTCTTCCTTAGGCTCACTACTTCTTCTTCCAATCTCTCACATTCCAGACATTTCTCTCTCATTTGTTGCAGCAGAGTGTCTTCTACTTTCTTTTCCTCTTCAAGCTGTGTCTTCAGACCAATAATTTCTTTCCTATCTTCATATTATTTCTCATCACATATTTGTACCAATAACTTAAGGTCTTTGTTTTCATTCTTCAATTTTTCTATTTCAGTCAGTGCTATGTCAAGTTTGGCTTTTTCTTCAGCTGCAATTTCTTCATGGTTCTTACTACCATTCACACTAGCAGGTACCTCATTTGATTGAACATTTTCCTTTTGACATGAATTTTTCTTCTTCTTAATTCTCTTCTACTTCTTGACAATTAAATCCTTAGTGTCTACTCCATGCATGAAATGCAATCTGTCCCATATTTATTCTGTAGAGTTTAAATCCATTATTACCTCAAGATCCTTGTTATGAAGGTTGTTGAATATCACACATTTTTCCTTGGCATTGCTATGTTTTTCTTTCACCGAGGGAGAGTCTGTGCAGTAACCATCACATACAAGTTTCCATACCTTAGGTTCATAAGCCAATAATCCTTTTTTAACCTTATCTCTCCATTCAGGAAAGTTTTTTGTACTCAACACAGGTACATTTTGATATTCCATGACTCAACCAGATCTCCTTCAAGCTATTAAGCTTACACCAAAGGAACCATCTTTGATACCAATTGTTGAACACTTAGTTAAACTGAGAGGGGGGGGTGAATCAGTTTAACACATTCATGGAATTTTAAACTTTTTCATTAAACTTTATTATCACCTTCATTTCATGATCAACATAATGTGTGAGTAATCTTTATTTTTGAGCAGCAATTAATAAGCAGATTAGACACTGTATTAGCAGTCTTAATATGTGAGCAGCAAGTATTATCAGACTAGATATACCATATCAACACATAGACATCATGCACATAGACACCAGATATAAGTGGAAACCCATAAAGGGAGAAAACCACATCTTATTATTGTTGTGATGCAAAGGCAAGCTCCAACTCCATCTCACCACTGATTTTCTGTAGGCACCAACCTACAGGAGGCTCCAACCTTAATTCTGCAAGCTACAACTTGCAAGGAAGCTCCAACTCCCGTCAATTTTCTGCAAGCACCAACCTACAGGAGGCTCCAACCTCAGTCAGCTACAACTGACATCTATCAAGAAAAAAATTGATAGGGAAGGTCCAACTTCCTTACTCTTTCAAAAGAAAAAACACTTGCTGATTTACCTTGGATATCAGCTCTATTCTGTACCTTCTCTTCTGTTGTCCATCAATCCTCATATCTACCCTGCTTCATTTCAGCATCTTCTCGGATTCTCTATCAGCTCCTCCTTCTCCTCTACCTTACTGCTTCATTTCTGCATTCTCTTACCTCACTCTCTAACTGCTCTATGCATATCAAGTTGATATTATATATAGAGTTCATCACATGACTATTTGTATTCCACAAGGAATTTGGAGTGAACAACCATGACTCTTTGGCTTCTGCCTTCTCATTCCTTTTTCCAACTCATTTAAAAATGTATGACAATATGTACAAATTTCAATGTTACAGTGGGATTTTTATTTTCCTTCGGATACTTGCCTTTGCATCACAAACAATATAAAACAATTAAAAATTTACATTTTCAGTTTCAATATATAAACTTCACTCAGCCCTTGGCTTGTTGGTTTTGTCCTTTCTGTTGTTGTCATGCAACTGTCCTGCATACCTCTGTTTACTGCAACTCTGAGCACCTGTGCATGTATATCTGTTCACTGCAATTTTAAATCCCTTCGCTGCATACCCCTTCAATTTTGCAGTCTCTGTTTACCTCTGTACAAATTCTCCAAGCTCACTGTAGTTGTGTATCTGATGTATATATGCATGTTTTATAGGTTTAGCTCACCAATAACTCTCAAACTCTCATTATGTAAAAATTGCAGCTTCTTCTAATTTTCTGCTGACAAATTAACTCAATGTATGCAAAGGTTTTTCTTTTCACATCTGATGGTTATCAAAACCACATTCCCCAGATTTCAAATCTGATTCGATGTAACTCACATTTTGGCAAATATAAAATTATGTAAGTCTTAACCTTAAGACTATAAAACTCATGTATCTTCCGAATTAAGCTCTTAATACTCTAACAAATGGTTCGATGCCTTTAAACCAATGCACAAGCACTTGTAACATTACAACCATGGGTGTATAATGTGAAGCTCCTTTGGCACTAGGAAATTTTATATTGCATTTCGTTTTATGGGCCCACACATCCACTACATTAAATAGTTATTCAATAATATTAATATTTGTTTCAGAGATTCACCCACAGTCCCGGACTTCGGATTATTTCAATCTCAATCTGTGTGTAAAATGCATCCAAAGTTTCTTGCCCAATCAACTTCACAATATGGCAACCTCAACATACTCTGCTTCCTTTTAACTAACAAATTAATTACATCTGTGTCTATTAATATCTCAATCTGAGATTGAGATATTAAATAAAAATCCTCTTTTAGTTAAGAAACCACACACCTCCTATCCGGCTTAAAAATGCGGAAGCTCAAGGGTTATAAAACCATACAACACACCCTCTTATAATTCTTTTGCAGGCGGGAGCTCTATTTTTTGTTGGCCTAAGGTTAAACCTCGTATTGCATATAACCCATCAATCTCCACATGTTAACTCCCTTCTCAATCTCGACTTAGAGTCAATCTACATGTATACGTGACCTTAATTAAATGTTCATAAAACATTTCAATTGCTATTGTCCTTTGACCTTTTCACACAATTCATATTGCGCCAACTTCACATATACAACCATTATATGTGCACTACAATATATCCATATATATATTACAGCCCTCTTCAATTTTGGAAGCGTTATAACAAAACTCAACCACATCAGACATACCTCAATTAAACTCGCAATCGTGGTTTGAACAGTACTTATCAATATAAATTAGAACTGGGCCCCGCACTAACGACCCTTCCACATCCAACGCCGGACAGCACGTCGCACTGCTTCAGATGATCTGACGTCCTCAATCGAATCTCGCGTGACTTAGATGCATGGGCTTTTAACTCGCGATGAGAGTGGTATCTCCAAACCGCTTAAGACCACGTGTCAGCTCCTGGCATATATCGCATTCGAATTGTAAATACAGTTTACCGTACAAAAGTGGTGCGATGAAAACCTTCGGTCGTTCCAAACCCACTGTCATTGTTCACAGTGCTCATGGTTCCGTTCAGTTGCGCTCGAGGTTCCGTTCCTTCCTTCATTTGTTCATGATCCCAATATGTCTTCTTAACTTTGTTTTCATACAGTTCTTCGGTTATTCTCTGTCGCTCCTTCTCATATGTTATCCCTTGCTTTGTCAACACTTCAACATGGCGCTTCTGTTATCATAACACACAGCTCCATTCACGCATAGGTTTATCACCAAACCTCTGTGCTCGATTCATGATTCCTTAACGCAGGGTCTTATCCCCGACTTTGTCCAAGGGTCCCTCCTTCTCACTATAGATATCCTCCATCTATTAGGAGGGTAGCCATTCATGCTCAATTCCCAATATTCAGTTGCAGTTGCCAGTTATTCATCAGAGAAGTGCGGAACTCCATTACTCCTTTTTAATAGATTCATTTACCCATCAATAAACCAATGCCAGAACTTTAATTCATTACTCTGCTCCCGATTCTCCAACACTGAAATGAACATCCGAAATAGATTTCCTTATCAAACAGGGTTAAAACAATTCAGGATCTTGTAGGGTTAAGACGTTTCATCGCATAATTCCTCAAATTCATAAAATTGTGCCATCACCGTTTTATACAGTATGTGTAATAAGCTTGTCTCGCAGGAAGGTTGAAGATGAAGTAATTCTTTTTCTGCAAAGCACATCTACAATGCACATCTGTTCAATTGTGATGAAGCCAATATATCTTTTATTGTTGTGGTACACATTTCCTGCATGTTATTGGTGATACGTGCTAGACTACTGACAGGGAAATTACTCTTAAAGATTGAAAGGTCCTTGTTGCTGTTGTGAACAAATGAATCACACCAGAGCTTACAGCTTATTGTGAGAATAGGCAATATCTTTCAATATTAGAGACCAAATGACTTTCCTACTTGTACAATGTATTTTCAAAAACAAACCCTTGAGGCTAGATACATTTAGTGTATTAGTCAGTCTCGCTTATCAATCAGGCAATTTCCTTTATTTCATAAGGGATTATGTATGTCGATGATCAATCTCTCTTTAAATGGTGACATACCAACAATTCCTTTCTGCTGAAGTATGCTTGGATGAACTAAAAAAAGAATTTTGAGCTTCAATGGTAATCACAACTATTCCTTCATTATTCAGATATTTTAACTATTTTGTCATGAATATTTCCAACAAAAACATCTTCAAGTTGTTTAATTTATATCTCAGCTAACAAACTTCACCCAGTTTATGAAAAATCTTCAGAAGGAGGACTTGAAGATATATGTACTAACTCCAGGAAGGCATGCAATTATATATATAGAAACAGATACTTATTCAATGTTTAATATAATGTTTCAAGTGTAAACAGAGTACTGATCCTTTAGCTCTATTATTGACCTTTTCATGCTGAATGCAAATAACTCTGGGAATTTCACCTTGATGCACTTTTTTCCATAATCCTTTGATCCTGAGGACCTGTACCATACTGCTACTACTCCATAATAACACTTGATATTCTACTGATAGGCATGCTGCTTGTATCTAAATTCCAATTGATACTACATTGATAAACCATGCAGAGATTTCACTTCAGCTTGCATATTAACCTATAACTAAGACATCCTTCATAAATTCTACTATAGAGCTTTCCACTGTTCACACCAACAGTCATCAATATCCTAAATTTGATCTTGAAATCTTAACCATTTTCTTATTCTATCATTATGTTCAAAGGAATGTCACTGCATTTTCCTTTCTAAGACTGCTCCAGAGACATTGCTGCTTTACATACAATTCAACTGTTCTAACATAGTAATCTTCAGGAAGACATCTTCAATTATTTTATTAGAAATCTTCATCGGTAGATTACTCAGAGATTTATTACTTACTTAACTGTACTCCTCCAAGGGACATTTTCATAGATGAAGGAAGTAATTATACAATGATGATAGGCTCTTTTCTTACTCATCTTTCTTAGGGTGAATCATTGTTCATACTAGCAGAATGATGCACAATGTGATCATCACTTTAATGTGCTAATGTCTTCTTCTTTCATCATGGCTGCTTACTGCTTTCTCTCCTTCCAACAACCTATAGGCTATTGTATGCTTTCGATAATCTTCTTTCTGATCTTTTAACAGTTGCTATTTCATGTAGCTTTTCTTAGATTACTCTCATGGGGAATAATTATGAACTGCTCTCCCCCTGTGATGTTGCTTCATATTTGTCACTGAATGGATTTTTGTTTTGTTTTCTAGAGCAGCTCCCCCTGAGACTATGCTAGATTCATTATGTTATTGATATGATAGGCTCCCCTTTTCTCTTTTCTTTCCATACTCTTTTGGGGTTCATCATAATGTCTTTACTCCTTTTTGGTTCATAGTTTTGTTTAATTGGATTGGATTTCATCATCTATCTAGAGTTCTTTAATATATATGGTATTTTACAGTCCTTTTCTTTGTGACCAAGTTTGAGGCATACATAACATCTTATTTTATCAAAGTACATTTGAGCTGGAGTATAATATTTTGTTCCCCTCTTTGAACATAATTTACAATCAACAATTTTATGTCCAAAATGATTGCATGCATAACAATAGCCATGGAAATTATTTGTGTACCTGGTGAAAGATTGTCTTTTCCCTTTGCTTGCTTGGGGTGTTCTTTTCATTTGATACATCTTTTGCTGGTTAACATTGATTCTCTTTGTCTTACAATGTGCTGCTTCATGTCCTGGTTTGTGGCAGGAGAAAGAAGTGATACATCTCATAGGAGGAAAGAACCTTCTTTGACATCTTCCAAATTTCTTCAGTTCATCCTAATGAGTGTATGAGCCTTTTTCAGTTGATTGTTTCATCCTCTCATTCTCTGTCTTTTCATGTTGCTGCTTGATTCTATTTGTTTCTCTGCAAATCATGTTCTTGTTGGTTTTTGCTTCTGTAGGAATTTGCTGAGCTGCTTCACTGTCCTTTACAGCTTTTACAAAAATGACATTCTTGTTATCTTCAACCTTGGACTTACTGGTTTCACCTTCATATCCTATCCCAACCTTTATGAGAGGTGAACTTTGTGCATTTAGAATCTTGTCCAACAGTTCAGAGCTTTTCATTTGAGGAGTATTCATTAATAATTATCTTTGGGCTTTTTCTAATTTCTTCCTTAGGCTCACTACTTCTTCTTCCAATCTCTCACATTCCAGAAATTTCTCTCTCATTTGTTGCAGCAGAGTGTCTTCTACTTTCTTTGCCTCTTCAAGCTGTGTCTTCAGACCAATAATTTCTTTCCTATCTTCATATTCTTTCTCATCACATATTTGTACCAATAGCTTAAGGTCTTTGTTGTCATTCTTCAATTTGTCTATTTCAGTCAGTGTTGTGTCAAGTTTGGCTTTTTCTTCAGCTGCAATTTCTTCATGGTTCTTACTACCATTCACACTAGCAGGTACCTCATTTGATTGAACATTTTCCTTTTGACATGAAGTTTTATTCTTCTTAATTTTCTTCTCCTTAACAATGCAATCCTTAGTGTCTACTCCATGCATGAAATGCAATCTGTCCCATATTTCTTTTGGAGAGGTTAAATCCATTATTACCTCAAGGTCCTTGTTATGAAGGCTGTTGAATATCACACATTTTTCCTTGGAATTGCTATGTTGTTCTTGCACCGAGGGAGAGTCTGTGTAGTAACCATCACATACAAGTTTCCATACCTCAGGTTCATAAGCCAATAATATTGTTTTAACCTTATCTCTCCATTCAGGAAATTTTTTTGTACTCAACACAGGTACATTTTGATAGTCCATGACTCAACCAGATCTCCTTCAAGCTATTAAGCTTACACCAAAGGAACCAGCTCTGATACCAATTGTTGAACCCTTAGTTAAACTGAGAGGGGGGGGTGAATCATTTTAACACATTCATGGACTTTTAAACTTTTTCATTAAACTTTATTAACACCTTCATTTCATGATCAACATAATGTGTGAGCAATCTTTATTTGTGAACGGAAATTAATAAGCAGATTAGACACTGTATTAGCAATCTTAATATGTGAGCAGCAAGTATTAGCAAACTAGATATACCATATCAACACATAGAAATCATGCACATAGACACCAAATATAAGTGGAAACCCATAAAGGGAGAAAACCACATCTTATTATTTTTGTGATGCAAAGGCAAGCTCCGACTCCCTCTCACCATTGATTTTCTGTAGGCACCAACCTACAGGAGGCTCCAACCTCAATACTACAAGCTACAACTTGCAAGGAAGCTCCAACTCCCATCAATTTTCGGCAAGCACTAACCTACAAGAGACTCCAACCTCAGTCAGCTACAACTGACATCTATCAAGCTACAACTTGATAGAGAAGCTCCAACTTCCTTACTCTTTCAAAATAAAAAACACTTGTTGATTTACCTTGGATATCAGCTCTGTTCTATACCTTCTCTTCTTCTATACATCAGTCCTCATATCTGCCCTGCTTCATTTCAACATCTTCTCGAATTCTCTATCAGATCCTCCTTCTCCTCTGCCTTACTGCTTCATTTTTGCATTCTCTTACCTCACTCTCTAACCGCTCTATGCATATCAAGTTGATATTATATATAGAGTTCATCACATGATTGTTTTTATTCCACAAGGAATTTGGAGTGAACAGCCATGACTCTTTGGCTTTTTCCTTCTCATTCCTTTGTCCAAATCATTTAAAAACGTTTAACAATATGTACAAATTTCAATGTTACAGTGGGATTTTTCTTTTCATTCGGATACTTTCCTTTGCATCACAAACAATATAAAACAATTAAACATTTACATTTTCAGTTTCAATATATAAACTTCACTCAGCCATTGGCTTGTTGGTTTTGTTCTCCAAGCTCACTATAGTTGTGTATCTGCTGTATATATGCCTGTTTTATAAGTTTAGCTCACCAATAACTCTCAAACTCTCATTATGTAAAAATTGCAGCATCTTCTTATTTTCTGCTGGCAAATTAACTCAATGTATGCAAAGGCTTTTCTTTTCACAACTGATGGTTACCAAAACCACATTCCCCAGATTTCAAATCTGATTCGATGTAACTCACATTTTGGCAAATATAAAATTATTTAAGTCTTAACCTTAAGACTATAAAACTCATGTATCTTCTAACTTAAGCTCTTAATACTCTAACAAATGGTTCGATGCCTTTAAACCAATGCACAATCACTTGTAACATTACAACCATGGGTGTATAACGTGAACCTCATTTGGCACTAGGAATTTTTATATTGCATTTCGTTTTATGGGCCCACACATCCACTACATTAAATATTTATTCAATAATATTAATATTTGTTGCAGGGGTTAACCCACAGTCCCGGACTTCGGATTATTTCAATCTCAATCTGTGTGTAAAATGAATCCAAAGTTTCTTGCCCAATCAACTTCACAATCTAGCAACCTCAACATACTCTTCTTCCTTTTAACTAACAAATTAATTACATTTGTGTATATTAATATCTCAATCTGAGATTGAGATATTAAATAAAAATCCTCTTTTAGTTAAGAAACCACACACCTCCTATCCGGCTTAAAAATGTGGAAGCTCAAGGGTTATAAAACCATACAATACACCCTCTTATAATTCTCTTGTAGGCAGGAGCTCTATTTTTCATTGGCCTAAGGTTAAACCCCGTATTGCATATAACCCATCGATCTCCACATGTTAACTCTCTTCTCAATCTCGACTTAGAGTCAATCTACATGTATACGTGACCTTAATTAAATGTTCATAGAACATTTCAATTGCAACTGTCCTTTGACCTTTTCACACAATTCATATTGCGCCAACATCGCATATACAACCATTATATGTGCACTACAATATATCCATATATATATTACGGCCTTCTTCAATTTTGGAAGCGTTATAACAAAACTCAACCACATCGGACATACCTCGGTTAAACTCACAACCGTGGTTTGAACAATCCCGATCAATATAAATTAGAACTGGGCCCCGCACTAACGACCCTTCCACATCCAACGGCGGACAGCACATCGCACCGCTTCAGATGATCCGACGTCCTCAATCGAATCTCGCGTGACTTAGATGCATGGGCTTTTAACTCGCGATGAGAATGGTATCTCCAAACCACTTAAGACCATGTGTCAGTGCCTGGCATATATCGCGTTCGAATTGTAAATACAGCTTACCGTACAAAAGCGGTGCGATGAAAACTGTCGGGTGTTCCAAACCCACTGTCACTGTTCACAGTGCTCGTGGTTCCATTCAGTTGCACTCGAGGTTCCGTTCCTTCCTTCATTTGTTCACGATACCAATATGTCTTCTTAACTTAGTTTTCATATGGTTCTTCAGTTATTCTCTGTCGCTCCTTCTCATATGTTATCCCTTGCTTTGTCAACACTTCAACACGGTGCTTCTGCTATCATAATGCACAGCTCCATTCACACATAGGTTTATCACCAAACCTCCGCACTCGATTCATGATTCCTTAACACAGGGCCTTATCCCTGACTCTATCCCGGGGTCCCTCCTTCGCACTATAGATATCCTCCATCTATTAGGAGGGTAGCCATTCAGGCTCAATTCCCAACATTCAGTTGCAATTGCCAGTTATTCATCAGAGAAGTGTGGAACTCCATTACTCCTTTTTAATAGATTCATTTACCCATCAATAAATCAACGCCACAAATTTAATTCATTACTCTGCTCCCAGTTCTCCAACACTGAAATGAATATCTGAAATAGTTTTCCTTATCAAACAGGGTTAAAACAATTCAGGATCTTTGCAGGGTTAAGACGTTTCATCGCATAATTCCTCAAATTCATAAAACTGTGCCATCGTTGTTTTAATACAGTATGTGTAATAAGCATGTCTCGCAGGATTACTGTGCCATCATTCTGCTTTTGGGTTTACTGCAACTCCTCCAAATTATAAATCCCTGATTATAGACATCAAATTAAGCCAGTCCTCCATTACAATAGGGTCTCTTATATGGAATTCAAAATTCAGAACTTCACAGCCCATAATTTCACAACAGAGCCTGTAATTTCCTTCAAGCACCTTATTCAATTGATGGTTGTAATATCTAATTTTACAGTGGACTCTATGTCATTGCCATGTCATTGATGACTACAACTCATGCATTTGTTCAACCACAACATCGACAGCCCATAATTGACATTTATTCTTCTATCCCACATAGAAATTAATCAACCTATACACATCCATTCAGGAAAAAATGAATTCACTTGCAAGATTGCTTGTCTTGGCCAGATCTTTGAATCAAGTGGCTCTTCTGCAACCTACTCTGCCCCTCCAGCTCTTCAGCTCTCTACTCTTTGTCTATCTCCTTTGCCTTTCTTTTGCTATCTCTCTTTTTCTATGTTTCCTCTAATGTCTCTACTGCCTTTCTGCCCCTTGAATGATGTTTCAGGTGCTCCTCCTTTTTCATCTCCTTTTCCATCAATGACAACATTTCCAACACCACTTTGTACATGCATTTTGTCGGAAATCTTGCCAGGAGCCTTGTTTATATTGTATAAGTGGTTAAACCTCCATTTCTTTGTTGTGTGATTAATATAAGTTGTATATAAAACCTCTTTCTTCATTTTCTGTGGAAACCCTCATGGGAATTACGCTCTTACTGTGTTCAGAAATTTCTATTTAGTAAAGTCATGGGAAATCAGTGTTTTCTAGCCTATTCAGGAAAGGAGGAATTGTTTAATATAGCTAGAAGCATTAGTTTGAGCTTAAATTCGGAGAATAGGTCCCTCTTGACCTAAGATATCATATCCAGCCATTTCCCCTGCTTATTGTTACGCTCATTTCTAAAAACAACCTTTTTAGGGCATAAAATCCCCTTTTTCCCCACTTTTTGGATCCTTATGGGTCCAAGATAATCAATAATGAGAGATATTTTCTTGGAGGTATCTAAGAAGTTTCATTTCAGCCTTTTATGAAATGCAAGGAGAAAGGTCTGATATGGGAGGACAGTATACCTCATTGGAGGAATGCCAAGATGGAGAAAGCTAGGAGGCATCCACATGGAGTTGAGTGGATGTGGATGGAAGGCAAGAGATTGGTAAGCCTATTGTAAGTCTATGACACTGGGCAGCAAGAGGCAATGTTGCGTTGGCTACTCTTGAGACAGTTTGGTCACCCTATGACATGTCCTTTCCCATGGGGTGAGAAGAGGAAGGAAGATTGGCAGGATACTTTCATCATGGGGCAGCAAATAGTGTGGATGCATTATGATGATGTGGTCATTATATTTTCACCACATCAGTTTTATGATGGAGGTATGGTAAGGCAGCAAAGTCGTTTTTTGCTTTGGAGGATTGGGAGAGAGCAAGGACAGAGTTTCTCTCACATTTTGCATGATGTTGCAATGAGAGGAGGTGGCAACATTATGAGAGGAGTCTTTTACATTGAATATGTCAGAGATTGGATTTATGAGTTAGCAGGAGCCTATTTGCATAGGCCAACAGTGTTGTCACTTTGTAGCATGAGCTTGTTGATGGAGTGTTCCCAGGATCACTTCATATTTGATGCACTTGGTGGGCATAGAGGAGGTGAGATTGGTAGAGTGATGAATGGACTCATTGGTTATTGTAGTATGTTCTCCTTGACTTGGATTTCCAAGCATGAGAAGGAGGATTTTTATGCAGCATGTGGTTCATTCCTCTTCGGATGGGTATGCCATACCACTATGGAGGATTCATTTATGGATCTTGTCACCATCTTGCTACCATCACATGGTAAGAATTATGTTTATGCATTTTTTTATTGTTCAATACAATATTTGCATGCTCTTACCTTTTCATTGCAGTGCATTGCTCTACAAAGGGGCAAGTTTTTTTTTAGGCTCCATGGTTTATTTTTGGCCAGCTATTATGATGGAGACAACCATCTAATGTATGATCTGGGGCAAGTATATGGTTACTTCTTATGTGCTCAATTGACATATTCAACCATCTACTATTTGACATATTCAACCATCTACTATTTACTAGTGGGTGTGATGACTTATACAGCAAGCCATTTGTCAAGAGACAACTTGCCATAGCTTTTTTTGAAGCTGCAGTGGGGAAGACTACGTTGTGACCACTTGCGAGACTGTTGGTACACTCCAGCACTACATAGAAACTTCAGCCTTCCTATTATTATGATGTTGATCATGATCCTATGTGCTGATGTTATTCTTGCCTATATGAGGAGCATGATTGGAGGAGTAACACATGGAGTGGGTGTGTTCTTGGGGGAGGAGCATCCCCACACTTTGAGCATTACATGCTCTAAGGGGAGCATGGGGAGAGACATGGCCTCTAAAGAAAAATATTTCTCTCTTTATGAGGAGGACCATGAGATGGATGGAGTGCCATGTGATGATGGTTTCTTATCCATCATGTATGAGATAGTTTGGGTCAGCTTGATACACAACGCTAGGAGAGGGACCTTTGGAGGTCTAGCTTCCTTCTTGCCATTTGAGGGCAACATGATGGCAGCCCAAGATCAGCAAATCCTTTACACTTTTCTTAAGTGGAGAGGAAAGAAGCGTGGGGTATACTGTTATGTCTACCATGTCCAAAATTTCAGCCCACCTACTTTGCCAGAGCTTCAGGTGGAGGATGATTTGCATGAGTTACCATTTTGGAGGGTGGCTCATTTTGTGTGGTTGATAGCTTGGGGAGGAGAGATTCAAATGGGGATGATGAATCCCAATCTATATCAGCCCTCATGCTTCAAGAGGACCTACAAACAGCCCATTGTTGCTTCCATGGATGTTTCATTGTCACACAATGTTAGCTATTTGGGATGCTTCCCAAAAGATGGCTTGCACACTTTGGAGGGGAAACTTGGAGATATAATGATGATACAGCACCTTGATCCTTGGAGGATTCCATATTATGAGGTTTTTGTAGGGGAGAAGAGGGTGCTCTTTAGTCCTATCCTTGCAGTTGCTTGAGGACAAGCAACATTTGGGAGGGGAGGACTGTAATATTCCAAAATTTGCACATAAAAAAATTGGAATATTAGATTTTGCTACTTTCACCTAGGAGAGGAATAAATGGGTAAGGGAGCCCATGAATAATAAAATATGAATAATTACCACCTTAATAAGGAAGGGGATCACTTTAGGAGATGAAATTTACACTTACAAATGTGAACAAAGGCAAAATAGATGAGGACATAGTCAAGTTTGACTAAGTCAACATGCATTCTTGAGGAGGAAGAGATCACCTAAGTAAACCAGTTCAATGTGAACAAGGATCAGCCTAAGACACACATATGTAAACTATATTGAATATCATTAGTGTGAAAGAGGCCATGGAGGTGTATTAGTTTACCAAGTCAACAGCGCAACCACAAGAGGAGGGAAGCAAGCTAGGGCAGCGTAGTTTTGAAAGAGGAAGCTTCATGAAGAAGTCACCTCAACATTGTGTGGGGTATGGGGTGAGGAGGCTCACCAAAGATAAAAGGAGGGAATAGCATCAAAGGGAATTCATTCATGTATTCAGATATTTTTTTCTAGAGACCAATTGCATACTTCAATTGTTTAGCCGGAGTTGCTGCACTGCTTAGTGCAAGGAATTCCTGTGCAGGGATTCCATCCTCTCTTTAGATCAGCTTGCTTAAGGGATCAAAGGGGAGTGATTTGAGCTCCATTTCAGTATTTTTATTGAGGCCATTCCTTCACATTCAGCCAGAGCATAGTCTACTTCAGAAAACTGCGTCCTTGATGCAGGGGTAGTAGCAACAGTGTTGCACCCTTTGATTTTGTGCTTATCTTGTAAGAGGAGGTGCTTATTTCCCTCCGGGAGTTTTTTAGAGAGGCCTTTGGCCATATTTCTGTATTATTCAGCTCTGATATGTTATATTCAGTCATGTTTAATGCAAATTTGCTGTAGACTGCATTATTTTCTGCAGTCCTACTTTGAACATGCATTTTGCCGGAAATCTTGTCGGGAGCTTGTTTCTATTGTATAAGTGATTAAACCTCCATTTATTTGATGTGTTATTAATATAAGTTGTATATCAGACCTATTTCTTCATTTTCTATAGAAACACTAATGGGAATTATTCTCTCACTTTGTTCAGAAATTTTTGTTTAGTAAAGTCATGGGAAATTGGTGTTTTCTAGCCTAGTCGGGAAAGGAGGAGTTGTTTAATATAGCTAGAAGCATTAGTTTGAGCTAAAATTTGGAGCATAGGTCCCTCTTGACCTAAGCTATCATATCCAGCCATTTCCCCTGCTTATTTTTACGCTCATTTCTGAAAAAAAAAAAAAAAAACCTTTTTAGGGCATAAAATCCCTTTTTTCTCCCCTTTCTGGGTCATGAAACGAAATACAAGTTGTTGCTGTAACTAAAAATGATGTCTATGTATTTCTTATGAATATTTTAAGCTTATTCATCATAACAGGACTGCTATATAGCTTATTCATTGCAGAGTTTCATATTTGGAACATTACATCATAACATTATTTCCTGGGTCTTCCTCTTGCTTTCCTATGAACTTTGGAATGTCCGAAGGGAGCTTCATGGGCATGGGAGGCCATATGGGGTTGTGTGAAATGGGGTTGTTCATCAACTTGGTTAAATCCGGTAGATTCAACAAAGCTAGAAAAGGTGACTGCGAGTTTGTAGCCATTGCGAATTGTGAAAACACAATGTTCTGGTTAGGAAGAGGGTTTATCTGCGACGTACCCTGTTGTGTATTCTACTGGCTTCCCGAATGGGTAGCACTCCTCTGCCCTCTAGGGTTTTTGGGAGGAGTGGTATGTGGTGTGGCGTTGGGAGACCGACAAGGGTTCCCAATTAAAGATACCCCAATAAAGGACGAACCAATAATGGTGGCAGCGTTCCATATTTGACGCCTAAATGGAAAAAGACTTGGAACCCCTCCCGGTAATGGGGGGAGGTCCAAAAGACGTCTAGATCGACGAGCTCCCATTGGGTCTGTTCTGGCGTCAACTAGGTATGGCTTTGGAAATATTTGAGAGGATAGAGATTATAATCAAAGCAAAATCTGATCGCATACATAAAACAAAGCAAAAATAAAATAAATTTCCCTTTATATTAATCCCATGTGATCAGTCAATCAAAAAATATGGTTTTTATTTTTTTGCATATGATACTCAAATCCTAGAATACCTAATCGTCCTCACACACTCAAATGTAACTGGGCCTCGAGAATATTTCTTACGAGTGTTGGCACAACATCCCCTAAGAGTTAGCAACACCACCAATTAGCCGAAGAAAATCCACCAAGGTAAGGGTAGAGGATCTAGTGCTTGCCTGCACCGTCACCTATAGGGAAAGGATGCCCTAATTTTGGCCACTAATTACCATTGTCCCACCTCAGCGTTTGATTCTTGGGCTTCTTGGTAGTTTAGCTAATAGTACCGAGTATCAGCTGGGTTAGGTAGCACCAACTGATACCACACGCACTGCGCCTAAGCCTAACCCCCTCTGAATCAGGTATCTGCCGCACTCGGGTTTTCTTTTCCATGGGATGATAGGTGGATTTGAAAGCTCCCTAAATAGTCAACTTCTTTTTTTCAAGATGAAGAGTGATAAAGGCGGCTTATTAGATGCTTACCCCCTTGATCCTAACTTAGACTATAAACTCTTTTGTGGCCCCTGTTGGGAGAATTTAGTGAGTTTTGTTAAGTTAGTTTTAGGTGTCTTTGCTTTTCTTAGTGTGTGGATGTGTGTGAGCACAAAGTGAGCAAGAACATAGTTTGAACGTGTGGATATGCGATGATCCTTTTCAAAATCCCCTATTAAACTATGTTTTATTGCTCCTTGTTCCTTGTTCCTTGTTCCTTGTTCCTAGTTAATATATGTGATCAAATACAGGGAGATGGTGAGTTGTGAATAGAGAGCATTAATATGGTTGCCTAGGATCACCACAGGGTGCAAAGGCAGCAGAGATTACATGCTCTTCTATCGACAATTCGATCCTAGTCTCGAAATCCTAATGAAAAAATTGAGCTAAACTAATGACTTTTACACTAGAAAAATGAACTAGCTAACCATGCATGGACTAGGGCCACTTACTTTGGCTAATTGTCTAGGTGTTTTGGTACCTAAATTTTCAAAACATAAAAAAAAATTGGAATGCAATTTAATTTCCCCCCTACTTAAACTATGTGTGAACTTTGCAAAAATCAACTTGAAATAAAACTGACACCAAGCCTACCAAACGAAGCTAAGAGTGACCTTTAGCAAGTTGTGGGGAACCTCAACCAGTGTTGGCAGATGTATTATGGGATGTCAGGCACTTTTACAAGCAGAAAAAGATGGAAATACTAGAGAAATTTCTCATTCTATTTTTTGCGCGCAAAAGGCTGAAACAGGCGAGATGTCTGCGCGCAGGACAGCTCTGAATGCATGCCTTGGGCGCGCTTGTCTGTGGGAAAAGCGTGAAAATTCCTGAAAATGTAATTTTTTGGAGTTTTTCTGCTTCAGTCTATCACTTGGGATGAACTAGGGACTGAAGGAGAGAAAGGGGGCAATTCCATCCCAACTCCACAGCAAAGACGGAGGTCTCTGCAAATAGGCACTACCACATAAACTTGGAAATAAATGTTAGTGGAGTCTTCAATCCTGTGTTAGTGTGTTTGGTGCACGTATGTACAAAATCACACCAACTTAAGAGGTGTGGTATTCCCTCTTAATTTATTGGTCACAAGCAGAAAATATATGGAGTCAAGAAAGTTAGTGGAACATGCTAGATAGAGAAATAACATGCATATTCAAACATAAAAATTAAACTAAAACTAAAACAAATAACACAAAATCTATAAATAGAGTCAAACAACTTCAATAATCCAAACGGCAGTGCTTACATCCCCTCTTATTGAGTGCTAGTAGGAAATGAGGATGAAACTTTAACCCACTTGCCCAAGGGCCCTTAGAACTTGGGGTTCTAAGTCTCGATGCAAGGATGTCTTTGCTTCCAAGTTGCCTCGGTGCAAAGTCTCCCTCTCTCTACTATGGTGGAATAGAGTTGTTGGATGGCCAACAACTGATTCCCCTCTATCTCTAGTCCAGATCACACACTGTTGGTATTTCTTGGGGAAATTATGGCTAGCATAACAATGTGCTCTCAAGTTTATCATCTCTTGGTGGCCTTTTATAGGATAATTCAAATCCCTCTTCCCTCTCTTGGTGCATTGTGGATGGAGACCCAAGAGAGGAGGGTAATTCCATTGTGTGCCACATTTATTCCATTGTGTGCTCCCTTGATTTCATAAGGATGCTTGGGTGGTTGTCCTTAGGCGGCTTCAAGTGTGGAATCAATGTCTTGGAGTGTGCTCTTGTGGTCGCGGAAAGTGACTTCCGCCACTCACAGGATTCGCGCTTTTTGGGTCAAAAAGCGCACAAAGGCGTGCTTATTGAAGGATTTTGTGTGAAAAAGCATATTTGACTAGTTCAAATTTGATTTTTCCTCAGACCTTAGAGATTTTTTAAATACTTCCAGATTCTCTAATGTCTCTCAACCCTGTAAATCCTTCTACTAGACATTAAATAATGTCACCTTTGCTTGGACAATTTTCCAGTGATAACAGACCCAACACTGAAGATAACACCTGAAATAATTTTCCTGTCTGTGGACTCCCTGCCTAATATTCATCAGTGAAGCCCTGAAGCTTCACTCCCTCTGTCTCCTTGTACCATAATCTGTACTCATTAGTGCCTATTAGGTAATATAACACATGCTTTTTTACCTTCCAATATATCTTGGTAGGCCTCACCATAGCTTGACTAATTTGGTTTATTGCATAGCACATGTCGGGTCTTGTGTTCACAAGATACATCAAAGACCCCACAAGCTTCTTGTAAATAGTAGCACCAACCTCTTCACCTGAAGTGGCATTCTCCTTCCTCTAGTTTTTAGCTAGAGGTGTTTCCATGGGCTTACAATTCTCCATGTGAAATCTCTAAAGTATTTGAAAGGAATACTTCCCCTTAGACACAAAAAATTCACCATCACCTTCCCATACTTCCAGCCTAAGGAAGCAATGCATTAAGCCCATGTATTTCATCTCAAATTCCATTGCAATATCCTCTTTGAATGATCAGATCAACTACTCATCACCTGTCAATATTAAATCATCAACATAGAAAACAAGAAAAATCAACTTACCATCTACCAGAATATGATAGAGGGTCACATCTACTTCACTTTTGGTGAAGCCAAATCCACTGAGATAATTTTCAACCCAAGTGTACCATGCTCGAGGCGTCTGTTTGAGACAATACAATGCTCTCCTGTGTCTACACACATGTGACTCCCGATCATATGTCTTAAATCCTTTTTTATGCTCTATGTAAATTTCCTCCTCAATAACACGGTTGATAAAGGAGTTATTCATATCCATCTAGTGGATTTTCCACCCCATCTACGCAGCCAATGTTAGAATGGATCAGATTGAGGAATATGTTGCAATTGGTGAAAAGGTTGTTGAAAATGGCAACAAAAAACAGTGAAGGAGATCATTTGGATTGATGCAGGAAGATCAAAGTGACAGTGTCGGATATTGGAGCGCGGATCAGAGTTGACAGCAAGTGCAAGAGTGCATGGGTGCAAGAGTTCAACAGAAGAAGAAGAACAAGCAGGCTGCTGGAGCTGCAGCTGGTGAGGCTCTTGCCTCGCAATTTGAGCTGGACTTCTCATTGATCGCATGCATGTTGTCTAGTGCATTGGGATCAGGGTGGTATATTGATAGTGGCGCTTCCTTTCACATGACGGGAGATGCAAATCTTTTCAGTGACTTGGTGGAGAAAGGTCTCCAGATGCATGTTGAGTTGGGCGACGGTGGACGATACAATGCGACCATAACCTTTCAGAGGGAGTCAGGTAAACTCATTCTTTTACAAGATGTATTGCATGTACCAGGTCTAACAAAGAATCTGATCTCAGTCGCAATGTTAGAGGATAAAGGGTATGAAGCTGTCTTTAGAGAAGGAAAAATTTTCCTTCGGCACAAGGCAACGGGACAAGTCAAGAAGTTTGGGATTCGGGCAAAGAATCTCTATAGAATTGAAGTAGATGGGATGTCTACGGAGCTTCCTACTGTTGGGAAGCGGGAGAAAGACATGCAACTGAATCTTGAGAGGGAGCAAGTGTTGCATGCAGGCGAGAAAGACATGCAATTGAAGCTTGAGAGGGAGCGGGGTTTGCATGCAGGTAAAAGTGAACCTCGGGATGTGGAGCAGCCACAAAATGAGGATCATGGAGTGGAAGAAACCACTCATGCAGAGAAATTTCGTGCCAGATGGGCAAAGGGAGTGCATGCAGCTATACCACCAGGTGAGAGGTGGGGCGACATGCATGATTAATCCCAAGAGGAAATTTCAGGGCAGGATTCATGAGATGGTGTGGATCTCATGAGTTGAACCTGGCTACGAGGTGCCCACACAAGGTGCCATTTAGCAAAATCGCCTGGATTGGATGCGGTGCGATCAAAGTGACAGCCAGAGATATTGGAGCGCGGATCGCAGTTGACAGCAAGGCAAGAGTGCATGGGTGCAAGAGTTCATCAAAATGTTGTGCTGGTTCCCATGACACGCACACAAGGTGAAGTCGAAGACTTTGATGATGATGCTAGATGCATCAAGACCGATTGAGTTGTTTGGATCCTATTCCGCCTTTAGAGGAAGGAGGAGTCGTAGAGCAGATGCATGGAAGTTGCATGGCGTTTGTGGAGGTTGCAGGATGCATGGAGTTGCATGTCGATGCAATGCATGATTCTTTTCGTTGAGAGGGAGAGTTGAAAATGGCAACAAGAAACAGCAAGGAGGCTTACCGAAACATCTTTCCCCGATCCTAGTTGGAAAGTGATCACCTAAACTAGGTGGGGACCACACATGTGTGATTTTTGTCGAAGTCTATTTTTGTACTGCCTCTCCTTAAAATAGAATAGTCGAATATTATTTACCCTTAATAATATTTGGATTCTAAACTTCAGTTTACTCTCTTGGAGCACTTTAGTTTGACCACCGGAGGTGGGGCATGCAGCTGCCAGAAGGATTTACGCTTTTCCTATGGGTTAGGTGAGCTAATGCATGGTTGAATTCAGTTAGAGCTCAAGTGGCGAAGTTCGGTGGAGTTGATGCGACAGTTAATGGAGCTTGTGTTCTGGTTAACTAGTTGAACTAGTTGTATTTAGTTTAACTGGCCAATACACTAGAGATGAGTTGTGTGAATTAATATTATTTAATTCACTAATTATTAACTCATTATTCAACTAAAGAACACATCAGTTTAACTCAGTATGGATGTATTTCCGTTGGCGACAAGTGAAAGAGGTAGATGAAAGGGTTGAGTTAGCTATCGTCATACACATCGCGCTGTGCATGAGATTTGCACCACACTGGAGGAAATTACCAATGACAATTGGCGTAGTTGGAGCCGTGAGATTCGAACTAGGATTCTATTATACTGTACCATCACCCTTGATTGCGCAATAGAGGCAGAGAAGTAGTGGGTGTGTTTTGAACCTGTGACTTGTTCAAAACCAAGCTAGTTTTTGTGTAGCTTTGGGAGATAGTACCGAGTACTTGTGAGGAGTTTGTACTATGTATTTGCTGCATGTTCTCTCCATTTATAATATACTATAGCTGGGGGTTTTCAGCTATAAGCTTTCCCCATACATACTGTGTTAATGTGTGTGATGATTTGATGTGCTATCGCTTCTATTTCTTTCCGCATGTGACAATTAATTGTAGAAGAGATTATGTGTTATGCATGCAATTCGAAATTGATGTGTGATCAGGTTAATCTCCATTGAATAAGTGATTTATTCAGCAAATTTCTACAAAGGTTTCCTCATAGTCCACTCCCTCTATTTGAGAGAATCCTTTGGACATAAATATGACCTTGTACTTCTCGATGCTTACATCAGTTGTATGCTTCACCTTGTACATCCATCTAGAACCAACCATTGAATTCTCTTATGGTCTCGGCACCACCTCCCATACATTGTTCTTCATGGTGGATTTTTATTCTTCCACCAAGGCATCAACCCAAATAGGTTGATAAACTACTTCCTCAAATGAAGAAGGATTTTTCTCAATGAGTTATGTCATGATATCCATCTATCTAGTGTACCTATCAGTGACCTCCTCTTCCTACGATGTAATGTGAGGACCCCCACATTCTCCCTTGCATCTTGCAACAATCTATCAACTTCTTTGGTTCTCTTTCTCACCTCTCTGGAAAATTCTGGTTAAGTGGTTGCCTCCACTCTGCCTCCTGTTTTCTCCGCTGCATGTGGTTTCTTCACAAACTCATGAACCTCATCCTCAAGCTCCTCCTTTAGAGCTATAAGCCCCTACTCCTATTGGATACTCATCTCTCATTCCAGATACAATAGCATAGCTTTCTCCTCGTCGAACTTGACACTCTCCTCATAATTGTCATCCTCAGTGAAGGTGAATACACCCAGTAATTGTGTTGAGTTTCGGTGTATCCTAAAAAAATCCAAACTCTATTGTAGGCTCAAGTTTCTTTTTCGAATCCTTGAAGACATGACAATAAACCAAAGCTCCAAAAATTCTAAAATGAGACACATTAGGATTTCTCCCAGAGAAATCTTTCTCCAATGTGTTCATGGAAAGTATTCTTTGAGGACTCCAGTTTTGCAAGCATAATGCGGTGTTGCATGCCTGCCCCCATAGATGTAATGGAAGCCCCTTATCATGCAACATGGCCCTTGTTGCTCCCACTATGTGCATGTTTTTCCTTTCAGCTACCTCATTTTGTTGTGGATTATGGGGTGCCTTAATCTCTCTTTTAATACCTTCTTGGGCATAGAAATAATTCAAGGCATACGAAAGAAATTCACCTCCATTGTCTCTCTTGAGAGACTTCACCTTCTTCCAAGTCTCCTTCTCAACCAATGCCTTTAATTCAAAAAAAATTGAGAAAACTTCATCCTTCTTCCACATGAATAAGATCCAACATTTTCTAGAGAAATCATCAATAAAAATAACACGGTACTTATGTTTTGTAGTGGCGGTTGTAGAAAAGGGCCCACAAACATCATAGTGGCCTTGCTCCAAGATTGAATTTTCTCTATTATCTCGGTCATGGAAAGTGGACTTCACATATTTCCCTAATGTGAAACCCTTGTAGACATCTTGTTGGTCAAGGGAACCTTTAGGGAGACTCATGGTAATTTGTTGAATGAAGGCACCATGGTGTATATGACCCAATATCTTGTGTCAGAGTTTTCCAACATCTCTACACTACACTTTTTCAACTTTGTTTCTCAATGCATTGCAATATCCCACCTCAATTTTGTATAGGTTCTTGACTCAAAATCCTATCTGATTCACTTTCTCAGTAGATATGTGTCTCAAAAAATATTTCCCTTTACTGATAACATCATAGCCATGATCCTCCAATACTTCTATAGAGATCAAGTTCTTCTTCAACCTAGGTACAAACATAACATCTTTGAGCCGAACAAGAGAGGCTTTCTCCCTCTCAAGGTCACAGTATGAATTCTTGTACCTCCCATCATCCCCCATTTCAATATGCATCAGGATATCCTTCTCCTCCAGGATACTAAAAAACTCCTTTCACCTTTTCATATGGAACGAGGCACTGGAATCAAGGTACCACACACTCCCCATAACAGTGTTGGCCATGCATGCTATTAGGGTGAATTCTAATTTGAATTTTGAATCCAGTGCTTCACCTCGTTCTTCTCATGCAGGATTCTTGGTAGACTTCTTGTGCATACATTTTGTTGAATAGTGCCTAAATTTGTGATAGTGGAAGCATTTTATCTTTCTCAAATATTTCTTATTTCCATTATTTTGTCTTGAATCAAGTTTACTTTGGGTATTCTTCCCTTTTCCCTTCTTCCCCTTTCAAACCAATGCAAAATTATCTTCATCCTCTGCTCTGGATGATGTTCCATCTCTGGTATTTCCCTTGAAATCTTCTTGAACCAAATTGGACCACAATATTTACCAATTTGGAAATTAATCCCTTCCATTCACTGAGTTTTGGTAATTGTGCCAGTATTTTGGAAGGCCCATAAGAGATAGGCTCACTGGGTCATCTTCTGCAACATTCACCCCAGCCCCTCCAAGCTCATATCAAACTTGTGTAAATATAGAGAGATATTGTGGAATGGTATCACTCTTTTGCATCCTTATGTTTTAAAGTTTGTCTTTCAGGGCCAAATTTTTATGTTCACTACTATTTTTGAACAGCTTAGTCAGTGTCTTCCACATAGAAAATGGTGTATCTTTTTCATGGATATTTTATACCACATGGCCCCTCACACCTTCGAGAATAATTTTCTTGGCCTTTGCAACATCCTTCTTCTATTGGGCTAATTGTTGTTCATTCAACTATTGGGGTTTTTCAATATTAGTTTTAATATATTCTAACACACCATTATCATCAAGTATTGCTTCCATTTGATCCTTCCATACTATGAAATTCCAGCTACTTTATATGGCATACTCCAATCTTATTCCGTTGAAAGAAATTCTCTCGATCTTGAAGAAAATATGTTGCATTGAAGCTACAAAATCGAAATTCCTGAGAGACAAGTTTTAAATATTGGTTCTAATGTGATTTCAGGGCTCTAATACCATGTATAAATTTGATAGAAATTGCAAATGCTCAAAATTTCAAACTAAAAAACAAGAGACGCAACTCTACTTTATTAATCTGCTAAATGTAAATCACACTTTAGAACAAAATACATAGACATGCAATAAGAAAAATAAAAAATGCACATTGATTTCTAAGGGAACCCAACTGGCAAAAAACCCTCAAGTCTCTTTGCATTAATCAGTTGAATAGAGAAAATATTACAATTTCTAGCTCCAACTCTGAGCTCAACCTGCAAAAGAATAATTGTTCTCCTTTTTGAATGAGAAACTCTAGCCAACACTTAGCCAATTATTTTCTCACCTATCATCCTATTTCCTTGTGAAAACCCTGAGGAAATTAGCCCCTAAAATATTGGAATTTCCTCCTAATTGATCTCAATAATTAATCTCCTGACTTCGTGCAACACTTGTACACTCAAACTAGTAGAAAAATCATGTTACACTACCTTTTCATCTCCATGCCAGCTGAGGAATTCAAATTCCTTGCATGAATTAGCTATTTTGGGTTGATTGATCAGTTAACTAACAGATATTTGAGTTAGACTGTTGTTCCACTGTACAACTAACCTTCAACTGACTCTGTCAATAGTTAGAAATTGGTTAATTGAACACAACTAGAAATAACTAAAATGGATTATTAAAATTTAGCAATCACACATGCATAATTGAACTCCAAACCCACTTTCTCGAATTTACTGATCTAACTAAGTTACAAGATCCATGTCACACTAGTTAACTACCTCCAATTTTTTTGTTGATGTGTAAATTAAAATTACTCAATTTGACTAAGGATAAAGTCCAATTGAGCCTTTCTTGTTACATTTTTTAAACAAAGACAAACCAATTGAGGATAAAAATGGAGTGAGAAGCGAAATTTTTCCTTAACCATGGGATGAAGTAGCCTACAACATCTTAAAATTCATATCTTGTGAGGGGAGGATTAGTGTTTTTTATGCCTATCACTTTAGGATACTTTATGAGCTAAGGTTTCAAACTAAATTGCCTATCCAAAGCAGACTTAGTATCCCCCATTTCCTTCTTTAGCCCATAATGGAAATGATTCAAAGGGTGAGAGAAGGGAAGCATCATTTCATATCTAATCTTGGCCGGCTCATAGGGTCATTTTCATGGATTTTTTTATTCATGTCAAGAACCCGATGTCACTGGAATAATTTGTAGACATGGACAGGGAGGCCTTGATTGAAACTCAAGCCCAAGCTCTGTTGGAACATGAAGATGCCACAAAACATAGATCTATTGAAAAGAGGTTGAAGAAGAGAAGAAGTAATAAAATGGATAAGAAGGTGAAGAAGAATAGGAAGAAGAGGAAAACTAGAGGTAGCCAAAAATCCCCATAGGGAGTATTTTAGGCCTCAAAAGAAGAGGAAACAAGAAAAACAAGTAAGCCTTTCAGAAGGCAACACTAAAAAAGAGGTGGTTTCCACCTTGGCATCCCTTAGTGCACCTGTCAATATTAAAGGGAGGAATCCCAAGAAATTCCCCTTGTACTTCAAGAGGATAAGGAGTACTAGACTCAAACAGGGGAAGCCTCAGCCTCCCATAACTACCCCCATCACCATTGAAGGATCAGTTAGTTATCAAGAGGGAGATCTAGAAAAGGGTAAAGGGAAAATTGAAGAGTTTACCTCCCTTACCACTAAAGGAAAGCAACCCAAAACCTCACCAATAAGGCCAAATACCAGGGGAGATAAAATGAGATAGTTACAAGAAGAATCTTCCCTGTTACGGGAAAGTAGGGCAGTGCTACAAGAAGAAGAAAAAATTCTACGAGATAAGAAACCACTGCTACTGGAAATTATAGGAGCACCTCAAGAGGGAGGAGAAGGAACATGTGAGCTACAGGAGCCTAATCCTCAACTAAATTGGGTCTTAATATAAATTTTATGAACAAGGAAAAATCATACCCGCTAAATTTGCAGTTCCCCTCCTACTTGAGCTAGATAGAGAAAGAATATGAAACCATAAATGGATGAAAAGTGCTAAATCTAGGGGAGTAAAGGATGTGGGCCTCATGGAAGAGAAAATGAAGAAAATGGGTGAATAATTGGTTGGTTTGAGGTTGAGGGATTCAACTATGAGGGAGAAATTTCAAATGGAGAATGAAATATTAAAAGAGCATTTGCAAGAGAAAGAATTACAACTTGCCACCATGTTAAGATTGGTAATGGAGGCCACCCAATGAAAATATAACTCAAAAACATGTGCCTTGTTCCTCAAAGAGAAGTGGCTTCAATTTCAAAATAAAAAAATTAGCAAAATATGTTTCACTTCCCTTCCAACACTACTAGTATTTTATTGAATTTTGACACAAAGCTAGTGTGGAGGATCGAGCTAATATGGCATAGTTTTACATGAAATGCCTCATATTGACTCACATGAACTTATGGGATCAAAATTATAGGATGGTGGATGTGTCGTTGATGGCATTAGCCTCTTGGATGACACAAGAGGAGACAAGGGTTGAAGAAGAAAAAAGGGTCATATCCAAGGAGACTAATGAGCCCCTATGGGTCAAATCAGAATTGAGGGCTCCTCACCTTGTCATTAGAAATCACCAGATTATCTATAAAGAACCCAAATTGGAACCAATTTACATAGATAAACATGAGCAATACATTCAAAACTTTGAGGACATTTTTAGGTTGCTAGGGATTGAGGGTTTGTAGGCTTTCCAGTGGAGATGTCATTCATTTCCTGAGATTTTACAAATTATGGAGTACCACTCCCCAAAGAGATTGAGTAATTCCTTGGAGAAGACACCATTATATAAAAGGATTGTTGAAAGACTGAAGACCAACTGTAGTGGGCCTAATTTCATCCATCCTTTTTTTTTAGGGTTACAGTAAAGGAAGGATCATCTTGAAGAGATAATAGTGGGTTGAAATAGAAATAAATGCATGGTTCCATCCTCATGAGGGAACTCCTTCAGAGATACCTTGGGAGGTCAGAGTAGCCACCAGGTCTATGTATGAGATGGAATTAAATGGATTATTTTTTTCATAGGGTGAGCAACAGCTTCAGTAGGGGGTAATGATGGGCCCCATTGATATGTAGATAATAAGGCCTAGTTGGCCTTCCTTCAACCTATATTTACCTCTTTCCTCACATTTTATAACATATTTTGACTATAATGTGTTTATTAGGAATACTAAAAGATGTTTTTCATATCTCATGGCATAATATGATTAATGTGCAAGAAAATAGTGCATTTGAGTGCATTTACTATGTAGATATATGTTGGAGTCAGCTGGAGAAGATGTAGGAGGATTTTCCCCTACAATTCAACTTTCTCCCTAAATTCAGTCACCCACAGTTCAAATATCTACTAGTAGTTGATGCACTCAAGGATTGTGAGGATATCAGGGAGCTAGATCCACATTTTTAGGTATTTTGGAGGGAATCAACCTTATATCCAAGGAGGCTTCCCCTTAGTCATTTTTTTATAAATAAGGAATCCTAAGGGCTCAAAAGGATTCAAACTTTTGGAGAAAATAGAGACTACTAAGAACTAGGAGCTTAAGCTTGTAATTTTCATTATTTTTTATCATGTACTTTAACACTATTTTATCTTAATGAGAAGCTTATTGTTATCTTCCATCTTAGTTTCCTTTAGAGAGTTGATTCCCCTTGGGTTAGGGGCCAACCCAGAGGCTCTAGTCTCTCTCTTTGTATATGTTATTCATGCATTGTCTTTCCTAGTAGAATATATTTCCTTTATTAGCAGAACTTGTTCATGAAAATTGTTTGTGTAGATACATTTACCACCTCTCTTGTGGGAAGTTTGGTTGAGGATAATGTATTGGAAAACCAAAAATATCTAGTTACTTTCTTTTTCAATTGTTAGATCTTGCAATATTCCTCTTTTTGCATCTCTATTTTCTTCAACTTAGTGATTGGTTTAGCAGCTTTCTTTGAGCATGTGAACAATAGCCTCCTATGTATGTAGGTCTTGCGCAGTTTAAAAGAGAGGTTTCATTTCAATGCAATAGTTATATTTCCAATCAAAGTCAACTCATCCTTTCTCTATCATTTCAATTATCTTCCATTTATATTGTTAACATGTTCTAGTTGTTTAGAAAAATTGAGTAACTTTTTGTGGTGTGAAGGTACTATTGTTTATCTGTAGCGTTAGCACTATCATTCACACTCCTTATCTTACCACCATCTCCCCTCCTTCTACCTCAACAACTCCCTCAAAAAATTGTTCACTTAGAGTATATCTATGGGTTATTGAAGGCCACCATATGCATTGGTTCTTGTGCAAGATGGGCCCCTGAAGGGTACTAAGCTTGGAAATGGCTTCATAAAACATTCATCTACCCTCCATCACCCTTTCCCACCTTAAAATCACCTTTTTCACCATAAAAATTCTCACAATTCAATCATGTATAAAAAAAGGGAAATCTTGTAGCATCTTGTAGAAATCTGGTAGCATCTTGTAGCACCATGTAAAATCCCTCCAAAATTGGCTAGAATTTTCCTTGAAGCTTCTTTTTTTTTCCTCCTAGCCCTAAATAATTTCCCTTGGGCTCTGAATCCATGATTGAGGAAGACCAAATACCACTTAGGACTTGTCATTTTAACATTGCAACACATTTCAGAAATTAGGCTTAGTAGAGAGGTTCATGAATTGAATGACATAGTGATGATTTTCATGATTACTTTATGAAGCACCTAATGAACTCTATTACTAGAAAAAATCTATTTGGAATACAGTGATTAAAAGTTGATTACATTCTATTTTTCTTTGCAATATATATTATTTTTGTTTTCTTCTTAAGCTAGGTTTCTATTTCAAGCATTGTTATTCTCTATTCATAGACTAGGTTTCCTTTTAATGCAGAATTTACATTCTCCAAATAGCCTAATGTTTACATTTTTTCTAGTAGTATATTCCTTACATTCTTGCAAGTAGAGTATCCTTTACATTTATCCAAATAGGTTAACATTTATATTTGAGCAAGTAGCATTTCCATTTTTGCAAATAGAGTAACATATCCATTTCTGCAAGTAGATTATAACTTTCCTTTCATGCAATTTTTTTCCTTGAAAATCTATATTCAGTTGATAGAGGGGTATTTTTATACCTTCTTCTAGTCCATTGCTTCAAAGTGACTTGAGTAGAGCTTAGCCTACTGTGCATATAACCATGTCACCTCTTAATTTTGTACAAACCCTAGCTTCATATTTAAATTGGGTAGCCTTGGGAGTTGCAACACTCTTGTTGCAATATTGAGGCTCATCACACACATACCACTCGTGATGGTGAAGTAGGATAATAAACTATATGAAATGGTTATGGAAATTTCACGTGGGATTATTTTGAATCTTTGTCTAGTTTATTTTATTTTGAAATATCTTGGGTCCAATGGTGATTTTGGACTCCACGACCCAAACCTCTCCCTTTAGAATCTCCTTTTCAAAGTTATCAAGGTTTCTTATGTCGCGGTCTTTTTAGGATTCAATGCCAAGTATAAGTTCTATTTTTTTTAGTAGAATCCCACCCCATATATTAATTAATGAATATTCAAGCTCATATTTAAGAAAATATTGGAGGAATTGGAGTATGGATGAGCATATTCACCCCACTCAATGATTTTCATGTGATAAATCATAAATGTGTTGTCCAAAAATGTAGAACGAATGAATCATATCTAAAAACTAGGAAGATATATTCCATCTAAATAATAAAATTTATAATCAAGATGAATCTTAAAAACATAAGCATGAAAAATTACTAGATATTGTGGCTCATCATAAAAGGAAAATTGAGTAACTTGAAGATAAATTTCGTATGCTTTACCAATTGGTATTTGGCCTTGATATGAGTTCTTAATATGTTCTTTCTCACCCAATGATATCAATTGGATCTATTCTAATTATTTCAAAATATGAAGAAACAATTCAATAATATCTACGATATTTGGATATGGAATAGGTGGACCAAGAGCTTCAATGACCATTAGATATCAAGCCCACAGTGGGCATGTATTCTTCTGATTATCGATTAAGCTATGTTTTGTAAAATATTTTTGATGCTAGGCCAATTGTTTTAAAAATAAAACCCACATATAATGAAAATGGAATTCTTTTCATTTAAGAAGAGGCCAATTGTCAAATGAAAATATGTTCATGATGAAATCCAAACAAAATGCAAACATTTCATTTTAAAAAGTACAATGGCATGCATGCTTTCTTATGATAAAAAATGTGATTTTTAACCTTATAGAGTTAACCATTTCAAACATATTCCTAATAAATCAAAATAGATACAATGACAAACACATAGATTTATATAGATATTTTATCCTACAAACCGAAACCGAGAAAACCGTCTAGTTTTTCTTCTTCGTTATTTTTTGTACAATATTGTGATACAATATAAATCTTTTGGAATACTTGAACCATCTTTCCAACCACATTTCCTTAACCGAAACTAAAAAACCATGGAAAAAACCACCATGTTCCACAAAACCGCTTTTAGCAAAACCATAGGCTAAGAAACTGCGAAAAACATATGCAAAAACTACCCTTTTTCTTTATATTTTTTTAGGCTCTACCCTGAACCTTGTGGAGGGGGGATATCACCACCTTGGGACCCTCATTTTTTCATGGTGAATATAAGTCATGCAAATAATATAACACATGCCCAAAATCCTCCCACTTGTTGTTTTATTTACATAGAGGGGAACACAAGAGTACACAGTAAATAATTTAGGGTAGTGTTGCCCATTTTTTCTCTACACCAAGTGAAATTTGTAGTGCCCAATGGTTTTGTTAATTCTTTCACAACATTCTTCAAACCATTCTCATTTACTAGAAACACCTTCTTGTCTTCAATCATATCCCTAACAAAGTGATACTAAACATAAATATGCTTTGCCTTTGAATGATAAGCAAGGTTCTTCGCCAAGAAAATTGCACTTTGGTTGTCACAATCTATCCTTATATATTGTTGTACCAATCTCATACTCAAACACAATATCTATAACCAAATTGTTCCCTTGTTTTCATGATTGTATTCCATGCATAAAAGAGATCAAGTCAAAAGGAAAATAGATTCATAATGAAATCCAAACAGAGTATACACACATTAAGTATCATGTAAATAAGTTAGCCCATATAAACACAACCTTGATATTTTTTTAATAACCATCAATATTTTGGGGATTTTGATGACAAAGGTGGTGTCGTAAGAATCTCAAGATGCATGGATATAACACCATTTTTGAAGATGCATATGCTTATGTCCATATATGTGTATCAAAGTGAGTCCATCCAACCATCCAACAAACTTTCTACAAATGCTCTTTTACTTATATTATATATCTAATGTTGGATAGATACATAGATATGATAAAAGACAATGATTTAAAATAAAATATTATGACAACTTAACTTTTTATGTTGAATTTATAAATTCAATTTTTTATATCTAAAATTTATCTCTTATTTTGTATATCACACAATGGTTTTCATGTAATGCATATTATTGGTGGCTTCCACTTGTAATCTCCCACATCTAATGCTAACATAGTTATGTCATAAATCAGTAAACCCATCCAATAAACCTTCCCCATTTTCTCTTCCACTCATGTGTGTGGGGTAAAAGATTAAAGACAAAACCATATTTTCCATATTTATGACTTATTTTTTATGGTGAATCATATCACATATTTAATTCAATTTTTTATACCTCAAAATTCTCTCTTATTTTGTATATCACACAATGATTTTCATGTAATGCATATTATTGGTGGCTTCCACTTGTAACCTCCCACATTTACCACTAACATATTTATGTTAGAAACCAATAAACCCATCCAACAAACCTTCTCCATTTTCTCTTCCACCCATATATATCTTTGTGTGGGGGGGGTATGAGATTAAAGACAAATCCATGCTTTCCATATTTATGACCTATTTTTTATGGTAAACCATATCACATATTTAATTTTGAATATATATATTCAAAATTAAATATGTGATATCATTCACCACAAAAAATAATTCATAAATATGGAAAATATGGATTTGTCTTTAATCTCTCTCATACACACATATACCCACACATACAATGTTGAGTATGTGTTATATTCTTTACATGACACTTTATACATGTGATATATATGTGCTAGGAATAACATGGAAGTCCCAATGGGGGTAATAGTCCCGCCTACTTGGGATTTGTAGGGGGGTGATATCCCCCCTACACGTGGCTCAAGGAAATGCCCAAAAAAAAAAAAACGGGTGGTTTTTTGTGTCTTTTTTTGGTAGTTTACGACAAAAAATTTTCATTGTTATCAATTTTCAAGTGCATGGTGGATTTTCCCATGGTTTTTTCGATCCAATAAAAGGATATACAACATATATATATATATATATATATATATATATATATATATAATTTTGTGTAACATTGTAAAAGGAACATTATGAAAAATCAATATGGTTTTCCTAATTTTGGGTTACAAGAGAAAAAATTCTGGATATTTTTTTAATTTCCATTGTATATTTTCTATTAGTTTTAATAATTTATGTGAAGGCATTATCTATACAAGGTTAAAACCTAAAAAAAAATTAAGATTTGATATAGTCATTATATCAACACACTTATTGTAATATCCCAAAATGGGGAAGCAACAATATATGAACATAAAACTGGAAATAGTAGTGAATAAAATTACACCAAAATGTATGAAAACCATGGAGCCATTTTATTATGTAAATCAGCAGCAAATAAGTACAATAAAAGAAGGCACAACTCAAATAATCAAGGCAAGAAAGCCTCCCATGAATACATATGCCAAAAATGACATGCTGCTACATAGCAGAATACCCAAGAACAACTACAACGCAGTTTTAGATGGTGCAATGCTACTAGAAATGTAAAATAATATATATATGCTAATTTATGGCTCAAAAAGTGTTGGGAGTAAATATCTAAGCTCCCAAACACATTTTCAAGACAACCCGGAAAGGATTTCCTGAAATATACAAAAATGCCAAAATGTCGAAATGCAGCCCTAGGGCTGAATAGCAGCTGGAACTCAATAACTAGATGGAGATGGATGAAGATGATACATATAATGAATAGATCCCCTCCAATATATCCTTCAGGTGAAAGGCTGATCCTAACATTGAAGATCTTACCCTCCAAATCAAGCACTGAAACCCCCACTGCAAAAGCTCACTAAAATAACGCAGTCAAAGAGGGATACTGCGTTGTAGATGATGGGAATATGTTGGCCTGGTGCAAAGATGTGAAATAAAGCTAAATAAATTCCCTTTCTGATCTCCCAAAGAGAATAATGCTCCCTCCTCTTAAAAACTAGCTTCGGAAATGGGTTTCTCAACCCTCCACTGCAACACAACACAATCCTCTGCAGAAACTGCGTTGTAGCTGAAGACTAAAGCTTGGCCTTAATCTTGAGTGTGGAAAATGAAGTGCAATGCTCCCCCAAGAGGCCTCTCAATAAGGTATATGGGATTCCCGCTCGGGAACACCCGGTGCTAAACATCACAGCAATCTCAACTAAACATCTGAAGAATGCACAATATTCATGCAGACCATAAAATCAATAATCAATAACATGCCTCACTATGGCTTCCTTTCCCTCCTTATAAAAAAGTGTGAGCCTTATTACCTTGGCCCACTCATTACGGATTCCACCATCATGGAATATTCCTCCCACTATCACTGCGCTATCTCTATTGATGACCTACTCCATCCATACCAATGTTTTTGACTTGGTCAAACTTGACCTTTTCGACATGTATTTTCCCGTGTTCACACATGAGGGTGCTAGATCCAATTATTATTATTATCCCTTTTCACATCAAGAGGGATTTTATGCCTTTTTAAGTTATGTATGGGCATCCTCACCCATTTATTCATCTAACTATGTGTTAAAAACAAAATTAATATTCCTATTAGTTGCATGCTAATTTAGGAATATTACAGTCCTCCCCTCCCAAATGTTGGTTGCCCTCAAGCAACTGCAAGGATAGAACTGAAGAGCCTCCTCTCCTCCTCTTGTAGCATCCTTATATGATAAACTCCTCCAAGGAACAAGATGTTGTCTCATCAACACATCTCCAAGTTTCCCCTCCCAAATATGCAAGTTAGCATTTGGTGACCATCCCAAATAGCTATCATCATGATGAAGTAAAATACCCATGGAGGAAACAATGTGTTTTCTAGAGGTCCTCTTGAGGCATGGAATCTGAAATACATTGGTAACTATCATTCCCATGTGAAACCTCCATCCCCAAGCTATCATCCATACAAAATGATTCACCTTCCAACATGGCAACTCATGAAAAATTCCCTACACCTGAAGCTCCTAAAAAATTGGTGGGCTGCATAGCTGAAAATTATGGATCAAATTGTCCATCCCACACTGTATCTCTCTCCACTTATGATAAGTGTATATTTTCTGTTGAATTTGGGTTGCAATGATGTTGCCTTCATGAAGCAAAAAGGAAGTTGGATCTTCAAAGATCCACTCTTTGGTTCTTGCCCATACCACCCCATATAAAGTGAATATGACATTATCATCATATGGGATCCACATGAGAGAGGTACTGAAGTTTTTACATAGTGCTGCAAGGTACCAATAGTCTCCCAAGTAGTCACAGCGCAGTTTTTCTAACTACTATTTCAAAAAATAACATGGCAAGTTGTTTCTGAACAAACTACTAATTGTGTATGTCATCACATCTACTAGTAAATAGTAAATGTCTTTGTATATCAACTGAGCATACAAAAAATAATACAACACTTTCCCATAGCCATACAATATATGGCTATCTCCATCATAGATGTTGGCCCAAAATTGACCATGAAACCTAAAGAGAGGCTTGCCCTCTTGTAGAGAAATGCACTGTATAGAAATGGTAAGAGAATGTAAATACTGTGTTAGATAATAAATAAATGCAAAAACATAATTCTTACCATGTACTTAGACTAAGATGATAATAAGATCCGTGAATAATCCCTTCATAGTGGTATGAAATACTCCCGTGAAGAGGAATGAACCATGTGCTGCATAAAGATCTTTCTTCTTATGCTTGGAAATCCAAGTCAAGAAGATCATATCACAGTAATAGATGTCTCCACCCACTACTCCATCACTCTCACCTCCTCTTTTCCCATCAAGTGCATCATATGTGAAGTGATCCTCGGAACACTCCATCAATAAACCCAAGCTCCCAAGTGACAGTGCTGTTGGCCTTTGTAATAAGGCTCCTGTCATCTCATAGCTCCATTCTTTGACATGTCCAATGTCAAATTCATCTACCATAATGTTGCAGTATATGGGAGATTCCTTTCAAAGTGGAAGCACCTCCTAATCTTCCAAGGCTAAGGAGTAGCCCCTTTGCACTATGATAGTGCCATCACCTACTCCTAAAACATCATGCCAAGCATGGGAGAGGATCAACCCATACTCTCTCAAGAATAAACAAGGTAACAACATCTCTTGTTTCTCCCTCATCTCTCCCTCATATAAGTCATGGAGTAATATCATGATGGTTGACTTGTAGAATGCCCCATACAACCAAATCTTTTGTTGCCATAATACATGGGTGCCATGCAATGCCTCAACCCATAACATACCTTTTGTCAAAGGATATGTCACATGATGGCCAAACTCTTTTAAGAGTAGCAAGCACATCCTTTCCTCCTGCTGCCCTGTGCCATAGATCTGCAAGTGGCTTTCCAACCTCTTGCTCTCCAACATCACCCATCAAACCAATGGTGAGTGTCTATTATCATGCCCAACATTGGCATTCCTCCAATGAAGAGTACCATCCTCCCAAATCAGATTTCTATCTTTGCATTTCATGGGATGTTGAAAAGAAATCTTCTGGAGATCTCCATATGAAAACCACTCATCAATGACCAAGTTGAACCCATAAAGATCCAAGTATGCTAAAGGCAAATCCATATCATTAAGTTGGGTAGTGCTCAACAAGAAGGATCCATCATAGTAATGGGAGATAAGATGTATCTCATCAACCATCTGCCTATCCTCTGCTACACATGTGGAATGGTCATTAGGATGCTTCACTAATGGATGGGCCCCCATCTCATCACTGCTACTCAAGGACAGTGTTGCTAATCTCCATGGTGGTGCATATGTTGTTTCAAGATCATGTTCAATGCTAAACACATAGTTCTGCATTGCATTATCTAGGACAATGCTCATTCCATCCTTCAAAAATCTACACTCCAACCCCAAGAGTTGTGTGCAGCTCAAAAATGAGTAATCTGGATGACTGTTTATCTCTTCCTTGATTCTATCAAGGCTCCTCAGTGTATTGATAGTGTGCTGCTCCAATTTAGCAGTGTATCTTGACCCTAGGTCATGCAATGGCATATTTCCACAACCCTCCATAATATTTTCTGAAATAACAGGAAATGGAAACATATGCATACCTTGGTGAAGCTTGGGAACATCTTGTATGGCTGCAAGAGTTCCTTCCTCCAATGTGATGGTTCCCCCAACTCCTTTTGTTGTTGGTTTCTCCTCCATAGTTGTATCAGCACTGGTACAAGTCTCCTCAAGTGGTGGTGAGGGCTTCTCCTCCTCTGATTTCTCCTTTCCAAATTTTTTTATCACCTTTTGAGTAAATTCTACAAAATTAGTCACTCTTGCATGACTCAAATGGTTGAACCACTAAGTGTTTGCTTCACCCTCAAGGTGTAGTGCTACAATATCTAAAGCCTCTCTTTCTACCACTGGATGTAGTAGGAAGAATGCATCTAGCTTCCTTACCCAAGCCCTTGTTGTACATGTGGATGACCCATCAAAAGTAGACAATATAAATCTATTTCCCTTGATTCTCCTATTGTTGCAAGGTCTACTTTCTTCCTCAAGATGAATGAAATTTGGGAGAGTTAGAGTATCCTTGAAAGCTATAGTTTGAGATTTATATTCTGCAAGGTATTCATTTATAATCTCATGATCCCAGTGTCCTCTATCTCCATGCATTTTGTCTTCTTCTTCAAAAGAAAAGGGCATAGTTTCATTACTTCTCTCCACTCTTCTTTGCTTGACCTCTTTGGTGAAGCCCTTATTAGATCTGAAAAGAGATGAGTAAAAATCATTCTTTCCATCATTCTGATCTCTTTCTTCTTCTTCTTATTCTCCTGATAGCATAATGGCTGAGATCCACAGGCTAAGCCAATATTATGCTCTGATACCACTATAATATCCCAAAATGGGGAAGCAGCAATATATGAACATAAAACTAGAAATAGCAGTGAATAACATTACACCAAAATGTATGAAAACCATGGAGCCATTTTATTATGTAAATCAGCATAAAATAAGTACAATAAAAGCAGGCACAACTCAAATAATCAAGGCAAGAAATCCTCCCATGAATACATATGCCAAAAATGAGATGCTGCTACATAGCAGAATGCACAAGAACAATTACAGCGAAGTTTTAGATGGTGCAATGCTACTGGAAATTTATAATAATATATATCTGCTAATTTATGGCTCAAAAAGTGTTGGGAGTAAATATCTAAGCTCCCAAAAACATTTTCAAGACAACCCGGAAAGGATTTCCTGAAATATACAAAAATGCCAAAATACTGGAATGCAGCCCTAGGGCTGAATAGCAGCTGCAACTCAATAACTGGATGGATATGGCTAAATATGATACTTATAATGAATATATCCCCTCCAATAGATCCTTCAGGTGAAATTCTGATCCTAACACTGAAGATCTTACCCTCCAAATCAAGCACTGAAACACCCACCGCAAATGCTCAATGAAATAATGCAGTCAAAGAGGGATATTGCATTGTAGATGATGGGAATATGTTGGCTTGGTGCCAAGATTTGAAATAAATATCAATAACTTCCCTTGTTGATCTCCCAAAGAGAATAATGCTCCCTCCGCTCAAAAACTAGCTCCGGAAATGAGTTTCTCAACCCTCCACTGCAACACCCTGCAACACAACACAATCCTCTGCAGAAACTGCATTGTAGCTGAAGACTGAAGCTTGGCCTTAAGCCTAAGTGTGGAAAATGAAGTGAAATTCTCCCCCAAGAGACCTCTCAAGAAAGGATATGGGATTCCCGCTCGGGAACACCCAGTACTAAACAACAGAGCAATCTCAACTAAACAACTAAAGAATGCAAAATAGTCATGCAAATCATAAAATCAATCATCAATAACATGCCTCACTATGGCTACCTTGCCCTCCTTATAAAAAATTTTGAGCCTTCTTACCTTGGGTCCCACTCATTAGGGTTTCCACCATCATGGAATCTTCCTCCCACTAACACTGTGTTGTCTCTATTGATGACCTACTCCATCCATACCAACGTTGTTGACTTGGTCAAACTTGACCTTGTCCACATGTATTTTCCCATGTTCACACATGAGGGTGCTAGATCCAATTATTATTATGATCCCTTTCACATCAAGAGGTATTTTATGCATGTTTAAGTTATGTGTGGGCCTCCTTACCCATTTATTCATCTAACTAGGTGTTAAAAACAAAATTAATATTCCTATTAGCTGCATGCTAATTTAGGAATATTACACTTATTAATTGTTGTGATGGAGTTCACTCCAGACTAACAGTGTTTTAATAAGGTTTGGTGGATTATCCAACAAATCACCTAGAGGATTTCTTGATTTTTTTTTGTGTGGTAATATTCCCTTAAATGAGATAGCTGTTATTATATCAAGGATATATAGGAATATAGGCATCATGGGATATGACCTTTATAGGTATAAACCTTGTCCCATTTTCATTAGAGATAGGTCCAAAAAATGTTATTCCAGACACTTATGGGAGAAGTTCTTCTAAAAGTTTATTTTTTTAATCGGTACAGCTTTTAAGATGGATGGTAATGATAGCATAATTGTGCAAATAATGGAAGGAAAGGGTGTTATTACAAATGAGGTGTATTCATTACTCATGTTAACCCAAGTGCATGTCTCAAACATTGTTGTTTCTAGTTCAAAAATGAAAAGCAATACCTACGGTTTCTAGAAGCTATACTCTCTAAGGTATTGAATTCCTTAAATTGATTTTAATGGTAAGAAAGGGCTTCGACCCATGATTCTAAGGTTTTGAGGGTCAAAATTTAGAGTGAGGTAAACTCAAGTACTTTTTTAACTCGCCCAAGTATTTTGGAGCCCTACAAGGTCATTAAAGTGAGAAAAGGAACAAATTAGTTAATATAAGAGAAAAAAAATGTATATATTTCATATTGTTTTAGGTGCAAGTACCTCCTATTGGAGTAGTTCCTAGAAATGGAGGGAAAAAACTTACAGGAATATTTTTTCGATGGAAGATTCTAGAGAAATCAATTGTAATTTGGATGGATATGGTTTGGAGGGTGATTTTAGGTTATATTTCACAATTTCACTCTGTGATTAATGGATTATTACATTCTCCTTCAAAACAAGCAAATAAAAGGCACCCAATTAGCCAAGTCCTCATTAAAATATCTACATGGGCTTTCAAAGAATAATAGGGATGAATTTGTGGCTAGTAAAGGCACCACTCTATGGAAGCTTTGTAGCAGGGGATGGGATTTTTTCAAAGACTGTCTATTCAGAATCCCTAGAAATGGGAAAAGAATTCAGTTGTGGGATGATAAGATCATGGGAATTCAACCACTCAATCTAGCCCCCGAAATTGTTGAGCTACGTGCATGGCTCTGTTATCATGGCATTTAAATATTGGAAGATATATCTTCATGGGACATTGAAGGAAATTTTATTGTTTGGGACCTCCCTCGACTTCCAGACAGGTTGCTACCTCAACAGTGCAGTTTCCTTGCTGCGATCTTTGGCTTGGCCCTATGCACCATCGTGAGAGAGATAAGTGGGGATGGGGTAAGACTGGCGTTTACACTGCATCACAGGGCTTTGCAGCCCTTCAATCCTGCCAAAAATTTCTATCCCCTTCGCTATGGCGGCATGTTTGGTACCCATTTGGGCTCCCGAAGATTAATTTCTTCACTTGGGTGCTCATGCATAGAAGGGTTTGAACTGGAGAAAATTTGGAGAAGAGAGGAATAATTGGTCCTCATAGATTCCCCCTCTGTTACGTGGCTCAGGAGACGAGCGAATGTTTGTTTATAGAAATCCCCTTCACCCAAGATGTCTGGATGCAGGCCATGCTCAGGCTGAATGCTCAAAATCCTTCACAGCTCATTGTTGTTAGTCTATTAGCCTCCTAGAAAGAGAAATATCCCTATGCTTTGAACAAAAAGTCCACATGGGCTGAAATTTGGTATGCCATTCCCAAATATAAATGTTCGGAGATGTGGTTGGCGAGGAATGAAGTCATATTTCAAAACAGGAAACCCTCTCCCTTTGAAGTGGTTGTCAAGGCAATAGCACTGTTGTTGGAGACTATGGAGAATCGGCCCCAAAATCCAGACAGTGCTCTCCTCCCAGTAGATTTATGTTGGCTGGGTGCGCCCTTCAAGCGAGCTACCATCAATAAGACACTCTCTCGGCCTTGCATCAATCCTGAGTGGAGGCTCCAACTTCCTGAAATTGATTTTCAAGATTGGTGGAAGAAACAGGGAAAAATAACGATCTTCTTCGATGGTGCCTCCAAAGGAAACCCAAGGATATCCGGTGTGGGGGGGTAAATATACTCCTCAGATAGCCACAGCAAAGTTATTTTCAGTTGGGATCTCATGGAGAATATTAATAATGTGGCAGAACTTCTTAGACTGCTCAAAGCTTGCCAGATTTCTCAAGAAAATGGAGACAAAGATATTCAAGTCTTCAAAGACTCGGAAATATTAAAAAAAAAATTAAATACAGATGATCACTTCAACAACCCAGTGCTCAAAAATACTCTGTAAAGACTCCACAAAGTGTTGTAGAGATTAAACTCCAACCCCTTCTATCACATCCTTTGAAATCTCAACAAGGAAGCGTACGCAAAGGCAAACATGGGATGCATCCTAGCCCAAGGAGATCTCACAAAGAATAACGAAGTTTCAATTTGGCACCATATTCCATAAGCAAGAAGCTACGCAATGTAAGATTCGAATATCTACCCATCGGGTCTTTTGGAAAAAATAAAATGTAATAGGGGTTGTTTAGGCTCCAACCCGACCCATCATCTCTAAATAAAATCTATCCGTTTGTGTTAAAAAAAAACAAGAAAAGGAAACAATGATTTTAGGATAGAGATGGTAGTGGGGTATGTATTCCTTTTGTTGAGGAAGTAGTGATCTTATTTTGATGCATGTAAATAATTAAGCAACCTAGTCTATTTGGTTGAAGCTACCTAGACTACCATTGGAACTAAGGTGTAATATTCCCAAATGGGGAAGCATAAATACATTAACATAATAATGGAAAGAACAGTGAATTAATCAATACACCATGATATGAGACAAATGTACAGCCATCTTATTAAAAATATCATCAAAATAATAGGCACAAGATATTCAGGATCAAGTCACTCAAGCAATACAAAACAAGCCTCTACAAGCAACATATGTCAACACATGTGAAATAGTTGCCATACAAATTCCCTGAACTATGACAGTGCATTTTTAGGGCATAAATTGTTGCATAAAGATGGGTCAATGCAAATCTGTTGTATACACATTTCCAAGAGAACCCGAGAAGGGTTTCCATAAATACACCCAAATACAAATGGTGATCTACAACCCTAGGGCTGAAGAATCACTGCAACTGAAGCCCCTGAAATAGAAGGCTGAAATAATATGGATCTAATGTATATCTCCTCCAAATGTAACCTCCAATGAAAGGATCAACCCTTCACCTCCAAGTAAACACTCTAAAAGATCTAATAGATCCTCCTCTAAAACTTCCCTCAAAAATAACGTAATTCCAGATTGAAATTGCACTATGAATGATGGGAATAGGTTGGCCTAGTGCCAAATATCTAAAATTTGCTCAAGAACCCCCCTTTATGATCTCCCAAGAGAAGTAATCCTTCCTCCTATGAAAAACTAGCTCAGAAAGTGGGTTTCTCAACCCTCCATTGCAACACCCTGCAACACAACACAAATCTGAACAGAAACTGCACTGTAGCTGAAGACTGAAGCTTGGCCAAAATGTTAGATGTGTGGAAATGATAGATCAATACTCTCCCAAGAGGCCTCTCAAGGAAATAGGTGGGATTCCCGACCAGGAACACCCTGTGCTAAACATCATTGCAATCTTAGCTAAACAGCTGAAGAGAGAAACAAACTCTAAACAGACATATCAAAATAATAATCATCACATGATCCCATATGGCTACCATCCTCTTCCTTATAAAAAATGTGAGCCTTCTCACCTTGGGTCCCACTCATTATGGTTTCCACCATCATGCAATCAATCTCCCTCCAAAACTACGTTGTCCCACCATTAATGCCACTCCTCCATAACAGCGCTATTTGATTTGGTCGAAGTTGACCTATTCAACATGCTCTAGCCCCTTTTCACACCTAAGGGTCTTCAATCCAGCTTTTAGATGACTTCCATTCACACTAAGAGTGTATTTTATTCCTACTAAAAAGATTTATGGGTCTCCATACCCTCTTATTCCTCTATCTAAAAGCAAAATCAAAATTTAATATTCCAATTAGCTATATGCCAATTTAGGAATATTACAGTCCTCCCCTCCCAAATTTTTATTTTCCTCAAGAAACTTTAAGGATAGAACTGAAGAGCCTCTCCTCTTCCTCTTGTAGCATCTCCATGTGATAAGCTCCTCCAATGAACAAGAAGTTGTCTCATCAATAAGTCTCCAACTTGCTCCTCCCAAGTGTATAAGTATGCCTTTGGTGAAAATTCCAAATGGCTCTCATCATGAACAAGTGGAATATCCATGTAAGAAATATGTGTGTTCTAGAGGCCTTCTTGAGGCATGGAATCTTAAATATATTGGGAACTAGCATTCCCATGTGAAGCATCCATCCCCAAGCTATCATCCACAAAAAGTGAGTCACCCTCCAACATGGAAACTCATGAAACATCTCCTCCACCTTAGGCTTCTGCAAAGAATGTGGGCTCCATAACTGAACATGAGGGATCAAATTGTCCATCCCATATTGTCTTTCTCTCCACTTATGATAAGTGTAGAGTCGTTAAAGGTCTAATTTCCAAATAATGTTGCCTTCATGAAGCAAAAAGGCAATTGGATCCTCAAAAACCCACTCTTTGGTTCTTTCCCAAATCATCCTATATAAAATGAATAGGACATTATCATTATATGGAATAAAAATGAGAGAGGTACTGAAGGTTTTACATAGTGCTGGAAGGTACCAACAGTCTCCCAAGTAGTCACAATGTAGTTTTACCAACTGCAATTTCAGAATATGATGTGGCAAGTTGCCTTCAAACAGTTTTCTAGTTGTGCATGTCATCTCATCTACTAGTAAATAGTAAATGGAATTGTATATCAACTGAGCATACAGGAAATAGTACAACACTTTCCCAAATCCATACAATAAATGGCTATCTCCATCATAGATGTTGGTCCAAAAATGACCAGGAAGCCCAAATTGAGGCTTGCCCTCTTGTGGAGCAATGCACTGTATAGGGATGGTAAGAGAATGAAAATATTGTGTTAGATGATAAATAAATGAAAAAACATATTTATTACCATGTAATGAGAGTAAAATGATAATAAGATCCATGAATGAGCCCTCCATAGTGGTATGCCATACTCCCATGAAGAGGTATGAACTATGTGCTGCATGAAGATTTTTCTTCTTATGCTTGGAAATCTAAGTCGAGAATATCATATCATGGTAGTAGATGTCTCTATCCACTACTCCATCACTCTCATCTCCTACTTGTTCATCAAGTGCATCATATGTGAAGTGATCCTAGGGACACTCCATCATCAAACCCAAGCTCCCAAGTGACAGCGTCGTTGGCCTTTGTGACAAGGCTCCTATCATCTCATAGCTCCATCCTTTGACACACCACATGTCAAATTCATCAATCATAATGCTGTTGTTACACCATTTTTTGGTCATCTGACCTGTTACTATTAGATGGACCTAAGTACACCATGTAAGACCAATTTTTCCCTAAGTAAAATTGTTTTCACTATGAAAAATAGCTTAGTAAACCACCTTTATTAAGTTGTTTATGGTCTAAATAGGAAACCCCATGAGTAAATATTAAATAAATCCACATTTGTTTTATTTTCCTCAAGGAATAATTAGTTAAAAAACAGTTTAATTAATATTCCTGGTCATATTTAACCCAAAATGGGAAAATTAATTAGATAAATTATTATTTATCTTATTATTTTCTAGGAATAATTATTTAAACCTTATTTAAATAATATTCCTTGTTGAATTTGACTAAATCACTCATAAATAATTAAATAAATCATTATTTATTTGATTATTACTCAACCACATCCTTAAAATAATAAATAAATCATTTATTTATTTATTATTTACAAATAAAGGGATTTGACCCAAGTCAAATTTTTTTTCCCTCCAACAAATATAATAAAATATTCCATAAAAGTTGGATCTTGATTTGGTTAATAATATTTTAATTATGCACCAATATCTAGACTAACTCAATATTTTGTTATAAATACAAGGGTTTTTCCATTCATTAACTACCTTTTTTTGCCTAAAGATCACCCGGATCTACTTTTTGGTCCGATTTCTTGATCCATCACTGCTTCCCCGTCATATTTTTCTATCATTTTTCTTGTGAGCTCCCTTTGAGTTCCATTTTTGTCTGGGTTTTCTACACCATCAAGAGAGAGGGATTTTAGATATGAAGTTATGTGGAATTACAAGAACCCATCCCATTGAGGAGGACTGGTAACATCCTTCTATGTTCTCCTCCCAAGTGCCATAAATAAAAAATTATTTAAACATATTCTTGTCTTGTCTACTGGATACATGGAACAACTCTTGTTTTTATTTATTGCTTAATGTATTTTGATGCATAGATCTAGATTTTGCAGCATTTACCTTGGTCAACTAATTGCAGATCTAAATATATTGGCAGCCATCTTTTCTATTAGGGTTGTTTGTTATGCATAGCTAAAGTGAGCATTTTTCGTACACTTGCGATTAATATTCATACTAACAACTGGTGACTCCACATGGGTTTACGATTACGACCTATGTCGTTTTTCAGATCCCTGCATATGCAGCTGCTTCAAACCCTAGGATTTCTCTTTAGCTTCTTGTTTTTATTTTCTTGATGTTTTTTTTAACCTATAAAACACTAAAACATTGAAAATTCTGACTTCCGTGTGTTTTTGGACGTATTGTGCAGGTGATAGGCATCAACCACAGCTGAGATGACACATTCTTCTAAAACCTTCTCCCAAGAGTTTTGGAAGTGTAGGTCACACTTTTTGGGCCAAAACCTGTGACCTGAACCTCTAGGGTGTAGAAAACAAGCCAAAACCTGCGACCTCTACAGAAATCATGTCAGAAAAATGCGACCTGGACTTTTTGCGGGATTTTTTCTTAAATTTTTCTAGGTTTGTCTGGGCCTCTATTCAAGGTTGTCTGACCTCTAACTTCGCCCATTTTGGACATCTACCTATTATTTTTTACTCATCTAAGTGGGAACCTAGCCCTCTAGGGCTTCAGTACCCTCCACCTTTTGTGGAAGAGTTTTAGCTACTGCAGGTTGTCTGAAATTTCAGAATGTTCAGCCTTTTTTTTTTAGATCTGATCCCTTACCTTCAGATCCACTTCAGATTAGCTATTTATCCATCTAAAACACCTCCTTTATTTTTTTTTTGGTTTTCCTCTAGGGTCCCCTCCGCTTCCCTCCAGGTTGTAGCCTTTCCCCACCTCATTTACAAAAAAATTTCCTCTTATTCTTTGTTGTTTGTTTGCACCTATTTCCAGCAGATCTGACCTTTAGATCCCTGTCCCTCCCGACCTTAGATATATTGGCTATTTTGGTGTGTTTTGACTAGATTTTTTCCCACGTACAAACTACTTGTTGAGAGGCCCACCTCCTTGGGTTTATATTATTGCATTATTAGTTGTTTATTTTCTGTTATTTCAGTTTCATATACTGTTATCTGCAGGTTTATTTACAGTTATGCAACACACTTTTTCTTTTTCTCTACAAACGTCTGGGTTTAAAAATTAAAATTTACACACTTTACACACACAAACACACCCTAAGTGAAGAAGAGCTTGGTTAACACCGCCAAGAAAATACTTTAACATTGAAATCAATTGATCCTGCACCTCTCTGCCCTTGTTTCAACATTTCAATCAGTTGATCCTACACCTCTTTGCCCTTGTTGGTCTATCTTCCCTTTGTGTCGTGTTTGTTCCTTCACCATTGTGCCACCAAGGCATTTATCCCGGAGACTTCTTGGCATTCATCCTCAGTTTCCGGTAGGAAGACTTACTCCTCCACGTAGGATTTAAGTTAGTCCTCCACCGATTCTGCACTATGACTCCTCTTCTGGTTCATTAGGTTCCCCTTCTGGTTTCGCCCTCGGTTCTCCCCCTGTCACCTTCACCATGTCTAGTTCAGGACTTAACAGTGGTGGTAACCCCGACCCTAATTCTGGGAATACTACTAGTGGGACTGCAACTGGAACTACCCCGGCTGCGCCCTTTCTCCCCTATATGACAGGCTTTAGTCTTCTCGATTTTAACCAGTTGATCAATGACCCTATACACCATGATGCTAGTTGGCCTACTATGCCAACCAAGCTCCCTTCCGACATTCCCAAGTTTGAAGGTCTTTCTAGAGAAGATATTAAGAATCATGTTCGATATTTCCACATGTGGTGTTCGTCTAACTCCATTACCGATGACTCCATCCATCTTCAGTTGTTCCAACGTACGCTTACTGGCGAAGCTTCTAAGTGGTATGTTGATCAGGCCTCATCCTCTCATACCACCTTTGCGTCTCTTGCCCGAGCTTTCATGTCATATTTCCAGCTTCCCCTTCCTTATGACACTGGTACCGAAATTTTGACTTCTTTCTGTCAATCATCTGTGACCTGCCTATCTAATCATGTCCAAGAATGGTGGAGAAGAAAGAGCCTATGTTGATCCCCTACCTTCGAAGGTCGTGTCTACATAGACTAGTTCCTAAGATCTCTTTTTCCTACTATAGGAAAATATGTCGCATCACATTTCCCTCAAACCGAAGAAGTTGCTCTCCAAATTGTGTTAAAATATGACTTGATCTACACTCATTCAGGTTATGTTTATACCGTTCTACCTGATCTTCCTAGACCTGGTGGTGCCAAATCAATGGGGGAATCTCATGCCACCGACGATATCATTGGAGCTCTCTCTCATCCATACGCTCAGCCTCCCATGGGCTATGGTTTTCCACAAGTAGGGTCCAGCACCTCCTGCACTTTTCCCCCTCCCGGTAGCATGTATCCAGGATACGGCATGCCTCCTCCTTTTTCCCAACCTCCTATTTACCACAATTTTACCCAACCTCCTTATTATCCATATCTATGGCCTGGTGTTCTAGCTCCTCCAACATTAGCACCTCTGCCTCCCTTTCCTTCTCAACCCCTGCAACAGTAGCCACCTCGCCCTTAGGGGTAGGTGTATGCACAATAGGGTGCGACTAATCCTCCTCCTTCCAAAAAGAAGAGGAAAGGCACTCAAAATCAATCTGCCACCAATAATCCTAGACCAAATCCTCAAAATAATGCACCTAACACTGCTAACCAGTAACAAGGCACTTAGCCCAAGCAGGACAGGTTTGTTCGCACGAACAAGCCTTGTTCTTGTTGTGGTGTTTACAGTCATTACACGCATGATTGTCCTATTTTACCACAGATGTGGCAGATGCGGGACTCTCAAGCAACATTTTGAGGACAGCAAACCTCCCCTTGCATCCCTCCTAGTGTTGCACCTAGTCAACCTGTTTTGTTTACTAATCCTCTCCCTCAGCAAGGATTTGTGGCTACCCAACCACCTGAAGGTTAGGTGGCCACTCAACCTCGTCCTTTTGGTACCTCTGATTACCAGATTCTCATGATGAACTCTGACCAACCTATAACCATAGACCTCAACCTTCAAACTTGGTCCCGTCAATACAACAAGCCTCCTACTGCGTCTGTCCCCGAGCCACCTTCTTTAGGTTCTATAGAGCCTCTTTCGACACCTAATGTTCCTTTACATATCCCTCAGCCTAAGGTAGAGGTTCATACCAAGATCCCTAAGGGAAAGCTTCCCATTCGTATAGTATAGTATATGATTTGGCGCAATCTCCTGCTACCATCTCAACACTGGAACTCCTCCAGTCGTGCCCTTCACAACGAAAAGCTCTACTATTTTCTATGGGAATTGTAGATCCTTTAAATGATCACTTTATCATCTTTGATGTTGACCGATCAGAACATCCTCCTCTTCCTGCTTCCGTCGCCTTCCAAATCCCAGTCAAGATCTAGAATTCCAACGTTTCCCGGTGCATGATTGATGAGGGGGCATCCACCTGTGTGATGTCTGATTCAACTTGGAAGCAACTCAGATCACCTGAGTTGGCTCCTTCCATGATCACTCTTCGAACGTGGGATGGCCACGCCTCCCAACCCATTGGCATGTTCCATAATTGTCATATTACTCTTGCGGGAAAGACTGTTTGCGTTGACGTAGAATTCATTGACGCCCTCCTAGATTACAACATTTTATTGGGTCGTAGCTACACCTATGCGATGTTTGTTGTACCATCTGTGGTCCACCGCAAGATTTCCTTTCCCCATAATGGAAATATATTCATCATTGACTAGTTGACATATTACGAAATGAAGTCTCAAACCTCCCCTGAGTCCATCATATCTTCGGTGCCCAAAAATAAAACTGTTGATCCCTTGACCAGTGTCTCACCCAGAGTCTACAAAGACTCCTCTTTTCTTGGTACATTCCCTGATCTTCCTCCTCCTGTCTCTGATCCCAGCTCATCGAATGTTTTCATGATGCACTCGTCTCAGGCTTCCCTTAAGTCGCCCACTTCGGCTAGTCAGCAGCCTCGCCCTCCACAGCCTACTCCTAGCCCTTTGATTCAACCCTCTGGACCTCCTCCTCCTGGCCCTTCACCTACAGGTTGTATCCATGAGCCTCTCTACCCTCATGGACCATTTCCTCCATGCCTTAACCATCTCGGAGCCTTCCCGCCTGGCCATTACCCCTCCGGTCAGATACCGTTCCTAGCTCCCCCTCCTAGAGTGTTCTCGGTACTTGTCATGGCTACCCTATCTCTTCCTAACTTGACCCTGGGGATTCTCGTATGGTACCTTAATCCCCCAGTCGTTACCCCACCTAGTCAACCCAAAACTTATCTTGCTTTGACCCCAGTTCAACTGGTCCCTATGACCCCTCCCATTTCTACTGTGCCTCAGCCACCTCAACAGGAACCTCCTCCTGTTGTGACAGCTTCAGGTAATGGGGGCAAAGCCAGCAAGAAGGCATCTAAAGAAAAGGCCGCCCTAAACAACCTTGCCTCTCCTCAGCCACCATAGTGTACTATCCAGTGTGCTTTGTGTGATGTTGTCAGTCATGCCACCCATACTTGTCCAGAATTGCCTCACCTCAATCCCATGGCCAATGAGATGTTTCTAGAATCTGATATCCCTGAGGTCTATGTCACTATACCCAATTCAGTCCCGAAACTAAAATCCTTGCACATAAATCACCCTTGTGCTTTGTGCGATTTCCATGGCCACTACACTCACCTCTATCCCTGCCTTGAAGAGTATTGTTTCTCTTTGGAAGTGTTCCGCCAATTCGAGGCTAAGCATGACAAGTTCACCTCTCACTTTTTTGCGAGTTATTCTTTGGTAGAACCAGTGATCTTCCTGATCCCATTGACATTCCCCCTCCCAATTCCGAAATGACAGAGTCTTCGGCCACCATTTTCTACCTATCATCATCCATGAGACCCTCGGTGGAAGTCCCCTTGGATACTTCCCCTGATGTTCTGTCTGACCTCCCTTCAGCAATCACCCTAGGCTCAACATCAGTAGATCCTTTATCTGCTTACTCTTCTGTCATCCCCCATGACATTGCACATGTGAGCCTTTCTTCACATGATGATGAGTCAGGTAGCTCTACCGCGTCAGGTGGTCTCCCTTCCTCCAGCCACCCCATCTTCCATTCGGATGAAGACATTATGGAAGCCATGACCGACCCCGATTTTCCATGGGATGATATTCACCACCTTGCATACTTCCTTCCGCAACAGTCCCATGACCAATATGCTGTGGAAACTAAAGACTTTTTTCCCAATGAAGTCGATTGATTTATAAATCCCATCCCTGCACCTGATTCTTTCGAAGAAGGAAATATGGCCAATATCTCTCCTATCATTAAAATTGACATTTCTGAAAAACCAAGGATAGAAGAAAATATCACCTTGGGTGTCCAATTCAGTTCTCATTCTCAAGAAACAAGGCACCATCCATGTCTACACTGACTTTCACGACTTGAACAAAGCTTGTCCCAAAGACAACTTCCCCACACCATTCATTGACCAAATAATTGATGAGTGTGTGGGGCACGAGGTTCTATCCTTTATGGATGGTTTCTCCCGGTACAACCAAATTTTTATCCGTCGTGCTGATCAACTTAAGACTGCGTTCATTAGTCAGTGGGGAACCTTTTCCTATTGAGTCATGTTGTTCAGACTTAAAAATGTCGGAGAAACTTTTTAGTGGGCTATGTCTTATTGTTTCTATGACCTGGCTCACATTATCCTTTCCTATTTAGACAACCTCATTGCACGTTCTAAACATCGGGCGTAGCACCTCCATGATCTGCGTACCATCTTTCTCCGATGTCGCAAGTATAATATCCGCCTCAACCCGTTGAAGTGTGTCTTCTGTGTTCCTGCCAGCCGTCTTCTAAGCTTCATTGTGTCTAAATATGGTATCATTCTTGACCCATTAAAATTTCAAGCCATCCTTGAGCTTCCTATCCCTCGTACTTTACACCAGTTACAAAGCCTCCAAGTCAAAGCTAATTTCCTTCGTCGGTTCATACCTGACTATACCATCACCACACATGGGTTCCTTAGACTCCTCCGCTCTAACATCCCCTTTGCATGGGATGCCTATGCTCAAGAGTCTTTTGATTCCCTGAAACATGCTCTCACATCCGCTCCCTTGATCTGTCCCCTTAACTTTGATAGGGATTTCATCCTATACATCTCCAGTTCCACCTATTTGGTCACTGGAGTTCTTATTCAAGAAGATGACAATGGAATTGAGCATGTTGTATATTATGTCAGTAATAACCTCGTAGGTCCTCCTGTATCCTACTCACATGAAGAGAAATTGGCACTGGTTGTCGTGTTCTCGGTCCAGAAACTTCGTCATTACATCCTAATGCATTCCACCAAGGTTGTGAATAATTCCAACCCTATGGCCTTCCTATTGAGTCGTCGAATCATCAATGGGAAGTATGCCCGTTGGATCGTTATCCTCCAGGAATTCGATCTTGAATTTGTCATACCCAAGAGTAAGAAAGGTTTATCCCTCGCTGAACTCATTTCTGAATTACCTACCGATATGCAGGATCCTCTAGTTAATGATGATTTTCCCGATGAAAATTTGTTTGACATTACTACCGATGATCCTTGGTATGGTGACATCCTTACTTACTTTCGAACCAAAAATTTTTCCCTCCATCTTGACCATGATGCTCGATGACGTATTCGACACCTGGCCCCCTGCTACCTTCTTATCGGTGACGACATTTATCGTCATAGTGTATATTTTTTCCTTCGTTGTTGCCTCACACACATTGAAGAAGAGCAAGTCCTCAACACCTGTCATAGCGACGCTTGTGGTGGCCACCTCTCTGGCCTAGACACTGCCCATAAAATCATGCACGCTGGGTATTTTTGGCCTTCTCTCCTTGGTGATTGCATTGAAGCAGTCAAACACTGCTCCAATTGCCAACATTTTTCTCCTAAGGCACGAGCCCCTCCGACTCCCCTCCATCCTGTCATCTCAGCTAGTCCCTTTTGTAAGTGGGATATAGACTTTATGGAGCGTTGACTGTCGTCTGCTGGTAACCAGAAGTATATCATTAGGGTGGTTTACTATTTCACCAAATGGGATGAGGCCATGCCAACATTTAACAACACGGCAGCTACTGTGGCCTGCTTTTTCTTTAACCATGTGATCGCTCAATTCGGAGTTCCAAATAAATTGGTCTCTGACCATGGCCGACATTTTGAAGATGAGATATGGCATGAGCTACCCTCACTTTTAGGTTTTGAGCACCAATATTCCTCCTCCTATTACCCCCAAGGTAATCGCCAAGTTGAAGCTGTCAATAAAATCCTTAAAACCATGCTTCAACGGACGGTGGATAAGCACAAAACCAACTAGCACCTTATGCTCTTCCCTGCTTTGTGGGCCTATAGAACTTCTGTTAAAACCACCACCGGGTTTACTCCTTTTCACCTTGTTTTCGAAGAGGAGGTAGTCTTACCGATCGAGTGTGAAATCCCTTCCCTTCATCTAGCCGTCGAACTTCTCCCTGACACCCAACCTTTAGAACAACAACTTATCATGCTTGAGTGCACTGCCGAAGATCATCGTGTTTCATTGCAAACCATCGAAGCAGAGAAGAAACACACCAAAGATCAGTATGATTGAAAATTCCACCCTCGTACTTTTCACGAAGGTGATCTTGTTCTAGTGTATGCCCAGACCCATGATGTCCTCGGTCATGGGAAGTTTGACTCATTATGGCTAGGACCTTACATCATCAATAAGGATTTAGGTAAGGGGGCATATCTCTTAGAGGATTTCGAAGGGTGTCCCCTTCCTGATCCTCGCAATGCACTCTATCTTAAGAAATACTACCCTTAGCATTTCATTCCGGAAATGCATGTTTTATTTATTTTAGGTAGTCAGCTCACGATTGTTGAAATTTGATACTTCACCGGGACACATTTTTCCACGAAAGGTCACTTCACCACTACTCAAAATCGAATTTCTTCACTTGCAACACTTGTACTTGAGGCACCATTTTGCCTCCATACTTGTGTTGATTTTCGTCGTGAGTAACCATCTTGTACTCATGTTTTTTTGGTCCCCATTGGACCTTTTCTATGTGGCAGCATCATCGAGTCACCCTTGTTTAGAGCATCCAATTTGAGTCATCATCCCATCCATGAGGTCTATCCCAAGTCCCTTTGTATCCCGTTATAGTCCTCCATCCTTCATTTCTTGGTTCCTCTCTCGTGTTGCACGTTATGGCCTTCAGTCCTACTGTCCCCTATCCCTTATGATATTGTTTCAGTCACTGCCAGGTCATCCAAGCCCTTTATGCTCTAACAAGGGAAATCATCTGTTTGCTACTTAGTACCCCCCATTTCATATTCATCCCTGGTGTCAATCTGTCAGTCGCTCTACTATTTTCTCTCATGCCTTAGTTAAGGATTCCTCATTGCCTCACCTATGGTAGACCTCCTTCTGTCGACATCGAATCATTCATTCTAGAAGACAGTTCTATAGGGCAATGTACCTTGGTTCCATCTTCCACTCTTGTTCGGTGCCTCGGATCAGGAAAAGGGACTCCTTATTTCCCTTTGACTTGATTTTTTCTCAGCTCCAGCTCCTTTTAGCATGATTGAGATCTGTATACTTGATGGTTCAGTGATGCAATAGATGATACCGGCGATTCCTGGGTGTGTGTGAGATGTTTCAGCCTTCATGAGGGGGTGGCCCTATAGGTAGCCCCCCACATGCCCGAATGACCTATTCATTACAGCCTTTGATGCAGCTCCATAGATTTGATGATGTCAGCCTCAGCCGCTTGCAGCACCTTTTTGTTTGCAAGTATCAGTCAGATTTCCAGAGCCCTTTCCTATTTACAAGGGAATTTGGGTTGTATTTGTATATCATGTACTCAAATATTATTGTATAAGTCATGGCTGTTATCCCAAGCACAATATGTATGTGGGATTCACTATCATGTTTTTATCTGGCTCATGTTTAAGCCAGCATGTACTATATTGTTCAGTCCCTTGTTTGCTGGATGCATTATTATTTTTACTTTGTCTCAACGGGCATAGGTGTGCCTCCCCCACCACCTATAGCACAGGTACTCAATCATAAAAGAGACTTGTCGCACCTGTAAGTCTTGCCTCCTGAGGGTCTAGTCCTCTAGCGCTTTGGTCTACCATATATTTATCTCTCTCTGACTTCCCCTTCGGTGTCTAGTGATTGAGTTCTTACAACGTACTTCGATCATACGATTAGCTCCTAACGCTCACACGCTGGGGAGAAATATGTTACACCATTTTTTGGTCATCGAACCTGTTACTATTAGATGGACCTAAGTACACCATGTAAGACCAATTTTACCCTAAGTAAAATTTCTTTCACTATGAAAAATAACTAAGTAAACCACCTTTATTGCTAAGTCAAGAATTTATCAAGAAACTCGTGGAGGAACACAATAAAATCCACATTTGTTTGATTTTCCTCAAGGAATAATTAGTTAAACAATGCCTTAATTAATATTCGTGGTCATATTTAACCCAAATCAAGGAAATCAATTAAATAAATCCTTATTTATTTGATTATTTCCTAGGAATAAGTTATTTAAATCCTTATTTAAATAATGTTCCTAGTTAAATTTGACTAAATCATTTATAAATAATTAAATAAATCATTATTTATTTAATTATATTCCCACCATTTCCTTAAAAATAATAAATAAATCATTTATTTATTTATTATTTATAAATAAAGGATTTGACCTAAGTCAAAATCCTTTTCCCTCCAACAAATATAATAAAATATTCCTAAAAGGTGGTTCTAGAAGTTGGTTAATAATATTTTATTCATGCACCAAGTTCTAGGCCGCCCGAATATTTTGTTATAAATAGAAGGATTTTTCCATTCACTCACTACCTTTTGTTGCCTAAAGATCACTCTGGATCTACACTTTTGGTCTGACTTTGATCCACCATCATTGTCATATTTTGCTATCATTTTTCTTGTGAGCTCCCTTTCAGTTCCATTTTTGTCTAGGTTTTCTACACCATCAAGAGAGAGGGATTTTATATCTGAAGTGTTGATGACTTATAAGAACCCATCCCATTGAGGAGGACTGGTAACATCCTTCTATGTTCTCCTCCCAGGTGCCATAAATACAAAATTATTTAAACATATTCTTGTCTTTTATATTGGATGCATGGAGCAACTCTTGTTTTTATTTACTACTTAATGTCTTTTGATGCATAGATCTAGATTTTGTAGCATTTATCTTGGTCAACTAATTGCATATCTAAAGATATTGGCAGCCATCTTTGTTGTTAGGGTTGTTTTTTATGCATGGCTAAAGTGAGCCTTTTTCGTACAATTGCGATTAAGATTCATACTAACAGCTGCTATATATGGGAGATTCCTTCAAAAGTGGAAGTATCCCCTGATCCTCCAAGGCTAAGGAGTAGCCCCTTTGCACCATGATAGTGCCATATCCTTCTCCTACAACATCATGCAAATTATGGGATAAAATCAACCCATACTCTCTCAATAACCTCCAAAGCAACAACAACTCTTGTTGCCTCCCCACACCATCACCATATATACTATGGAGCAACAACATGATAGTTGACATGAAATATATTACAACACCCCAATACATCAAAACTCCTTTCTGCCATATGATGTAAGTTCCATTCCAAGGTTCATCCACCAACCAACTCTTTGAAATAGAATGTGTCATATGATGACCAAACTCTTTGAAGAGTAACCAATGCAGCCTTGCCTCTTGTTGCCCTATGTCATAGATGTGAAAGTGGCTTCCTAGCCTCTTTCTCATCAAAATCACCCATCCAACCAATGGTGAGTGTCTATCATCATGCTCAAAATTAGTATCCCTCCAACGGAGGATACCATCTTCCCAAATCAGATTTCTATCTTTGAATTTCATGGGATGTTGAAATGAAATCTCCTGGAGATCTCCAAATGAAGACCACTCCTCAATGACCAAGTTGATCCCATAAGGATCCAAATATACTGAAGGCAAAATCTTCTCATTTAGCAATGAAGTGCTCATCAAGAAAGATCCATCATAACAAGGGAAGATAAGATGTTTCTCATCAATCATCTGTCTATCCTCTGCTATGCATGTAGAAAGGTCATTGGAATTCTCCAATAATGGTTGGGCCCCCAACCAGCACTAATAATCTCCATAATGGTGCATATGTTGTCACAATATCATGCTCAGTGCTAAACGCATAGTTCTGCATTGCATTGTTCAAGACAATACTCATCCCATCCTCCAATAATCTACACTCCAACCCTAAGAGTTGTGTGCAGCTCAACAATGATACACTAGGATGACTGTCTATCTCCTCCTTGAACAAATCAAGGCTGCTCAGCGCAGTGATAGTATGTTGCTCCAAATCAGAAATGTACTTTGACCCTAGGTCATGAAATGGTACAGTCCCACAATCCTCCATATGATGTGATGAAGTAACAGAAAATGGAAACATGTGCAGACCTTGGTAAAGTTTGGGAACATCTTGTACTGCTACAAGGGTTCCTTCTTCCAGTGTGATGGCTTCCCCAACTACTGATGATGATTTTTGCTCTTCTATGGCTACATCATCATTGGTACAAGTCTCCTCCTCCTCATGCATCTCCAGAATAGTGCATGGGATTCTAACTGTCAAGAAATCAAGACCATTTTGCAACGGTACAAGCATTCTTTCTCCTAATGCAAGTGCTCCTGCAGCAAGTGGTGGTGAATGCCTATTCCCCTATGATTTCTTCTTGTCAAACTTCTTGATCAACCTTTAATTAAAATCTGCATATACAATCACTTTTGCATGACTCTAATGGTTGAACCACCAAATGTTTGCTTCACCCTCAAGGTGCAGTGCTGCAATCTCGACAGCTTCTTCCTCTACTACTGGATGTAGTAGGAAAAATGCATCCAACCTCATTCCCCAAGGTCTTGTTGTGCATCACGATGACCCATCAAAGGTAGAAAATAAAAATCAATTGCCCTTTATTCTTCTATTTCTGCAAGGTCTCTTTTCTTCTTTGAGTTTAATGAACTATGGGAGAGTTAGATTCTCCTTGAAAGCTCTAGGTTGATACTTATATTCTGCAATATACTCACTTAGAATCTCATGATCTAAGTGTCCTTCATCTCCATGACTCTTGTCTTCTTATTCAAAAATAAAGGGCATAGCATTTTTCTTTGGAGATCTATGCAATACCGTTTCTTCTTTTTGCTGATAGGAAGTACATGGACCTTCCTCATCTTGAAATCCTAGTGTGGTTTCACTGCTTTTCTCCACTTTCCTTTGCTTGACCTCCTTGGTGACGTCCTTCTTAGATCTGAAAGGAGATGAGATAAAAATCATTCTTTCCACCATTCTGATCTCTTTCTCCTTCTTCTTATTCTTCTAGTAGCATAATGGCTGAGATCCACAGGCTGAGCCAAGATTATGCTCTGATACCACTATAATATTCCCAAATGGGGAAGCAGCAATACATGAACACAATAATGGAAAGAACAGTGAATTAATAAACACACCATGATATGATACAAATGTACATCCATCTTATTAAGCATACCATAAAAATAATTGGCACAAGATATTGAGGATCAAGTCACTCAAGTAATACAAAACAAGCCTCTACAAGAAAAATATGTCAACACATGTGAAATAGTTTCCATACAAATGACCTGAGCTATGACAGTGCGGTTTTATGGCATAAACTACTGCATAAATATGGTTCAATCCATATCTACTGTTATATATCTCAAATAATGCTAGGAGTGAAGATCTAGCCTCCTAGACACATTTCCAAGAGAACTCGAGAAGGGTTTCCGGAAATACACCCAAATACAAATGGTGATCTACAGCCCTAGGGCTGAAGAATCACTGCAACTAAAGCCCTTGAAATAGAAGGTTGAAATAATATGGATCTAATTTAGATATCCTCCAAAGGTAACCTCCAATGAAAGGTTGAACCCTTCACCTCCAAGTAAACACTCTAAAAGAGCCAATAGATCCTCCTCCGAAACTGCCCTCCAAAATAACGCAATTCTAGACTTAAACTGCGTTGTGAATGATGGGAATAGGTTGGCCTGGTTCCAAATATCTAAAATGTACTCAATAACCCTCCTTTCTGATCTCCCAAGAGAAGGAATCCTTCCTCCTATGAAAAACTATCTCATAAAGTGGGTTTCTCAACCCTCCACTGCAACACAACACAAATCTGAACAGAAACTATGCTGTAGCTAAATATTGAAGCTTGGCCAAAATGTCGGATGTGTGGAAATTATAGATCAATACTCTCCCAAGAGGCCTCTCAAGGAAAGAGGTTGGATTCTCGACCGGGAACACCCTGTGCTAAACATCACTGCAACCTTAGCTAAACAGCTGCAGAGAGCAACAAAGTCTAAACAGACATATCAAAATAATAATCATCACATGATCCCATATGGCTGCCATCCTCTTCCTTATAAACAATGTGAGCCTTCTCACCTTGGGTCCCACTCATTATGGTTTCCACCATCATGCAATCAATCTCCCTCCAAAACTGCGTTGTCCCACCATTAATGCCACTCCTCCATAACAGCGCTATTTGATTTGATCAAAGTTGGCCTATCCAAGATGCTCCAGCCCCTTTTCACACCTAAGGGTCTTCAATCCAGCTTTTAGATGACCTCCATTCACACTAAGAGTGTCTTTTATTCCTACTAAGGAGATTTATGGGTCTCCATACCCTCTTATTCCTCTATCTAAGAGAAAAACCAAAATTTAATATTCCAATTAGTTGTATGCCAATTTAGGAATATTACATAAGGTCAAAAAAAATCTTGAAATTAGGATAGTTGGAGATCATATGTAGATATGAATGATATTTTTTAAATGGCCTCAACCTAGAAAAATTCCTAATGGATATTGACTTGACATATTGTCCTTGTTACTACACAATCTAGCAATTTTGGTCCAAAAGGCACATTAGGTAACCTAGGTCTTATGGAAAAATAGATCGCCTATTGTTGTCACTTCAATGGTTTCTCTCTAGTTGTTTAGTGGTGAATTTAATCCCGCAATGATATTTAGTAATAAGGCCTTAATGAGATGCAAGGCATAATGATTGAAAGAAATGTAATACAGAATCTTAAAATACTAAGGTAATAATTTCCCTGAGTTAAAGTACACTTCCTCAAGAACTATGTAATTTAAAAGAGAGATGCTATAAGTTAATGTTTGCAATATATGTGATTTTAGGGCACACAATGGCATATATCAACTCTAATAGATAGTCTATCAAGTGTATATCAACAAAGGAACAAGGTTATCCGAGAGGTAGAGTAGGTTTAAGTGAAAAAAAAATTGGTGCAATGGCTTAAACATGCATAAAAAAACAATAAAATGATGATAACAACCCTATTTAAGGGTCTTATCATGCAAACAATGTTACATTTTTCTTTTTTCAAGTTTATTAAATGCAATCCATTTATTAGAGAAATAACACTTAAATATTAAATTATTGAAAATTTCGATTAAACCTAACCCTAACCCTAATTAACATGGAAAGAGAAAAAAAAAATTAGGGTTTTAATAGACACCTACCAAACTAGTTCCTTGGTCTAATTGGGAAATGGATTCGGTTATGGAAATATATATAAAGAAATCCATGATGAAGAGGGTGAGATAAATAAATTCTTTACTTAGAAACCCTAGTGACTCCCTTATATGGGAGATTTTAAGTTCAAGAGATGCATATATCAAATTTCTCTTGAGGATTCAAGGAAACAAATTTTACATGCTATGAAAAATTAAGAATTCAAGGAAAGATATTGCAATTTTTAATATGGCACATAGAAAACCCTAATTCACATAATATATCATGCAAAATGGAAGAAAAATAGCATAAAACTTATACCATTCCACAAGAATCTCTTCAATTAATCCCAAATAATTCTCCCCATGCAAACATCTCCCTCCCAAGGCAATTTGCACCATAATGATCACATTGTGTTCAAATATAACAAGACAAATAGCTAATGCACACTTCTTGAAGAAGATGAGTGTGATGTTTGATGATGATTCAATGAAAGAGTTTTTTATCTATTTAGTGTAACAAAGTCTCTTTTCATTATTTAAGAATTAAAATCCCTAAAATAACTGTACTTGAGTGTTCAACTGGGTCAAAGGTCACAAGATGACCTTGAAATGGCTCTAAAATATAATGAAAGGAAAAACAATCCACATATGTGGCAAAAAATTCTCTCCATCATGACATCATCCTTCAATAATTATTAACAATTCATCAAGCAAGTGATGAAATCATCCAAAACTGATAGCCCGATTGGATTTGCAACCTCAGTAGCCCCAGCCTTGATATAGCGTGTGGGAAATTTGGATGGCCAATCCCATGGGGGTAGCGGCCCCTCCTTTCACAACACTGTAATAGGGAAACCTCCTCCCCACATTTCAGGACTATATCCAAGTAACGTAGTGACTACACCATCTACTAGATCTTCTTCCCTGGAGGAAATGCAAAAGGGCACACCAGATCAAGCCTAAGAAAAAAAGACTGTAAATCTAACGGAGGGGCCAAAAGAGACATGTAGGTCATCAGCAAAATTCAAACCCATTCTAGAAATCCCAGTAAAAAATATTAGTGCTACGGTTGAACACATGAAGGAATACACTCTGATAGGGAAATTTGTAGGGCCATGGCCTTCGGAAATGGTTCTAATAAACTGGATAAAAAGAAACTAGAACCTAAAGGGAGATATAGAGCTCACTGGAACCTAAAGGGAGATATAGAGCTCAATCTTGGGCCAAAATGATTCTTCACCATCATCTTCAATGAAATAAAGGACATAGATGCAATCTTTCAAGGTGGCCCTTACTTAATGAATGTTGTAGGTCTTTTCTTGAAACCTTGGGTGCCTAGATTTAACCCAGAAAAGGAAGATTTCTCTACTCTTCCAGTGTGGATTCGCTTATATTCGTTGTCGAAGGAGTATTGGGATCCAGAGAATTTATCTAATATTGAAAACAAATTAGGATATCACATAATGTTGTTAGAAACCACAAAGGCAAGTCACTACACTTCGTATGCACGTATATGTGTCTACATGGATCTCCCTAAGCCTCTGTTGGAAAGCATTTTACTGATTTTTTACGACATTACCTAGGAACAGGCCATTGATTACAAGAAAATACCTTTAAGATGTAGAATATTCCATGAACATGGCCATTTATACAAATATTTTTTGGTCATTCTAGAACAACATAGGAAACAAGAAAATCTACACCCAGATCAAGCGGTAGCCTTAGCAGGGTTTACTTCGGTTAATAATAGGAAAATAATAGTATGCAGGAGAGGAGGCAATAACAAGGAGAAGGAAAAACAAGAGCAGAACCATTTTGGCATTCTCCAACATCTCCTAGAGGATAACCCCCAAGCCCCAACAGAAGAGGAGAATCAGTCAAAGCACGAGGCAACCAAGGGGAAAACAACTAATGAGAAAGGAAAAAAAATATAGAACACCACCACAGGGTTGAGGATGATATCTCATTGAAAGATTCAAAATCCCCAACCCCAATAGAGGAAGAGGAAATCATGGATCTGGAGCTGCATCAAGTAAACTTTCAGCATATAGTAGAGGATTGGAAATCCAAGGACCCAAACTCACTCCAGGAGGATCAAGTGCAACTGGTAGAAAGGGAATACATGAAACATCAACACCTCATGTTAAAGTGAGTCATCAATCAACGTAATAACTCCTCCCTTAACACAATGACTTCAACACAATGAATAAAACAAAATTCTCCTCAGGATCAAGTTGTTGCTTTTAAATATTTCAGCAAAAAAAGTCATAAAAGCAAATGGGAAACATCTTCAAGTCCTGTGGAATTTATTATTAATATAGGGAGGGTATATCCTATTGATACTCATTTTCCCCCACCCCCAAATGATGAATATAATTTATTTGAGCATTCAGGCCTCAGTGGCAAAATCAAAATCAACCTCCTCATAAATAAACTCCAACAAGAAAAGACAAATATCATGCTACTGCAGGAAAATAAATGTAACTTTGAAACACTGAAGAATATATTGCCCACATTTTTGAAAATTTGTGAACTCTTAAGTCATTGTGCAGTGGGGTCATCAGGGGGGCTAGACATGTTCTAGAATCCTTCCACGGTGGTTTTGAAGGACTCGCTTTCTTTCCCCTGAATTCTTACCGCTCTCTTCAAGCCTATGGGCTCCTCCCAAGCGATATATGTTTCAAATATATATGGCCCCAATGGGCCTCAAGATAAGAGGAATTTTATGTCCAACTTGCAATATTTGGCCCAGCTAATAGGAGAAGCAAAGTGGATCCTAGGAGGTGACTTCAACATGATTAGGTATGTGGCTGAAAAAAGGGGTAGTGTTAGAAGACTAGATGAAGAAGCTACTCAGCTAAATTCCTTCATAGAGGAATACAAGTTGGTGATTATCCCAACCTCAAATGTCTCCCACACTTGGAATAATCGAAGGGGAGGGGAAAACCGAGTTGCCTGCATATTGGATCGCTTCTTGGTTTCATAATCCCTATATTTGGAAAACGTGGGTGTTGAAGCGATTATTTTTCCTAGCTATGGCTCCGACCACTAGCCTATCAAACTCTTGCTAACATGGTCCAACACTCTCCCCAACAAACCTTTCAGGTTTGAAGCATTCTTGATTCTAAATCCACAATTCACTTCAAATATGGAAAAATGGTGGTTGGAATCATCAGCCATGCAAGGAGAACTAATGTTCCACTTTCAACAAAGGTTGAAATACATAAAGAAAAAATTGAAATCTTTGAACATTACAGACTTTGGGAACATTCAAGAAGCAAAAAGGAATGTTGAGAAAAACATAGAATAGGTGCAGCAAAGAATAATAATAGAGGGAGGAACAAAGGAGCTTAAAAATAAGGAAAATTAATTAGCACAGGAACATGGGGAAAGGCTACAGCGGGAGGAAATTTTGTATAAGAAAAAATCAAGAGTAAAATGGTTGCAAGAAGGTGAAAAAAAAATACATAATTCTTCCATATATTGATGAAACAGTATAATAGGCAAAAAAATAAGATCCATTTCATTCAAGATGAGTCTCAAAAAAAATTGGAAGAGCAAGATGAAATCTCAACAGCGATGCATAATCACTTCCAAACACTTCTTACGGAATCGTTCAATGATAGAAGGGAAAAAATTAATCAAATTCTTTAGCACATCCCTAAAATGGTGTCGGAAGAGTAGAACGCACTCATATCTCGTGAAGTGTCCTTCAAGGAATTAGAATACATTGTTATGAGTGTGCAAAAAAACAAGGTACTAGGCCTGTGGTGGAAAACTTGCGATGTACTTCTTGGGATATAATTTTGGAAAGTGGTGGAAAACCCACGATGTACTACTTCTCTCCTTTTAGCATTTGATGCCACCTTCGTCTCTCTTATGCCTAAATATCAGAAAGCGTCCTCTCTATAATATTATAGACTGATCTCTCTGTGCAATGTAATTTGTAAAATCATTTCCAAAACTATTGAAAATAGGTTGAAGTTGGTTTTTCCTACCATAATATCCACTGAGTAGAATCGACATGTGGAAGGGTGTCAGATCTTAGACAGATTAATTATAGTTCGAGAGCATCTTCATACTCTAAAGGAAACGAAAAAACCAAGTATGTTGATTAAACTTGACATGTCGAAAGCCTTCGACAAAATCAACTGGAAATTTATCTATCATATTCTCTATGCTTTTGGATTTAATGAGCTTTGGATCCATTGGGTCATGTATCTTATAACCAAAGTATTCTTCTTTGTCCTTATAAATGGGGCTCCCTCCCCCACTTTCTCGCTCTCTAGATGGATTCGGAAATGGGATCCTATCTCTCCTTACATCATCCTTTTAGTTGTAGAAGGGTTGGGTTAGTAACTTAACCAATATTTAGCCTCTATTAATCTTCGTGGTCTCCCTCTAGGTTCAGAAGCGATGTTATCTGCCCATCAGAAATTTATGGATGGCACAATACTAATGGTAATACCCTCACTTAAAGAATCACAATAATTCAAAAATATTTTGGAGCTCTTCTCTTTGGCCTTCGTCACCTCTATCAACAAAAATAAATCCCAAATATTCTTTTTCAATACCCCAGTAGTAGTGTAGGCCCATATTTCTCGTCTTATGGGCTTCAAAATAGGCGCCCTACCTTTTACCTATTTTGGGGCTCCCTTAAATGCCAAACCCCTAAAGACAGTCGATCTGGGAAATCCTAATATTGAAATTTGAATCGAAGCTCTCATCTTGGACCTTCAAGGCTCTCAATTTGGCTGGAAGGATGACTCTTCTGAATTCATTTTCGCGATCCATGCCCACTTACTTTCTCTCAGCTTTGTCTGCTTCAAAGTTTGTTTTCAACAAAATCCATAGCATACAACGATAATTCCTATGGGGAGGTACCAACAAGAGGAAAAAATGGGCCTTTGTGGCTTGGGATAAGTTATTTTTACTAAATAACTATGGAGGCCTGGGCCTAAGAGATCCACAAATTATGATTCAAGAACTCTCTATCAAAGTTTGGTGGAGATGGATAAAAGGCCTTGTTTCTCAATGGGGGAAGTATTGGTCAAGTATGCTCCTGGAATCACAGCTAAACAATTAATTATATTCTCTAATTTATTTCCAGGCTCGCACATTTGGGACTCAGCATGCCAAAAAATAAATTTGGCGCAGGATCAGATCTTTTGGGAGGCGTGTAATTGTAATTCTACTCTTTTTTGGAAGGAAATTTCCTAGAACTAGTGGCCAAAACTATATTCCATTTTCCAACTAAACTCCCTTAAAGATAATCTCACCAGTCGGGGAGATCTTGCACTCTGTCAATTTTGGGCTAAGCAGAACCCTACCACAGGTTGGTGAAAATGGAGAGATTTCACACCCTTAATACCTCCAAAACTTGCATAGGATTACAAGCTTTTCTCAGAGCATTTAACCAATCATGGAATTGAGTTGCATGAAGGAAATCATGTGCTCATATGGGAATATATACCTTTAGGTAACTTCAACATTAAGTAAGCAAGCCAATTGCTAATTAGAAATCAACTACCAGATGCCAACGCTCATTGGAAGCACTTATGGAAACTCAAATATTGGAAAAAAATTTCTCTATTCCTCTAGTTGTTGATCAAATAGAAAAATCTCACTTGGGATATGCTGCAAAAACAAGTATTCATAGGACCCTTTGTTTTCCATCTATACATCTTAAATGAGGAGAATCAGGACCATATATTTCTAGATTGTAATCTTGCAAAATAAATTTTTAAGCACATGTACAGTGCCGTTGTAATTACTCCTCAAGGATGGGAGGGAATCAAGGAGCTTTTGGATATTTGGCCAGCACCTTCTCACTCCACTCTTATTTTAAACAGGGACTGAGTTTTCTTATCAGGTTTTATTCTTTGGTCCCTTTGGAAAGAAAGAAATTATAGGGTATTCAAGGATTCCTCCATAGGGCCAAGAATGGTTTGGGATAAAATTCTGCAGATGTTGATTGAAATGATAAACCTTACCCTCTGGGATGCCAAGGACTGGGAGTGTATTGAGTCTAAAAATTCCATCCTTCTCAATTTGGGGATGAAGGCTTCAAAAGCAAGGAAAAATAACAAGCAATATCGAGTGAGGAAGACAAGCTCTATTGATTTCAAGTAATATTCCACAACCATGAGACAATCAAATGGATCTCCCACATCCTGAGTGTAGCAATAAAAGGAGGGAGAAATCATGGAGGTATGAGTTACCCCTTTCCTCGACCTTCTTTTTCCACCCTTCTAGTGTGTTAATTTATTTAATAATTTATCTTTCTTTGCTACATATCTTAGGAAACCAATCTTGCTTTTTTATTTTCAAATACCCCTTAAGGATGTAGTAGTTTCTTTCTCATTGGGGTTGGGAAATTCAAGAGTTCCTTTATTTTAGATGAAGCATTCAATTCTTGAGGAATTGGGTGATGGCTAATGAGGGGAGTAAAGCTCATGCTAGGATTTTTTCCACATGTTAAATAAGTCACAACCATATTTTGCATTTTACATTTTCTTTTTATAGTGGCTTTATATATATTTTTATCATTATTTCGTGCATCAACCTTTGAAGCCAAGTTTGCATGCCCTAACTCAAGGATGTGTATATAGGGTGTCAATCCCAATGACTGATGACTATCAACCCAAATATTGGAGATGAATATCTAACAATGATATAAAGTGGTAAGCAATGATTACCCTGGGCATGTTATATCAATATGGTCCTGCCAATAGCGTGCTTCCTAAACCACAAGGCTTTAGAGGAGGTCCTAGTAGACTACATTAAAATTTTAACCTCTTAAGTGAGGTGTGGGAATAAGGATACAACCAGGAGCGGTCAATCATCCAGTTTAACTTTTGATTCATATTAATATGCCTATAATAAATGAAATCATATGATTTAAAAATGGTTAGATTACCTATTTATAGATGACCCACTTGCATTCAATAATAATTATAGATGGTAGAAAATAATGACCAAACCAATAGGTGGATAACTCTCGCATAATTTTATTTGAATACCATCATAGAGATGTCAATACACTGGTTGTCAAAAGAGGAGAAAATTGTGTACCCTATGGGTTACCCATTTTTTGTGGATAACATTTAGCTCCAACTCAGGGACATGTGCTCACTATAGAGTGCATGATCCATGTGTTGACATAAAGAGTGAATGATATTTTTGACAATTCCTAGTAGTCATTGACATGTTACCTTCACATTAACAACAACTTGTTGATAGAAACTAAGTGAGGTGTTGATCATTTCCCTTGCAATATAAGATAAGGATAATAACATATAAAGTGTTAGCTACAAAATATATCTAATAATGCAAGAAATAAGCATGAACATAGTCAAATAAGGATGCCAAATCAAGAATGCAATGCACACAATCCTAGTCTAACATATTCTACCTTGATCATACATCCCCTAAATATAGACATACAACTAATGAAGCCGACATGGTATCATATCAATATCACGCCTCTTACCCCTATTCTTAATTATAAGATAAAACAAATAAATGTTAAAATCAGTAACCATTATCTCATTATATTAAATGACCGGGTGAAAACAACAAGGGTGGATGGTGGGAGAATTGCAATAAGATAACCATGGATCATCCTCATTATCATGAAAAGGGGCCATCAAGTGTTTACACTAGGATGTAAAACTCCTTGAACAAATTTAGGATAAGGGAAAAGAAAACTTCTACCCACATCACTGCATATTCTCTTACAACCTGAAGATAGAGTAATCAATGATCAAATTTAAAAATTCTCGCCCAATATTTATTTCAAGCATACATTCCTTAATGTTGTTACTAGGTACATGCTTAGTGGCATGAACAAAAATATGAATAAAGGTAAATAGATTAACAAATAGGATTCTCTTTACAATAGTCAAATTTAAAAGGGTCAATCATTATAGTTAGCTCATCATACTAACGATCCCTAGAATCTGAATATAACCAAGGAAAGAAAATATAAGAAGGAAAATACGGTTTAAACAAATTTGTGATCATGACCTCGTAATCATCATATGTTGTATAAGTTTGGAAAAGATCATCATTAGTATCAATATCAATATCATAAATTGGATCCTTGTCAAAATGAGAACAACTAACATCCCACTTCCCCTATTCCATGTGCAAAAAATCATCAATGTTATTGTCTAAAGCGTTAATGGGGTCCTCATTTTCCATGATTTAAAAAGGTTCATTGTTGAAATAAATAGTGAAATGATAGATCTTACATCTCATTCATTTGAAAATGCATCATTTTGAGTAGGATCTTCTTCATTAACACTAGACTCTTTTCATGCATCATCATCTTCTTGAAGATCTTCTTCTATATTTTCCTCTTGATGTCCAGGGAGGGTCTCTTCTTTCTCATGGTAATATTCAGAATTGGATTCTTATTTTTTCCTTTCAACAACATCTATGATATTTTTCCTTACAAGGGTCTTAGTTTAGTCTTGAATGTTTTCTTCATAATTCTAACTCGTTCTTGGTCCCTAAAACTGGAGAAATTCTTCAATGAAGTCTTATATAGAGGATATGATTTATGAATGGCAATAATACTTAATTCATTACCTTTTATTTTTTTCAAATAATTAAGTAAAAATATCACAAATGAATATTCATTAGCTTCCTTATTTATTGAAGTGTATCTCAAGAAATTTACCACATAATCAATAGTTGAAGAATGATCACTATCAAATTTTGGGGTATTTTTTATATAATCAAGGTGAAGATGATTTGGATATCTAGAAAAATATTGAGTATCCAAAGAAAGGTATTTCTTACATAAATCCTAAGTATCCATTTTCTATCCCATGTAATTTCATAACATGCAAATGTGGAGTCACTAAGGTGAATTCAAAATGCATTAATAAATGCCTACTTCACCATACAAGAATTAAATATTTGAATATTAATGAAGAATCAGGGTGTTTTTATTCCAATGGAGTCACCATATGAACAAATGTATCCACGACTTCCAAATGAGCTCAATCAATAAAATGTAACTTATAATCCAGATCACAAAGAGGTGGAATCAACTTCTGCCAAGCAACGACGCTAAAAAATTTAATGAAAAATATAGTAGGTATAGTACAAAGCCACAATAGGAAACCTAGGTCTTATGGAAAGAAGAGATATTCCACCACTATCACCTTAGTGGCTTCTCTCTAGTTATTTAGTCATGAGATTAATCTCACAAGGGAGGCATCCCTATAAAATATCACCAATGGAAATTTAGTAACAAGGGATTAATGGTGATGAAAGTTCCAATGATTGAAGGAAAGGTATAATACAGCCTTAAAAGGATAAGGTAATAGTTTACCTAAGTTCAAGTATGCTTCCTCAAGACCTATGTAATTTAAAAGAGAAATGTTGTAAGTTATGGCTTGTAATATATGTAGGTTTAGGGTACATGATAGCTTATAGCAAGTCTAAGAGATAACCTATCAATTATGTATCAACAAAGGAGGAATGTTATCAAAGTTCTAGACTAGGTTTAGGGGAAAAAAAGTTGTTTTAATGGTTGAAACATGCATAAAACAAAAATAAAAATATGATTTCAATCTTATTTTAGAGTTTTAACATGAAAATAATGTTATATTTGGTCATTTTCAAGCTTATTAAATGAAATCCATTTACTAGGTAAATAATGCATAAATTCTAAATTATTGAAAATGGAAAATAAACCCAACCCTATCCCTCATTACCAAGGAAGATAGAAAGATACATAAATGTAGGGTTTTGGTCAACACCTGCTAGACTAGTGCCTTGATATAATTTGGAAATGGAGTCATTTAGGGAAATATATTTAAAGAGGGCCATGATGAAGAGCATGAGAGAACTAATATATATACTTACCCTAGAAACTTCCTTATATGGGGAATTTTAAGTTCAAGAGATTCATATATCAAAGTTATCTTGAAGGATTAAAGGAAACAAATTTTACATAGCATGGACAATTAAGAATTCAAGGAAATATATTGTAATTTTTAATAATAATGGCACACAGAAACCATAATTCAGATAATATAGCATGCAAAATGGAAGAATATTAGCATAAAACTTACACCATTCCACAAGAATATCTTCAATCAATCCCAAAGAATTCTCCCCATGCAAACATCTCCCTCCCAGGACAATTTGCACCATAATGATCACACTGCATTCAAGTAGAGCAAGACAAATAACTAATTCACACTTATTGAAGAAGAGAAGTGTGATGAATGATGATAATTAAATGAAAAATATGTTCCTCTATTTTATAAGGGCAACAAAGTTTCTTTTCATTATTTTAGAAGTAAAGTCCCTAAAAATAAGTTTAATTGAGTGTTCAACTAGGTCAAAGGTCACAAGTTGACCTTGAGATGGCCTTAAAACATAACAAAACACAAAAAAAACCCATGCATGTGAGAATAAATGCTTCCCACCATGACATCATCCTCCGAGAATGATCAATAATCCATCAAGAAAGTCATGAAATGGTGCAAAAATGCTCCTCACTTCCATATGGGCACATCATAGATTAATATAATTTTCAAGCTCTCAAGATCAATTTTTTAACATCTATAGGTACATCAAGAGGTGTAGAATTATGTAGAATTTTCTCAAGGCCTGATTCTCATTTATAGAGGGGAAAAATTAGGGCCACAAGGTCATATATTCTCTTAAAAAATGAAAAATAACCCTATGGAATGGGCTAGAAATAATTCAATCCATACCTCAAAATATCTCTATAGTATATAAGAGATACTACCAGAAAAAACCTCGCAATATTAAGTGGGATCAACATCATCAAGGAAATAAAACCATTAAAACATCATAATGGACCATATCTAATGCTAAGGGAATAAAACTACATCACACAAGAGTTTCCTCCTAAGGTATAACTAGATTAATATCTATAAATAAGTTACCCCACTTATATTAGGGATGATTAGGTCAACAACCCTATTAAGTGTTTCTAGCCCCCAAGGGGAGTGACATGTCCTAGGTAGACCAATGAATCCATGATTGTATGTGATAAAGTGGTCATGTAGTGGGAAAGACTTCAATGAAGATGACACAACCATGAGACCAGCTAATGGAGGTCCAACATCCCAAGTATAGTGACATAAGGAGGTGGAAATCGTGGAAGCATGAATTACCCCTTTCATCGACCTACTTTTTCTACCATTTTGGTGTGCCTTTTTCTTTAATGATTTATCTTTATTTTTTGCATAGCTTAGGAGAACAAGATTGTTTTTTTCTTTTCCAATACCCCTTAAGGATGTAGAAATTTATTTCTCATCGAGGTTTGGGCATTCAATAGTTCCTTTATTTAAAATGAAGCATCAAATTCTTGAGGAAATAGGTGATGGTTATTGACAAGGGTAGAGCTCATGCTAGGATTTTTCCCACGTGCTGAATAAGTCTCTATCATATTTTTCATTCTACATTTCCTTTATATTGTGGATTTATATTATTTTATCATTCTTTCAGCTATATCAACCACCAAGGACAATTTTATGGGCCTTGAATCAAGTATGTAGATATAGGGTGGCAATCCCAATTACCAATGACAATAAACCCAAATATTGGAGATGAATAATCGATAAGGATGGAAAGAGATAAGTATGGATTACCCTAGGAAAACTATATCAATCAATGCCCCTTAGTAGTGCCCTTCCTTAACCATAGGGCCTTAGAGGTGGTCCTACTATACTAGAGTCAAAGTCCAACCTCCCAAATGAATTTTGGGAACAAGGATATAATCAGGAGCAGTCAATCATCCAATTTACCTTGTGATTCATATTAATATGTCCATGACAGTAAATAAAAGCATGATATTGAAAAAATGGTTAGGGCACATGTTGCTAGATGTCCCAACTTCCTTATATAAGAATGTTAGATGGGAAAGAAAAGTGACTAAAGGAATAGGTGGAGAAATTTGTCACAATTCTATCTAAATAGCATCATAGGGTTATTGGTAGGCTAGCTATCAAAGGAGGAGAAATAAATGTCTCCTATGGGTTACCCTTTTTGGGTTGCTAACAGTCCCCTAGATGAGACTAATACCAAGCTTGGTAGTGGATATATATGCAAATACTTGACAATGTTAATATCCTATTTCGATTATCTCAATCCTAGTTTTATAGGAATATTACAAAACATCGTGTTTTTAAACTAACCAAAGGAGAATTGAGGGAAAAAGTGGTTTTGGATCAAGGGGAAACATAATCATTCATTGATCAAGGTTATAATCTCATAGTGAGTTTGGTTTCTCCAATTCTTACAAATGACGCTTTAGACACAAAACATCTTAACAATCTAGAAACAAGTGTGATTGAGGAAGACATCAGTAAGAAGATACAAAAGGTAGGGGTTTTCAAGGAATAAATGTTAAATATATGCTTTCCAATGGCCTTGAAATAATTGTTGGTTTCAAAGATAGATCCAATATCATTTTTTTTGTGTGAGGTGTGAATTTGAAGATCTATTTCAAGCTAATAAACTAGGTAAATCAATTCCCACTATCGGTTCTTTAAAACTAAAAAAAGACAAATGGTAGGTGTCAAGTGGGATTTCTCAATATATTGTTGAAATTGGCAATAAGAAGAGGCTACTAATTTAATTTTCCCTTAATTAAATTAGAATTAAATTGTAATTTCACATCACATGACAGCTTGTACGAGTTAACTGATTTGGGAACATTTATTTAGCTCATTCAATTTGAGTTGGGGGTCAAACTGGAGGCATGTAGAGTTCACTCTAATTTTTAGGGGGGGGAGTTGTAGTTTACTTTGATTTGTAATTGTTTAACTTAATTGTTTGAGTTAAAATCATGTTAACTAGTTCTAACTGATGGATGAGCTAGTGAGAGGTTCATTGAATTAAATCTTATTTAATTCACATGCAGTGATCAATAATATAACTGATAATTCGCTCTAAATAGTTGTTTCATATCAGTTCTAAGGAATACCCACCTGAGATTGGAGTTAAATGGAAGTATAATATCAATTGTATAATAATAAATTTGTACAAGTCATGCATGAGGTCATCAAGATGCCTTGGATGTATTGCACAGTAAATTATTTGGAATTTTCTAATTAATAGAGGATCAATTCCCTCAGGAATGCATGAGAAAGGTTGGTCAGACAGGGGAAAGGAATTGGTTAATTATTGGACCAAACCTGCTTAGATCAGAGTGATATAGTCAGAGATAGTGCAGAGAGATGTCAAGCTTGAGAGAATCATTGTATTGTTTCATATTCTTAACTTAATGCAATATACAAATAGCGGGGTTTTTAGCTGAGGATTTCCCCATATACATCTTCGTGTTGTGTGATTGAAATTCTTTCTCTTTCTTGTTCATGTGATTGTGCGATCGCAATTAGTTTCCAAAATTTGTACAATACATTCAAGTATTTTGTTTTAGCATATTACAAGATCAGTTGAATCTATGTGTATTTTAGGAATCACTATAGAAGAGAAGAACCATATTTGTTTTGAATAGGTGAATCGAATTTTCATATTTATTCTTCATGACCAACATCAGATTAGGATGTATTTCTACAGATTGACACTCGAATATTCCCATGAGGTTAATTCGAATTACATAGCTTGGAAGGATAGGATGGAGGCAATGTTGGAGGACAATAGATTGAAGGAATTCATAGATAGTGATATTCCTAAGCCCGTAGCAGCAGATGCTCAAAATCTTGATGAATGGAAGAATAATGTAGAAAAGGCGATAAGTATTTTTTTAGAAGGAGTTTGAGATCATATTGTCTCAAACCTCCTTGGAAAGGAAACTCCATTTGCTATGTGGAAGGCCTTAACAGATCTGTTTCGGAATAGAAGCGACCATAGGAAGTTGGCGTTGAAGGAAAAGCTCAAAAAGATCAATATTGATAAAGGTGACACTATACCAAAATACTTGATGAAGTTCACTCAATGTCAAGATGATATTGGAAGTGTTGGTGTGACAGTTTCCGAGGATGATATGGTGAGCCTAGCACTTCTAGGCGAGCTAGCACAACTACTATGATTCGGTGAATGGAAGGGAGAAGCTACCAGAGTGGGAGTGATTATGGTCTGACTTGGTACAAGAAGAGATTTGGCAGAACACCAAAGATGGATCCTCATCAAATATTTATAATGACGATAATTGTGCCTTGCCTAGAAAGGCAAAGAAAAGGAAAGGGAAGGCGTCCCATTCCAAATCAAATTATGTTCAAGAGGGCAAGAAGCGAGACTTTTCAAAGGTAAAAAAAATTCATTGTCATGAGCTTGGACACTATTCTACAAATTTTACGCACAAGAAGACCAGAAATAATCCCTCAGGAGGAGCTGCAAGTGAAGCACTTGCTTCATAGTTCGAGTTGAATTTCACCCTCATCGCATGCATGGTGTCACCGATGATGGGTTATGTGTGGTACTTGGATAGTGGAGCTATATTCCACATGACCGACAACAAATAATTCTTCAAAAACTTGGAGGATAGGGATCTCCAAATGCACATTGAGATGGGATATGACGAGAGGTATAGTGTTATCGGCATAGGTACAGTTACCTTTCAGAGGGAATATTGTACTCATCTCACATTAAAATATGTCATGTGAGTTCCTGGTTTAAAGAATAACTTGGTTTATCTTGCTATGTTGGAATATTGTGGCTATGATGTGATATTTAGCAAAGGAAAGGTATTCATTCGTCACAAAGCCACGGGATAGGTGAAGAATATTGGGGTTTGATTAAAGAACCTCTACAAATTGCATGTAGAAGACTGTGTTGCCTTGAGAATGAAAACAGAGAAGGTGGAGAGCCAAGACATCGGTGAGTTGTGGCACATAAGATTGGACCATCTACACCATGGCACTTTGAAGATCATGCAGCATATTTCTATAGGACTTCCCAGGGTGCACTTCATCAGTGAGATACATGCAAAGGGTGTACACTGTGGAAGTAAACCAAATACACCTTTCACGATAAGGAAATTTTAGCAAAGGAGATCCTTGAGAGAGTCCACTCAGATGTGTGTGAACCATTCTCGATAGCCTCCACAAAAAAATAAAGGTATTATGTTATGTTTGTAGATGATTTTTCATGCAAGTGTTGGATTTTCTTCATGCAAAATAAAGATTAGACTTTCTGAAATTTTTGTGAGTTAAAAGCACTTGTCGAGAAAGACATAGGGAAGAAGGTCTATGCTCTTAGAAGCAATAATGGTGGGCAATATGTCTTGAACGAATTTAATAGATTTTATGCTTTAGAAGGATTTCGACGGGAATTGATAGCACCTTATAACCCATAGCAGAATGGGGTTGTAGAGATGAAGAAAATAATTGTTATGGGGGCATCACGAGAAATGTTGCATGATCAGGGCCTACAGTTGCATCTGTGGGTAGAAGCATGCAACATAGAAGTATTTTTGTAGAACATAAATCCTCATCGGATACTTGGGATGAGTACACCAGAGGAATATTTTTTAGGTAAGAAACAAGATGTGGCACATTTTAAAATTTTTGGTTCATCAGTTTATTTCCATGTAACCAAAGATCCCAGGAAGAATCTAGAGCCAACAGATAAGTTGGGAATATTTTTGGGGTACACCAATACAACTCACAACTATCAGGTGTACTTTCCAACACACATAGAGATGTGAAATTCGATGAAGAGAAGACCATGCGAATTTACCTTAAGAGGGAGCTTCAATTGCATGTATTTAAAGAGCTCTTGGATCCAAAAGAAGAACCTCAATATGTGGAGAAGCCACAAGTAGAGGAATAGAGAGTGGAAGAACCCACTCATGCAGAGACATCCTGAGAAGGAAAGAAGTGCACCATAGAGGCTGATAGGTTGGCGCTTGATGCAAGAGAGAATGTGGGAGCACCCACATCACAGCATAGGTAGAGAAGGTTCCCAAAGCGGTACACTGGCTACATGGCTCTTATGAGGGAGAGTGTAGAGATAGAGCCATCCTCTTTCGAGGAAGAAGTGCAGCAACTAATTTAGTTTGATACCATGGTTGAGGAGTATGACTCCATTATCATAAAAAGTGCATGGGAAGTTGTCCCAAGACCGAAGGGGAAGTCAGTTGTAGGATCCAAGTGGATCTACAAGGTGAAGCAGGAAAAATATGGGAGTGTGGAGAAACACAAGGCCATACTTGTGGCCAGAGTATTCTCTTAGGTGGATGGGATTGATTATGATGAGACCTTTGCACCAATTGCAATTTACTCATTAATCAAATCCATCCTTACACTCTCAACGCAGATGGGATGGCAGATACATCATATGGGTGTAAAGACAACCTTCCTCAATGTAGTGATTGAGGAAGAGGTGTACATTGAGTATTCGAAAGGTTTTTAGACCTTTGATAGAGAGTTGCATGTGTGAAGACTCAAGAGAGCAATGTATGGGCTGAAATAAGCACCTCGTGCATGGTACACCAGGATCGACAGCTACTTCACCGGGTTGGGCTTCACCAAGAGTGAAGCATATGCGAACCTTTACCATATTGTGGTAGAAGGTAAAATTTTGATCATTTTATTTTACGTCGATGATTTGATACTGACAAGTGATGAGAAACTCATCAAATATTGCAAAGAGGATCTTGAAAGATAATTTTAGATGAAGGACATGGGGATTGTTGGGTCAATTTACTAGGTAAACGAACACAAGTTTTTAATTATCAATCCGGGTTTGTAAAACTTGGAAGCATGTCCAAAATATATGGATTTCAAATACAGTAAATTTTAGAAGACAAATTATAGAACTTGAAAGAAATGTATATTACAAATATAAAATTTAAATAATTAATTTCTAATTCAATATGTAATAAGTAGGAGAAGAGGCTCCTAACTTAGGAGAACCAGGTTGACCTTCTCTACAATACTACTTCATGAACAGAAATCAAAATAACTGATGAAAAATAGCTTATGATGCATAAAATAATAAGAGCAAGGGCTCCTAACTGAGGAGGTCCATGTTGTCCTTCTTTATAAGTTTGTTCATCATTAATACCATTGTATGAAAACTGGAAATTTAGATAATAACTTAAAAAAAATAAAGGAAGATGAATTCTAGTTACTATTCTTTGATTAGATAAAAGGATAATTTTACTAAAACTCTTGTTTGACCATTCATATGAAAATTAGAATTGAAACTAAGATTCATCATAAAAATATTAAATTTCCATACATCTAAATAATTGAGTAAACATGAATCAAAACTAGTTTATGAAATTTCGGCTAAATTAACCAAAAAGTGTACTTAGCTCGGTGTGGGGGCCCTCCACTCTTGCCTTGCACACTGAAATAACTTCTCAGTATGATTGAAAATCAATCAATCATTCATCACATTGAACATCAAAAAGAAGATAGAACTAGTTTCTCCAATTAACTCACAATATTCATAAATCTAAGAAATGAAATCATACAAATTCTCCATGTTCATGCCTTCAATGTTCTTGGCTTAAATAGAAAAATATTAAAAAAAATTGACTAAAATGTCTCTAACATGCATATCTATCCTAATTCCATCTATCTTGGTTGAACTCATCCATCCAATCACACAAAATTTGGAAAATCCCACAAAATACTAATGTTGGCTTATTTCCTAGGGATTTTCTAAAATACAGGTCATGTTTGACCAGCTTTGATTAGGCATGTTTTAGCTCGATTTGATCGAACCAATAGGTACATGTCCATCCTTGGTTCCTTTGTATCTTAAGATACGATCCCTCAGTTGTGAAAGGAATCAGTGCTTAATAACATTTTAAAAATGTGTCACGGAAACGCTTTAATCGTGAGGTCTTTGTTCTATCCTTCTGGGAACTAGTTTTCTAAAACCCTTAATGATCTAGAATAATAAAATATTTCATAATTCCATTCACTTTTGATATCTAAATGGAAAGAAGAACTGCAGCAGAAACCCAAATTAATATGTTGAATACACAAAATCTACCACTTTTAAGTTTCAGAGGAAATTCATGGAGAGAGAGGAAACTCGAAATAATATGTTGTAAACACAGAATCTATTACTTCAAAGTTTCAACAGGAGTTTTTGAATAGAGGGGAAACTCAAATTAATATGTTGAATACACAGAATCTACCACTTTTAAGTTTCAGGGAGAATTTGTGAAGGGAGAAGAGATGGAGTGAAGGAGTGCAAATTAAGGTTATTTAACTCTTACTCACAGATGTAATTAAGAGACTGGCTGCTAAATTACTTCACTTAATTCAAATAAGAAAGGACACAAAATGGCACAAGAAACATGAATCACCATCAACAGATGCAGGAAACTTACTGCTTCTTTCATTTACCCATCAGAAAAAGAAGTACAAAATGTAATCCCCAAGAGGTCCAGAACTCGGAACCCCTCTTCACTCTTTCTCCCTTCCTTAAATACAAAAAAAGGAATTTTGTAACTGCTAGAGCTTATTGAAACTCCTAAACTGCCTAAACTGTTAAACTACTTATTACATTGCAATCAAGGACACCATTGTAGCTTTGATCTTAACAAAGAAAACAAAATACACTTGGAATATAATCCCTTTGTTAAGTCTGATTTGTTGCTGATGTGTCTCCTTCTATTTCGGTTGTGTTGTCCTAACAGTCTACATAAACGCATCTCCACCTGACTCTTCCCATTCTTTTGTGTTTTGAACTTTTTCATCATGTCACCTACTACCCGACTCTGCCTCTTCTGTGTGTGTCGGCTGTGTTCAGTCTTCTCTTCTCCTTTGCTCTGCATCGGGTCACTTACCCGAGTCTCTCTGCTCGCGTTCTAATCCAGGTGGATATTGGTGGCCACCTGCCTATTCCACTTGGGGCCCCACCATTTTCTCTTTCAATTTTTCAGTTTCGGCACAACTTACTATTTTTAGCAGTTTTTCGGTTCCTGAACTTCCGAAGCCGTTTTGAGGCCCTAAATGACGTTTTTTGGGAAAATCGGGAGCAACATGAGTCCATGGACTGATGTTTCTCACATCAAAATTTGTATTCCTTGGATAGGTATTTCTAACGAGGTATGGTTCGTGTCAAACGGAGATCGTATGCTAAAGTTACGTCCCCGGGAAGTTGAAACACCAATTTACCAAAACGGGGCCCATAGTTTTGGTGCTTCATCTCCTAGGGTTAGGGTTTTGGATGCTTATGATTTTTTATTGTTTCTAAATAATAAATAGGCCCTCGATCCTCATTATAACTTAGTTCAGATTCCTGTAGCTGCCACATCTCTTCTCATAGATAAGCTACCAGCACCCTAGCTATTTTATTTCCATTTTGTCTATAAGAAAATTTCAATGCTTTGATATTAATGAAATGAAGTGTTATTTCCGCTGCCTCTTTGTATTGATGGTTATATGTTTATTCTTTTGTGTTCCTACATAAATCCGGATCAATGGTATCAGAGTGGTCTTCTTTTTCTCGATCCCTCTTTGCATGTCCCCAACGAGGTCGGGGTATAAGGAGTTAGGACTCGATCGGGTGGAACCTTTGCAAGATCAGCCTCGAAAACCCCGACGGATGCCCATGGGGGACGAAAGAAAGAGGAGGGAGCAGGATATCCTATCAAAATATTGCTTTAGGAGGCCCTCGAAAAACAAGGGAACTCGATTATGGAAAACTTTGCCTAGATCCTTCAACGACTGCCCACCAGCAGTGCACCTGCATCCAGTAGCCACTCTGGAGGCATGACTCCATTTAAGGTACAAGTAAACTTTGACATTCCCATATTTGAGGATCAAATAGATGAAGATTCCATAGATATATGGTTGAATCTATTAGAAGGATATTTCTTGGTTCATGACTTTTCTGACTAGGATAAGATTAGTTTTACACTCCTCAAAGCTACCCCCCATGTCAAGGACTGGCGAGAAACCTACTGTGAGAAAAAGGACGAGACATAACCCTCTCTGTTCTCAGTCGTACCCACTTGGAATTATTTTCAAGATGCCATCAAGGAACAATACTATCTCGTGGGGAGCTATGAGGACAAGTACATACAATGGACCATGTTGCGGCAACAAAGGGATCAAGATGTGCATGAGCTGACGAATCTGTTCCATAACATGTGCACAAAGTTGGGTATCAAATATTTAGATAAAAATTTGGTGCTAAAGTATCGTAGTTGTCTTCACAGATACATTTAGGAGTAAATGGAGTTCCTCGACATCTCCTTGCTTGGTATGGCATACTGGTATGCTGCCAAGATTGAGCAGAAATTAAAACAGAAGAAGCAAGACTTTGGATCTGCAAATCAAAAGCAAGGGAAAGGTGCCCCCAAACCATAGAACAAAGGACAAAGCCAAGGCATGGAAACCCAAGGCAGCCTGCCAAAGACACAAGCAAAGAACAACACCGCGAAGACAAAGAAGGACACGGGAAAGTGGTGTGAGTTCCATAAGAGCTCCACTCACAACACAAGTGAGTGTCGGGCCAAGCAGTCACTGGTGGCCGAGATGAGGGCTTCTGAATCAAATGCATGCTCTGACTCTGAATTAGAACCTGACAAGGGGAATGAAAAAGGGAAGCAGATTATTGATGCAAAGCCCAACACCACTATTGCCACTGCGAAGATCCAGAAGGAGGAACCAGAAGATCCAAAGGAGGCAGAGCATCTCTTCTACTCCCAGAAGTGAGTAAAGGGTTCCCCGCTATAGTTTGTTGTCGACAATGGGATCCAAAAGAACCTCATTTCAGCAGATGTCGTGAAGTGGTTGGGTTTTCTAACCACAGTGCACCCACAACCATACACCATTGGGTGGCTTCACCAAGGACGATATCTCCACGTTAGCCAGCAATGTTGCCTTCCCTATTGCATCAAGCCCTTCACGGATGAGGTATTGTGTGGAATTGATCCTATTGACGTTTCTGATGTCTTATTAGGCCAACCATACTTTTGGAAGAGAAATGCTGTGTATCAATCCTGACCTCACGTTGTTATTGTTACTTTGGGAAATAAGTTGTACAGGATACCAGAGGTACCACCGCCTCCCACTATCTCTTTGGTTACTGCAAAACAATGTAGTAAGCTCATTTCCCAAACCAGGAAATTTGTTTTCCTGATGATCCGCCTCGAGGGAAATAAGAATACTGTGGCCATGACCTCTAGACATGGCTCCTCTGCACGAAAAAAACAAATGGACAAGGTTGTGGAGGAGTACGGGGACATCTTCACCTCACCCATAGGGGTACCTCTACACTGTCAAGTCAAGCACCCCATTGACCTGACCCCAAGTGTGCCGCTACCCAATGGACCGATCTATAGGTGCTCTGTTCTGGAGAATGATGAAATCAAGAGGCATATTCAGGAGCTACTTCAGAAAGGTCACATCTGGCCAAGTTCATCGCCCTGTGGGAGCCCGATCATGTTGGTACAGAAGAAGGATGGAACTTGGAGACTTTGTATTGACTATCGGGCGTTGAACAAGATCACTGTCCAGAATAGGTACCCGATCCCACGGATTGATGACCTTTTGGACCAACTCAAAGAGGAAAAATATTTCAGCAAGATCTAATTGAAGTCTGGGTATCACTAGGTACCAATCGAACCCTCTGATGTGTGGAAGACTGCCTTCAAATCCGAGGAGGGCCTTTTTTAATGGCTCATCATGCCTTTTGGGTTGATGAATGCTCCTGCAACCTTCATGATGTTGATGGATGACATCTTTCTTCCACTCACCAACTCATTTAAAGTGGTGTACTTGGATGACATTCTGATCTTCAGCCAGACTTGGGAAGAGCACCTCCACCACATCTGAGAAGTCCTCCAAACACTACGGCAACACAATTTGTGTGCCAATTTGGAGAAGTGCACTTTTGGCATGACCTAGGATCAATATCTGGGATACATTATTGATGAAAGGGGGGTGCATGTGGATCTAGCCAAGATCCAATTCATTCGGGATTGGCCAGCCCCAACCACTCTAACAGAGCTTCGAATCTTTCTGGGTCTTGCTAATTTCTACCGTAGGTTCGTGTTGGGATTCTCCCATATCACTTAGCCCTTGAGTCAAGTCACCAAGGGAGGATCGAAAGAAAAATTATTTTAGTCGTAATCTCAACAGAAGGCATTCTTAGAATTGAAACATTGCCTCTGTTCTACCCCATTTCTCACATTACCAGACTTGCAACAACCATTTGATATCAAGACAGAAGCCTCTGACTATGCTATTGGGGCAGTTCTTACTCAACAGGGGCATCCAATGGCATATCACAGTGATACATTGTCCAACACAGTTCACAAAAATCCCACTTATGACAAAGAAATGTATTCCATTGTGCAGGCTTGTCAACAATGGAAGCATTACATTTTAGGGAAGGAAACAATCATCCACACAGACCACCGACCCCTGTAGTTCATACAGACACAAGGGAAGTTGCAGAACGATCGCCATTAGAAGTGGTCCACATATTTGAAACAATTTCATTTAAACATCAAGTACAAGAAGGGTAGCACCAATAATTTTGCAGAATGCCTCAACCGACCACCGATCGTGGCCATAACCACCGTTCTCAACTCTTGTGGGCATGAGAATTCTGATTGGCCGTTTCTCTACAAGAGTGATCTAGAATTCAGCCACAATACAAGGCACTCTTGGGGGGTACGCAAGTTCCAAATTTTCACCTCCAAGATGCACTGTTATGTCACTTGGGATACCTTTGTGTTCCTTCAAGCGAGCGTGCCAAGATGATATGGGAAGCGCACTATAGTCAAGTCGCTGGAAATTTTTGGGTTGAGAAAACAGTGGCAGTACTGCAGACATATTTCTATTGGCTGAACCTTCGACAGGATGTCGGGAAGTACATCGGATCCTGCACTGCTTGCGCCATTTCCAAACCAACCATCAAGAAGCAAGGCCTCTATACTCCGCTACCTACGCCTAGTCGACCTTGGGAATCCCTCTCCATGGATTACATGTCCAGCCTTCCTTCTACTAAGCATGGAAATGACTGTGTTTTCGTGTTCGTCGACAGATTCTCGAAGGTGGCCATTATGGTGGCCTGCAAGAAGAATATCACAGCAGAAGCCACTACTAAAATCTTATTTGAATGAGTGTGGGTGCACTTTGGGATCCCACAGTCTATCATATCATATCGCGATAATAGGTTCCTCAGCACATTTTGGTCCAGCCTCTGGTCAATTTTGGACACCAAGCTCACCAAGTCCACAGCTTTCCATCCCCAAACTGATGGCCAGACAGAGGTCGTCAACAGGATTATTGTACACATTATGTGCATGTACAATTCAAATCATCCATGCACATGGGATGAGAGCCTCCCCTATGTACAACACAGTTATAACTGGTCTCTCCACAGCTCAAATGGCCACAACCCCTTTCAGGTGGGCTTGGGATTCCAACCACTATGTCCCATTGACGTAGCCATTCCATTTGCGGCGACTCAGGATGATTTGGCTCATGTCCAGTCTGAATCTGACAAAGTGAACAACTTCATTGAGCGCATTTAGCACATCCACCAATAGTTTCATGACATATTGGACAGAGCCAATGCTAAGCACAAGTAACGACGTGATCAACATCGGGTGCCACACAACTTTTAGGTGGGTGACAAAGTGTGGCTACATTTGCAGAAGGAGCACCTCACTAGACCCCACTGCAAGCTTTTCCCACTCCGATATGGGATGTACACCATCACCAAGGCTATAGGGAACAATTATTTTGAGCACAGTATTCCACCATTCCTTGGTCTGCACCCAGCATTCAATGTAGATTTCCTTCGTCCCTACTTCCCACCTCTACTGGACACCTTTGACATTGCAAAAGAACTCACACCAAAAGAGTTAAACCCAGACTGCATGAAACAGGCCACCACATATTGTATCATGGACATGCAAATCAAGAACACTCGCAAACATAAGATCCAACTGTATCGGGTTGTCAAAGCTAGCCAACTCCTGCACCAAGGCAAGTGGTTCACCAGGGACCAAGTTTAGCAAAAGTTTCCTCATGTCATGGAGGAACTCAACGCAATGGGGACCATTGCTTCCTAAGGGGGGAGGAATGATCCAGGTGGATATTGGTGTCCACCCACCTATTCCACTTGGGGCCACACCATTGTCTCTTTCTTTTTTCAGTTTCGACACAACTTACTATTTTTAGCAGTTTTTCGGGTCCTGAACTTCCTGAGCCGTTTTGAGGCCCTAAACGACGTTTTTTGGGATAATCAGGAGAAACATGATCCATGGACCAATTTTTCTCACACAAAAAGTTGTATTCCTCGGATAGATCTTTCTAACGAGGTATGGTTTGCACCAAACGGAGATCGTATGCCAAAGTTACGTCCCCGGGAAGTTGAAACACCAATTTACCCAAACGGGGCCCATAGTTTTGGTGCTTCATCTCCTAGGGTTATGGTTTTGGATGTTTATGGTTTTCCATTATTTCTAAATAATAAATAGGCCCTTGAGCCTCATTGTAACTCAATTCAGAGGCCTTTGGCAGCCACATCTCTTCTTAGAGATAAGCTACCAGTGCCCTAGCTATTTTATTTCCATTTTGTCTATAAGAAAATTTCAGTTCTTTGATATTAATGAAATGAAGTGTTATTTCCGCTGCATCATTGTATTTATGGTTATATGTGTATTCTTTTGTGTTCCTACATAAATCTAGATCACGTTCAAACCTTCTTCTGTTATCAAGGCGTTTCACCATATTTATGTTATAAGCCTCCTTTCTTCCTCTAATGCAATTTAACACTGGAAAGGCTTTACATCCATATTTGAAATCCTTTGTGATTTTATTCTGGCGCTACATTGCATCCGGGCTCTTGTCGCATGTTGCAGGATTTAGTTCTTAGTGCTAACAAGTTTCCCTTTAACATATGCAATATGTGATCGCATCGCATCGCAAACCAAACTTCTTATCGCATTGCAAAACAAATAACTTGCGACGCCTTAACATGTAAATGTAAGAATCGTTGATGCGATGTGCGGTATGCGGATGGGTCGCATTCTGGACTTTAAATTCTCTAGAATTTAGCTTTGAAGCTCCATCGCATCTTCTCCTCTTTATCGCACTTCAAAAGTTTTAATTCTTACGACATCGCAAGTTGTTTTGTTTAAATTGTGAAGTCCTTAACACATAAACTTGATAATCGCCGATACGAATTTGAGTTGTGCTCAAACGTGGCCCTTCTCCTCATCGCATCGGAAGATATATTGTTTGACTTGTAATGTCATCTCATTCATCGGTCTCTTCCCTTTCAGATCTGTGATTCGATCCTCGTCGTTCGATTTCCTCCTTTGGAAATCTTCTAAGTGTTTTTGTCTTAGTCGATTTCTCTACTTTATACCATCACCACTCTGCAACTCTGCTATCCTTCCTGAGATTTATTCAATGTTTAAAAGTGTTGATCTCTCCTGACCTTGCGAATGAGCCTGACTCGACCTTGTCCAGTGTGCAATGTTCTAAACGTGCCCATCGGTCTGGCTCTTGAACTATTCTATGCATGAATAAGCCCGACTTGAGCCCTCCTGCATGCTTTTCTCTTTGTTGCTCCTCTGGCTTAGATTACACCTCCAATGTTGCTACTTCCTTGATTTTGGTTTTGGTGCACCTGTGATGACGAATCCTCATTGATCTTGTGGTTATCCTTTCGAGCATTTTATAGGTCTTTTTGAAATTTTAACAATTGTTCCTCAATAACCTTGAACTGCTTAGAACCTCTCTTGACTTTTAGCTGAGTCAAATTAGGCTACAACATCTGACTCCAATTTAGTAAAACACTTTGGTAACAAAGTGCTAAGAACCTGTAGATCAGCAGCCTTTCTTGGGCATGGAGTCAAATAGAACTTGTAGCCTTTAGTAACCTTTTGTGGGCATGGATTCAAATATCACTTGTAGAACAATAGCCTTCATTGGGCATGGAGTCAATCCCAAATGTGAGTTGATCCAATATGAAATCCTCCTTAAACCTGCTACACTTTGGACTTCTTCCTTTATTCTTAAACTGAAAATACCTAAATGAAAATACTACAACTAAAAATGCTCAAATTCTAAGCTTATTTATGCGCTACTCCTATCTATATACATGGTTGAACTTAATTAGGTGAATTCGGCCTTCCAATGGCACCAACCTAACATCTGTGTGTTAGACTTAATGCCCCCATACTGTGGAAATTTGAAAATCAAAACAGGGATGTACAATGAAAATTTTCTAGATACAGAGCTTTGCACATACCCTTGAATAAATTCTTATTGATGACAAAATAAAGTTTTCATATAGTCATCCACTGGATCATAGAACTGATGAGACAAATCTTCAGCTGCTTCCTTTTCTTGAACATCTTGTTGATGTAGACTTCTTTGAACAAGGCAGCTTCCTTCACTGTTTGACTCCTCAATTTGAGGTTCTATGTGAGAGATTGATTTTTGTTTTCTGTTGACAACCAGTTAGGCTGGAAAGATAAATCTAAGGTTTGTTCCTCATAATGTTGATGTTCTTCATATAATGCCAATTCTTGACAAAAATCTTCTCCCTCTTGCAAACACCCTGAGAAGCTCTGCTAATTTCTCCTCTACTCAGAAAATCATTAAAATTATGAAAATTGTAATGATATTATAGGATTTCAGCGTGTATTTCATTTGTTGCAAAGAATTTCTGACCAGAATCCTCAGAATGCTTGAATTCTTGTGTTTCAGCAATACAAGAGTCCCCTGACCACTTTTGAAAATCCTTGTTCATCTCTGAATTTTCATTCTCTTGTAAAGAAATTCCAATGTTTTCTTGACTGGCCCTCTTGTCTTCAACAAAACTTGTTCTTTCAACATGATAAGAGAAATTTCTACAAGCCCACACATTAACTTTGATTTCCTATGCATAAATAAACATAAACTCTAGAGTGCAAGGCTTTCTCTCCTTGAGATAAAAATCCAATACAACTGAAAGAGCCCTCAAATAGTAAACCATAGTTGCAGCTTCAGGAGGCTGAATCTATTTTGGCATGCTGAAATAAATTTTTTGAAACCTCCTATTAAACTCAGTGATTGATTCATTTCTCTCCCCCTGGATAGAATATAATTCCAAATGGTTTTTTCATATGACTTATTCTCACCCCAATATCTAAGAAATATATCTTAAAAACCTTTCCAGGAACTAATTGAACTTGCTTCCAAACACTGGAACCATTGTTTAGCACCCTGCTTTAATTAATGACAAAACATTCTTAAAGCCATGTCTTCATAAATAATTTGAAATTTGTCCAGAAAGTACTCAAATTCCAAGATATTTTGTTTAGCTAAAATATCTTTCTCCTCTCCAGAAAAACATGGAAAAAATTTGAATCCTTTTGAAGGATATTGATGGAGGATTATGGGCAGCACCAAGGGTTTGAAAATCACCTTGGTTCCAAGCTGGAAAGAAGCGGATTGTTTATGAGGTATATTGCTATCATCCAAAGATGATGAATCCTCACCTTTATGCCCAGACTGCGATAGATTACCTTCAGGAATAGTAATGCAACAGTCGTCTCTCTTTTCATATTTAGGAGATAAAGTTGTGTCAAGATCAATAATACAATTGGAAGAAAAATATTCTTTCTTCAATAAAGAATGTACATTTTGGGCCTTATAATATGCTGAGAAAATAAATAAGGAAACAATCTTCTTGATATGTAAGGGAAAATAGACCATCAAACTAATAGTGAAAAATAAAAACTTCCTTTAAAATATTCCAACTCTGATATATGTATCATCCATGGTGCTTTCTCATTTTCTTACCTGCAGACTTCCTCATCTAATGAAACCTTTATTAGTGGAGTCACTAGGTGAATAATACACAACCAAATTTGTATCTAAATCTTGTTCACCATCAAGAAATAGATTTTAATACCCAAGGAAAAATAGCTTAGTGCCTTCGTCCACGGCAACGGCGCCAGAAAATGTTGTATCTTAAGAGACAGTCCCTCGGTTGTGAAATGAATCAGTGCTTAAGAACATTTTAAAAATGTGTCACAGAAATGCTTTAATCATGAGTTCTTTGTTCTATCCTTCTGGGAACTAGTTTTCTAAAACCCTTAATGATCTGGAATAATAAAATATTTCATAATTCCATTCACTATTGATATCTGAATGGCAAGAAGAACTACAGGGAAACCCAAATTAATATGTTGACTACACAGAATCTAGCAATTTTAAGTTTCAGAGGAAATTCATGGAGAGAGAGGAAACTCGAAATAATATGTTGTAAACACAGAATCTATTACTTCAAAGTTTCAACAAGAGTTTGTGAAGAGAGGGGAAACTCAAAGTAATATGTTGAATACACAGAATCTACCACTTTTAAGTTTCAGGGAGAATTTGTGAAGGGAGAAGAGATGGAGTGAAGGAGCGCAAATTAAGGTTATTTAACTCTTACTCATAGATATAATTAAGAGACTGACTGCTACATTATTTCACTTCATTCAAAGAAGAAAGGACACAAAATGGCACAAGAAACATGAATCGCCATCAACAGTTGTAGGAAACTTATTGCTTATTTCATTTACCCATCAGAAAAATAAGTACAAAATGTAATCCCCAAGAGGTCTAGAACTTGAAACCCCTCTTCACTCTTTCTCCCTTCCTTAAATACAAACAAAAACAGTTTGTAACTGCTAGAGCTTCTTGAAACTCCTAAACTGCCTAAACTGTTAAACTACTTATTACATTGTAATCTAGGACAGTATTGTAGCTTCGATGTTAACAAAGAAAATAAAATACACTTTGAATATAATCCGTTTGATAATTCTTATTTGTTTCTGATGTGTCTCCTTCGATTTTGGCTGTGTTGTCCTAACAGTCTGCATAAATGCATCTCCACCCGACTCTACCCTATGATTTTGCATTTTGAACAATGTCATCATGTCACCTACTACCCGACTCTGCCTCTTCTATGTGTTCCTGCTGTGTTCAGTCTTCTCTTCTCCTTTGCTCTACATCGGGTCACTTACCCAAGTCTCTCTTCCCGTGTTCAAACCTTCTTCCGTTATCAAGGAATTTCACCAGCTTTACGCTATAAGCCTCCTTTCTTCCTCTGATGTGATTTAACACTGGAAATGCTTTACATCCATATTTTAAATCCTTTGCGATTTGACTCTGGTGCTACATTACATCGGGGCTCTTTTCACATGTCGCAGGATTTAGTTCTTAGCGCTAACAAGTTTCCCTTTAACATATGTGATATGCAATCACATCGTATCGCAAACCGAACTTCTTATCGCATTGCAAAACAAATAACTTGCGATGCCTTAACATGTAAATGTAAGAATCGTTGGTTGAGATGTGCGGTATGCGGATGGGTCCCATGTCAGACTTGAAAGTCTCTAAAATTTAGCTTTGAAGCTCCATCGTGTCTTCTCCTCTTTATCGCACTTCACAAGTTTTAATTCTTAGCGCATCGCAAGTTGTTTTGTTTAACTTGCGAAGTCCTTAACACATAAACTCGATAATCGCCGATGCGAATTTGCGTTGTGCCGACACGTGGCCCTTCTCCTCATCACATCGCAAGATATATTTTTTGACATGTGATGTCATCTCAGTGGTCGGTCTCTTCCCCTTCAGATCTGCTATTCGATCCTTGCCATCTGATTGCCTCCTTTGGAAATATTCTAAGAGTTTATGTCTTAGTCGATTTCTCTGCTTTCTACCATCGCCACCCTACAACTCTGCTATCCTTCCTGAGCTTTATTCAATATTTAAAATTGTTGATCCCTCCCGAGCTTGTGAATGAACCGGACTTGACCTTGTCTAGTGTGCAATGTTTTGAACGTGCCCATTGGTCTAGATCTTGAACTGTTTTGTGCGTGAATAAGCTTGACTTGAGCCCTCCTGCGCTCTTTTCTTTCTGCTGCTCCTCTGGCTTAGATTACACCTCCAATGCTATTGCTTCCTTGACTTTGGTTCTGGTGCACTTGTGATGACGAATCCTCATTGAGCTTGTGGTTATCCTTTCGAGCATATTACAGGTCTTTTTGAAATTTTAACAATTGTTCCTCAATAACCTTGAACTGCTCAAAACCTCTCTTAAATTTTAGCTGAGTCAAATTAGGCTACAGTAGTTCCCAATATTGATAAATATGTGCTCAGCTCGTTCCTAGGTGTCCTACAAGTATGACTTAAATGGAGCCATTACGGGAATTTTTAGTTCTGTCCAAAAATGCACTTAAAACCCAATTTTTGTAAAAATATCTAAAAGTTGAAAAACATAATTTATTTACCTGAATATGCGTAAATTGGTGAAATAAGGTATGTATGGATGGTGTATGTTTGGATATAATGGAAATTAGGTGTATTTAATAAGCAAAATTTGACCAAAAATTAGGGCCAACATCTCCCCCTTGCTAATTTTCAAGCATATCCTCATGCTTGATTTCTCCTCTTTGACCTTCTGAGTTCTTATGTATGCATTGTTCCTGATCTCGATGCCCCTTGCTATGATGCTTGTATAAGACAATCAATTCCTTTGTATTGTTATTCCTTGTAAATTGTAGCCATGACCTTTTTTTTTCTCATACTTGTACTTCCATGTGTTTTTGTCATTAAGCCACCTATAAGCTTTCTTAGAAATGAGAGTGTTCTTTGTTTCTAGTTTCCAAATTTTCTCGTTCAACTTTTCATTTTCTTTGATTAGTTTTTCATGGTTTTTCTTGTACATATTTTTTTCCTTTTTCAAATGCCTTTCTAGAATTCTCCTGACCTCTAATTTCTCTGTTATCTATTTTATCTTGTTAAGGTGAAACTCTCTTTCCTCTTCTTTTGTATCTTTAGCAAATGAGGTGGCTCCTACTTCAACATTGTCAAAGTATGAATCTTTCTCCAAAGGTTCCTCATAGACTTCTCTTTTCATTTTCTCAATGATTTCATCAATTTGTTTTGATGTGGGAGGTGGTTCAACAACTTGTACTTCAGGATATTTTTCTTTGCTACTTGTTTCCTCTTGAATTTTCCTCCTATGCCTCTTAGGAATATATAGAAAAGATGTTTCCTTCTCAACCATGATAATATCATGTTGTTTCTTGTACCTAGTCCTAGGATAGAAGGGAGAGTTCATTATGCTTCCTGTCTCATGAACTGGCTTCAATTTCTCCTCTATTTAATTGTTCCTCAAAATGATATTGGGCTAAAAATTCCTTCCACACTAAACCCTTGATTTTCACTTGATGTTTTACAAGAATTTTAATAAGCCCCTCGTGGTAGATCTGTGTTTCTTTGGTTTTAGTCTCATTTTTCACACTCTCTATGATTTTGACCAAGTTCTTGGAGAAGAAGTATGGTAGATTGATCTTTACTTCTCCCTTTACGTGCTGGAGTAGTTTGATGTGGTAAAGATGTACTACACTATACTTGGTATCACATGTGAAATATCTTTGTATTACTAATACCAATTCTGCCCATGGTTCATTGAACCACTCCCTTGGGATGCCCTTTGTTCTATAAAATGATCATTTTCTATGTTTTTCCAAGAAGAAATTCCACCCTTTGTCTTTGAAATGTAGGCCTTTATGGTATTGTTCTCCTAAAATTGGAAGATCTAGAGCTTGTGAAATGAATTCTAGGCTTAATGGAATATATAGGTTACCCACCATTGTTTGTTCATGTCCATAATTTTTTATGAATTATTTAGTCATACTTTCATTGTGCCCAATAAATTTTTGTAGGAACCCTAGCAATCCAGCCTGATATAGTTTTTCTATAGTTTCCTTCTCCCAACTCTCTATTGATTTGGCTCTATTCTTATGGCCATGTGCTCTATATACCAATTTATATACCCTTGTACTGTTAAAATTCTCATCATAAATAAAAATTCATGCATATATATATATATATATATATATATGTCAATTTATTCATGCATTTTATTCATGATAATTATGCTTACCTCTTCTCTGAAGCTCCTTAAAATAAATGAAATTATTTGACTTGTGAATCTTCTTCAATACTTTGTTCTAATGCAAGAATGAGCCCACTTATTTCTCAAAACTGATAAAAAAAAATTGTATTTGTGTATAAAGACCATAAAAACACTATTAAAATGTTTTTATTGCTCTTTTACCCATTTTTCAATCTTTGTTTTATCAAATGCTCAAAAAAAAATCCTTCTTTGTTTTTGGTGTAGAAATGAATTCTCTGCCTCTAAAACGAAATTCATTGTGTAAGAATCAACAAAAATAATTTTACAGTGTCAAATTGCTCATGAATTAATGATCGATCCCCCTTATACAAAGATAAATTCTCACTATGCATTTGAAATTGAAACAAATTTCTTCACTGTTTGTATGAGAACAAGAAGGAATTGCTCACTATGTTTTACGAAAATCAGACACTGTGTAAAAATATTAAACTCTATTTTTTTTACATATGACAACTTCGTGGCTATGTATGGAGGATTTCGAACTCGGTTACCTGATCTAGACCAATATTGGAAATATATTTGATTTAATACTGGTGCTCATTTGTTTACACAATGCTACTTCAGTTAGAACTCCTCTCCAACATCTAAAGATTCACATATTTCATAGGTGGCAGAGTCGGGTTTAATGGTGGCAAAGACCCGAATTTATAACAGGATTTTGACTCTTGTTCAACAACACATCTTAAACATGATCCCAAGCTTCACTATCCCTAAAATTCATTCAGCAATGAAGAAAATCCAGAATCAATCCTTACCTATTCACTTTACGAAATTTCTGGAGTTTGTTGGAGCGCTCAATCAACTTGGCGAGATCTCGATCTTCAATATTCGTTAAAACCAATGCACTTCTTTCCTATTTCTCCACAACTTCCTCGCCTATTTCTTATGTTTCTCTTTCTCATTTCGAGCTTCTCTATTTTGTGCAACCCCTCTCTTCATTTTTTGTGTTTTCTCTCTTATTCATTCTTTCACGAGGTGCTATATGCGTGCATACGCATTGCATAGCGTTAACCTCCTCTTCCTGAGCTTAAATCTTGCTATGATGGTGGAAGAAAAGTGTGATATAGAGCTCAGGATTTTTTATGGTGAAGACTTAATACAGAGCTTTCATTACACAGTGTTTTGAATGTGTTTAACCATTTTACCATGCCAACTCACCTTTTGACTTGCGTGCCCATGGCTGCGTTCTTTTGGCTCGTGTAAAGTCCTTCCTCCACGGTGTTCATGCTCATCCTATCATCTTAACACCCTATCACCCATGTTGCATTATCTGTTTATGGCTTCACTCATTTCATTGCATGTACACCTTTGTTTTTATGCATAATAATTCCATGTCTTTTCAACCTTCATTGTGTTGCATTTTGTTTGCATTTTCACACTTTGGGCTTTTTCATATTTTGCTCATACCTTAGGCTTTGTCATTTTATTCTGGTCGCTTAATTTATTTTAAAATGACCATAGGATAGGTCATTTTAAAATCATTTTTTTCCATTATGACACTAACCTTGTGTGGTTTTGTAGATCAACAAAAATTCCTTAAGGAAGAAATATTGAGTCCTTTATTTTTTATCAAAATTCTTATAAATTGTTTGGGATTAATGTAGAGGTATATGGAATGATAAATAGGAAAGGGGTTAATGTAAGAAAGGATAATGAATAGAAATTTTGTAGGAAATAATAGGATTATAATGAATGAAATATGATTATGATGGGTAGGATAATGAAGATAATGTTTTTTTTATGTGGAATGTAGGTAGGATATAGGTAAGAAAAATGTAAAGTGGTAAGTGTAATGGGATGCATATCAAGTTAAATTAGTTTTGACAATTTCTAGAAAAAAAATTAAAAATCAAGAGATTTTAACAACAATTTTGTTTTTACACTTATTGTACTTGTACTCCCGCAAAATAGCTTGATGCCAATACTAGTTGATGACATTCTTTGATCAAAATATTGGTCGATGGTTGATGATGTCCTCATGATCATGATGGTTCTTCAAAGATAAATTCTGATCAAATGTAGACACTTATTTTTGCTTTCATGTTTTTGCATCTGATATTGATTCAGGTCCCTTTTATTGAATATTGATGTTGTTCAGGTCCCTTTTGCAATGATATTTGAATAATGTTTCAGATCCCTTCTGCAACAACATCTGCAATGATGTTTCAAGTCCCTTTTGCAACAATATCTGTAATGATTTCAGGTCCTTTTGTAATGATATTTGAATGTTGTTTCAGGTCCCTTCGGTAATAATATTTGAATAATATCATAGGTCCCTTCCATGGAAAATTTTAGGGGCTAATATTCGCAGGTGGGCTAATTTTCCATGGTTTTTCCAAAAAAAAGATTCGCCAATTTCCATTTTTCTATAAAAATGTTTCGCCCAAATTTTACAATATAAAATTATTTTACGTTAAATATCACCAACATTATATATACAATATATATAATATCCTTGTCAATTTTAATAATTTTACAAATACATCAATAAAAATTTTATAGTTTGCATATTAGGGACTAGTGAGATTCGCCAATTTTTTAAACTTCAAGATAATTTTCCATCCTTAAAATTGTCCCTAGGACTCCCTTCTTCAATACAGTTGCTCAAAACTATTTACATATTTTTATTGTGAATATTCCTCCTTGCTTATTCTGAGACTTGTCCTCAAGTCTTAGTTTCTGGAGGATGATTCTTGCAAAATCAAATTGAAGAAAAGTAAAACAAAATAGAGAATTCATATTGGCCAAACTAGTTGGTTTTCCGATATGAATTCGAGTTTGTATTGTGCTAGTCTCTTAGATTTTCACAACCAAACTCTTTTATTATTTTTTATATATTTTTCTGTTTTTTTATTTTTTATTTTTTTATTTTTTTTATTTTTTTATTCTGGAAGTAAGGAAGGCATATCACTATGTTGTTCCATTATTTCCATAGCAGTTTCTGTTGAAATTATTTTCAAAAAATCCTCTTTATTGATAGGTTTATTGTAGACTTTAAGCCTATGCCCATTAACTAAAAATGAAATTGATGCTTCATTCATTACTTTTATTTTGACTGCTCAATTGTCAAAGATATCTTCTATCTCCTATGGCCCAAGCCAATGAGTTGTAAATTTTGCTTTGAAATCCTTAAACTTGGAGTAAAACAAGAATGCCTAGTCTCCTTTATGAAAAAAAAAAAATTAATGAATTTTTCATGCCATTTTATTCTCTGTTTTTGAACGAGAGATGTATGTTCTACTACTTGTTGTCTTATTTCATCCAGATCATTTAATTGCATCACTCGTTGTTGTTGTGCTTCGGATAGTTCCATTCCCAATTTTGTTGCAAGTTTATATGTATGAATTTGAAATTCAATGGGTAACAGGACTTCCTTACCATATACCAACTGATATGGACTGAGTCTAGTTGTGTTCTTCCATGTAATCCTGTATACCCATAGTGCATCTCTTAACTTTTCTGACCAGTCCCTTTCTATTCATCTGTATAGTTTTTGTCATGATATTCTCCAAAAGTTTGTTAGTGGACTCCAATTGTCCATTTTCTTGGGGATGGTACAGAGTATATTTTTGTGTTTGATTTTATACTTTTCCGTAAGATCCCTTACAAATTTGGAGGTGAATTGTGCTCCCTGATCTGTAACAATTCGTCTCGAAACTCCAAACCTTACAAATATTTCCTCAAATAGAAAAGAAACCATTGTTTCCTCTGTTTCTCTTTCCATTTCCTTTTCCTCCACCCACTTAGTAACATAATTTTTACATACTAGAATGTACTTATTTCCATTTGAAGGTGGGTTTATTGGTCCCACAAAGTCTGGAGCGCATTGCTCAAATGGTTCTATGAGTACTTGTGGATTTAATGGAATTTCATCTGATATCACAGGTCTTCCAGTTCTTTGGCAGTTGTCACATCCCTTAACATAGGCTTTAGAACACTTGAATATTATTGGCTAGTAGTAGCCAAGTTTGAGCACCTTGTATGTCATCCGCTTGTCTGCAAAATGACCACCACATGGCTCGTCATGACATGCTTTCAAAATATCTAGAATCTCGTCTTCTCTAATATGTTTTCTTATTAATAGATTAGAACTAGTATAGGTCACCATAGACCCAACTATATCTAGCACTTTATCTAATTATATTTCTTTTATGTTTATTGGTTTAATGGGATGGTAGTATTCCAGATGATAAATAGTTGGCTACTTCTACAAACCATGGAGTTTTAACAATTATAGAAAATAAGTGTTCATCTAGAAAATTATCTGAAACAGGATTTGGATCACCAAGGGAATGAAGCCTTGATAGAAAGTCTACTACTTGATTATCCTTACCTGGTCGATCTTGTACAGTGATGTTAGATCTAAGACTTTTGTGATCCATAATGTAGATAAAAGAACTTTCATATTAATCACATAATTAGGATTAACGTTTCGAACTAGCTAATGTGGTTCATCCTCGAGACAAGGTGGAGATACTAATCGATCTTGATGAATAAATAGTGTACAGTGATGTTAAATTCTTTCATCAATAACAGCCATCTACTAATTATGCCATTTGTAATTTCCTTTTTCATTAAGTATCTTATGGCAGAATAATATGTGTGAATGAATACTTGATAACCTGTTATGTAATGCCTACACTTATTAACTGCATGCACTACAGCTAACATTTCTTTTTCTGTGACTATATAGTTCAATTCTATCGGTGTTAAATTTTTTCTTATAAAGTATATGGCATAATTAAACTGTTTTTCCTTATGTCCAAGTGATTCTCCTATAGTTGTGTCAGATGCATCAATAGATATATGAAATGGAAATGACAAATTTGGTCCTCGAAGAATGGGTGAAAGTGACAATTTTTCTTTTAATATTTGAAATGAATTTTGACAATTATTTTTCCATTGGAATTCAACATCTTTTGCAAGTAACTTGAATAGAGGTAAAGCTATTTTACTAAAATTTTCAATGAATCTCCTATAATAGCCTGCATATTCCAAGAAACTTATTACTTCCTTTTATGTTGTTGGTGGCATTAAATTCACAATGACTTGTTTTTTTTTTTTTGGTCCACCTTGATTCCTGAAGAAGAAATGTGGTGTCCCAACACTATTCCTTTTGTTAACATCATGAAGCATTTTTCATTGCTAAGGGATAGATTTTTCTCTATGCATATTTTCAAAAAAAATTCAAGATTTTTCAAACAATCATCAAATGTTCCTCCATATACAGTGAAATCATCCATGCAGACCTCTACACATTCATGGATTAGATCAGCAAAGATTGCAAGGACTACTCTTTGAAAAGTAACAGGTGCATTACATAACCCAAAGGGAAAAACATTATATGCATATTTTCCCCATGGAAAAGTAAATGTGGTTTTATCCTGGTCTTCCAATGCAGCTATCTTAATCTGATTGTGTCCACTAAATCCATCAAGAACAGAAAAGAATTTCTTCCCAGCTAATGATCTAGTACTTGGTCAATAAATGGTAACGGTAAGTGATATTTTAATGTGGATTTATTCATCTCCCTATAGTCTACACATATTCTCCACTTTCCTTTTTTCGTTGGCACCACAACTAAGGGAGAAACCCACTAACTATCAGAAATAGGATAGATGAATCCAACTTGTAACAATTTCTGCAATTCCTCTTTCACTATTTCTTTCACCATAGGATTCATTCTTCTTTGTGGTTGTCTCCCTAGTTTGATATGATCATCAGTGTAGATGTCGTGAATACATGTCTTTGGATGAATTCTCTACATGTCTATGTAATACCAGGAAAAATATTTTTAATATTTCTATAACAATGCTATTACCTATTGTTTTTGTGATGATTGTAAATTATTACCAATATTCAAATTCCTTCCAGGATTGATTTTGACGATTTTACTCTGTGAATTGGTAATTGAGTTAACAGGAAAATACTTTCAAATGAATTTTGAAATGATTGAATAGTACAATTTTCCTGGAAACATTGATTTAAAATATTGCTTGTGGCTTCATATTGTGTTATTCTAAGTTGCTCTAAAATATCAGGTTCTAAGATGAAAAGGTCTAATAGATCTTCATTTGCTTCCCCTTATCTAAAATTAAAGACTTGATTAATACTGAGAACAGATTGAGTTTCTTGTTGTTTTTATTCATCAAGCCATGATAATAAAGGATATTGTGTAGGAGGAAAGAGTGTAACATTTTTCCTTTCATCCCCATGTGATATGATCATACTTCCTTATCTGCATCCAATGAAGGCATTTGTTGTGGCTAACCATGGTCTGCCGAGAATTAAAGGATGGCCTCCTAAATTTATTTTTGGCTGCAAGATTAGAAGGTCTACACGATATTTCCATGAATCCAAAGAAACAATGATATATTCTAATATTCCCTCTCGTACAACTTTAGATCTATCTCCGAGCTCCAAAATTGTAGCAGTAGGTCTAATATTGTGCAATTTCAAGTGTTTCATAGTTTATGTAGTCATAACATTTATACCCGCTCCTAAATCTATTAAATTGTTTGGAACTGAAACATTATTGATCAAGATGGTAACCATAGGGATCCCAGGGTCAATATATTTTTCAATTTTTGTTTTTGTAGACATGAGACTAGCTATTTTTCCCATGACATGGATTGTGGGTGTATATCTTTTATTTCTGCCAATTTTTTTTATGCATAACTCCTTCATTGTTTTTGCATAAATTGGAATATCTTTTATAGCTTGCAACAAAGGAATTTTGACATAAGAATTACTCAATTCATCCAAAATATCTAATTCAGGAAGAGACATTGGAATTTTCTGCTCTACTAACCTCTCTAGATAGGGTGATGTTTGAGTCATAATAGCTTTTCCTTTCTGACTTTGATTTCCTGGATGAGATTTTTCACTTTGTCCTCCTTGTTCAGTTTGTTCTTCTATGATTGGTGGAGAATCTTTGTGTAACACTTTCCCAGACCTTAAGTGGACATATTGTATGGGAAGAATAGAGTATGTAGGAAAATATGTTGCCTATTCCACATTGTATGCTAGTTTATCCACTTTGTTACTTGGATTTGCTACCGGTTGAGCTGGTAATTGAGTTGTTATAGGTGGGGGTTGGTTAGAAGGCAGCTAAATTTGCTGAGGTGGAGTTAGTAATGGTGCAGGATTTTGTTGTGGAAATGGCATTGGTTGAGGATGTTGCTAGAATTATTTCTATTGGAATGGTTGTTGGTATGGCTGTTGATATAGCCGTTGGTATTGTTGAGGATACATTTGTTGAGGTGGCTGGTTTCCATAACTATATCCTCTCCAAACTTGTGTAGTTTAGTTTTGGTATTGTTGTGGAGGCCAAGCCTACCATAGCATTGGAGTATTCCATGAATTCTGAGGAGGATACTGATAATTCTGGGGGTATTGTTGAGGGAATTGTTGAGGAATCCTTGGTTTCCAAGGTCTCTTTGGTGCCATATAGTAAAGATAATTTATCCCTTGTACTTCTTCCATTTGCAATTATTTAAGTTTTGGATAGTTTTCAGTTGCATGATTCTCTATAAAAAGTCCACACACTTGTATACTATCGAAAGGAAATTCTCTAAGTGGATATTTCTTCCTACACTTTGGACAAAATATTGATAATATTTGGTCTTGTTTTCTTCTTCTTTGATTTTAAAACATAAACTTGTGTTCCTAAAGTGCTTAAAATATCAGTTTTAAAATTTTCTAGCAAACTTCCTATTTCTACTCTTTTTACTCCTCTTGTTGCAAATTTGGAAGCTCTTGATGTAACATCCCTTTTTCCACTTTTTTCTCTTCCCCTAGAATATTTTTGACATAGTTCAGCAATCTCATCAAATAGTAGGTTTGAGATATCTCCTTTTCCCATCACATTGACAATATCTAAGTATTCATCTCTGATACCTTTAAGAAAAATTGTGCGGATAGTATCGGGATTCAGAGAATGTTGTTTGGATATTTGTAGATTGTAAAGAAATATTTCTAAGTATTCCTCAAAACTTCCATCTTATTGTTGTGTCATTTTGAAAATATATTCTTTTGATTATCTAACCCTACAATAGGCTTGATACTTTTTAAGAAAAAATATCTTCATGTCATCCCAAGAAGCAATGGTATGTTCTCCTAAACCCATAAACCATTTTAGTGAAGCTGCTTTCAAAGTAGCAGGAAAGAGACAAAGCTTATGTGTGTCATCTTTGTATCCATAAGTTTGACATAAGATATCAAATTCAAACATAAATGAGTCAGGATATTCTATTGACATTCCATAAAAATTGGGCAAAACAAAAGGTGGAATGTTTTTCATTTTCACTTCTTCTCCTAGTATTGCTCTTGTATCCAAAGGTAGATTCTTGATCATTTTCTTTCTTTATATCATGTAGTCTTTTGTTATCATACTCTCTTAAATTTTCTTCTTCCTCATTTTCTCTTCACTTATATTCCTTTTTCTTCCTTTATCTTTCTCTCTGCTTCTATTCTCCTTTCTTCCTCTCTTTTTCTCTGCCATTCCTTCTGTTGTCTTTCATATTTAAGTCTTTGTTCTAGAGTGATAAGTGGCATATTAGATCCTTCTCCTTCTTCAGTCATTTCCTATTCATAAATTTGTAATGTTTCAATATGAGTTTGATTTGGTGTTTCCTCAACTATCTTGATTTGTTCAAGGACTGGATGTTCTAATTGTTTAAAAATTGTCTTTCTTGTTTCCTTTTGTCTTTCTATGAAACGGGTTTTTGTTTTTGTTTTCTTCCTTTTTACCTCCAAGGCCAACAACGTATGTCTTTTAATTAGAGTCAATATTTGTCCTGATCTTTTTTTTTCTTCTAATTCCTCTAGAGTTTGTCTCCCAGCAACTAGTGTTGTTAGTCTTGATGGTCCTGCCCCTATGGATGGTTGAATTTTTTGGGGGTTTTTCTTAATGAATCTACTTTTCTGATCTCTATCTCTAGGCATAAAGAAACATAACTAAAAGAAAAATAAGTTTTTTTTGTTGTTGTTTTTTTTTTTTTTTTAATCTTCATGTTTGACTATTTTGAAATATGCTTCCCCGGCAACGGGACCAAAAATGTTGGGTCAATTTACTAGGTAAATGAACACAAGTATTTAATTATCAATCCGGGTTTGTAAAACTTGGAAGCATGTCCAAAATATATGGATTTCAACTACAGTCAATTTTAGAAGACAAATTATAGAACTTGAAAGAAATGCATATTACAAATATAAAATTAAATGAGTAATTTCTAATTCAATATGTAATAAGTAGTAGAAGAGGCTCCTAACTTAGGAGAACCAGGTTGACCTTCTCTACAATACTACTTCATGAACAGAAATCAAAATAACTGATGAATAATAGCTTATGATGCATAAAAGAATAGGAGAAGAGGCTCCTAACTTAGGAGGTCCATGTTGTCTTTATTTATAATTTTATTCATCATTAATACCATTGTATGAAAACTGGAAATTTAGAAAATAACTTAAACAAAATAAAGGAAGATGAATTCTAGTTACTATTCTTTGATCAGATAGAAAGAGAATTTTACTAAAAATCTTGTTTGACCCTTCATATTCAGATTAGAAATTAAACTAAGATTCATCAGCAAACACAAGAAATTTCCATACATCTAAATAACTGAGTAAACATGAAGCAAAACTAGTTTATGAAATTTCAGCTAAATTAACCAAAAAGTGTTCTTAGCTCAGTGTGGGGGCCCTCCACCCTTGCATTGCACACTGAAAGAAATTCTCAGCTACTGCAACTCAATCATTCATTCATCACATTTAATAGAAAAAATAAGATAAAACTAGTTTCTCCAATTAACTCACAATATTCAAAAATCTCAAAATGAAATCATACAAATTCTCCATGTTCATGCCTTCAATGTTCTTGGCTTGAATAGAAAAATATTTTAAAAACTTGACTAAAATGTCTCTAATAGGCATATCTATCTGAATCCCATCTATCTTGGTCGAACTCATCCATCCAATCATACAAAATCTAGAAAATCCCACAAAATACTAATTTTGGCCTATTTCCTAGGGATTTTCTAAAAGACGGGTCATGTTTGACCAGCTTTGACCGAGCATGTTATAGCTCGGTTTGACCGAACCAATAGGTACACGTCCATCCTTGGTTCCCAAGCTTTCTAAATATGTGCTCATCTTGTGCCCAAGTGTCCTGAAAGTATGACTTCAATGGAGCCATTACAGAAATTTTTAGTTCTGTCCAAAAATGCACTTAAAACCCATTTTTTATAATATATATATATATATATCTAAAAATTTAAAAACATAATTTATTTACCTGAATATGCATAAATTGGTCAAAATAAGGTATTTATGGATGGTATATGTTTGGATATAATGGAAATTAGGTGTATTTAATAAGAAAATTTTGATCAAAAATGAGGGCCAACGGGGCTCTTACACTATTTCTTGGGATTGAAAATTTGACAAAGAGAGTGTGAGATATTTGTATCTCAGGGAAAGTATGCCAACAATATTCTAAGGAAGTTCCAAATGGAGGATAGAAAACCCATGGAAACTCCTCTAGCATAAAAATGGAGGAAGGAGGATTTTACTTCAGGTGAATTAGTAGATGCTACCATCTACAGGAAGCTTGTGGGTTCACTCATGTATTTGGTGAACATGTGACCAGACATATGCTATGCATTTAACCAGCTTATTAAAGCTATGGTTAAGCCTACCAAGCCCTTTTGGAAGGCAGGCAAGCATGTGTTGATATACCTTAGAGGCATTAGAGAGTTTGGGCTATGGTACAGACGGACAGAGGGAGTGAAACTTCAAGGCTTCACAGATGCAGATTGGCCAGGGATTTCATCCAATAGGAAGAGCACATCAAAGGGAATTTTTAGCATTGGATTAGCAAAAGTTTCCCGGTACAACAAGAAACAGAGATTAGTTGTATTCAGTTAAGTAGAGGAAGAGTACATGGTGTCTAGTCAGGAAGCATGTGAGGCCATTCGGATGAGGAAGATACTTGTTGGTTTGTTTGGTTGACATATGGATTAGATAGTGATTTACTATGATAACTAGAGTTGCATAAAACTCTCGGTCAATCCAGTTTTTCATGACAGCTCCAAGCATATTTATATATGGTATCACCATCTCATATATTGTGTACAGAGGAGGATTATGTCATTAGAGTGAATTCGTATAGAGGAGCAAGATGCAGACATCTGACGAAGGCACTATCAATAGGAAAATTTGAGTTCCACGGAGGTAGGATCAGGGTAGCAGACAATCCCTTTCTTTTTGAGAGGGAGTGTTAAAATTGGCAACAATAAGAGGCTTCTAATTTAATTTCCTCTTAATTAAATTAGAAGGAAACTGTAATTCCACATCACATGACAGCTTGTACAAGTTAACTGAGTTTTGAATATTTAGTTAGCTTATTCAATTCAAGTTGGGGGTTAAACTGGAGGCATGTAGAGTTCACTCTAATTTTTATGGGGTCCACTTGTAGTTTATTCTGAGTTGTAATTGTTTAACTTAATTATTTGAGTTAAAATAATTTTAACTAGTTCTAACTGATGGATGAGCTAGTGACAGGTCCAGTGAATTGAATATGATTTAATTCAAATTTATTGATCAATCAGATAACCGATAATTCGCTCTGAATAGTTGTTTCATGTCAGTTCTAAGGAAGACCCAGTTGATATTGGAGTTAAAGGGAAGTAGACTATCATTAGTATAATTAGAAAATTGTACAAGTCATGCATGAGGTCATCGGGATGCCTGGAATGTATTGCACAATCAATTAGTTGGAATTTCCTAATTAATAGGAGCTCAATTCCCTCAGGAATGCATGATCAAGGTTGGTCATACAGGGGAAATTAATTGGTTAAGTATTGGACCAAACGTACTCAGATCAGAGTGAGACAGTTAGAGATAGGTAAGAGAGCTCTCAAGCCTGAGAGAAGAATTGTATTGTTTCATATTCTTGACTTAATGCAATATAAAGATAACGTGTTTTTTAGCTTAGGATTTCCCCAGATACATATTTGTATTGTGTGATTGAAATTCTTTCTCTTTCTTGTTCATGTGATTGTGCGTTTGTAATTGTTTTCCGCAATTTGTAGAATAGATTCAAGTATTTTGTTTTAACATATTACAAGATCAGTTGAATCTATGTGTATTTTCTACAAATACCCTAAAGAAATATAAGGGAAGGGGTTCAAAAAAATTTAAGAGTCAGGCCTATGTTTCATTAGAGAAGTGAATTAATCGAAATACTTATATTTCCATAGACAAAAATATTAATTTAAAAATAAAAATAAAATTAATTAATTAATTAATTGAAAACTAAAATTAATTAATAAATAAATAAAAATAAAAATCCAAGGAAATTTTTTAACTTCATGCACAATATCTCAGTCCCTCAATGAATGAATAATTGTTGAATCTAGAAATAAATCAATTCCTACTTCATGCTTGTTATCCACCATTTCGCAAAAGGATTTCATATGTAAATCCTTCATGAGGACTAGTTTGGTGAACTAGCCCAATGAGAATTGGTTATGAACAGGTGTAAAAATATCCAATTTATTGATTGAATATGCCTCCACAAGGAACATTGCTAGACATTCTTGTAGCTTATTACAATTTTGACACTTGAAAAAGACAAGGTGAAATCATTAGTAGAAAATTTTGTTATGTCATTTTTAGTTATTAATATCAACAAAAAATTTCCTATACTAGAGAAATTTAGATTTTGAAATGAAGAATATCATCCAAAAAAATTCCAAGTTATTATGAAGCATGATTATTGAAGATACCATGTTTTTGTAGAGCGGTTTTGTGTGCCCCTACTGAAGAGATGGCGTTGGAGAAAGGATAAGAAAGAGACACAAATTTACGACAACAATGGGCTGACAAGGAGTGAAAAAAAAAGGAACCTCCTGGCTTAATGAAAGAGAAAAGTGTGTTTATAACTCCAAAAAAAAAATGGAAGATGCCAGTAGAACTGAAACCTTCAAAAGAGATCACTAGAGAAAGGTGTGGAAAATGTTAGGAGTGTTATTAATTTTATGACAAAAAGACTTCATGAAATTATTCATAGCAACAGCATCACTTATATATATGGTTTAAGTTTTAGATTGTGATGAGAAAGTACATGAAAATTAAAGTATATACCATATGTTGCAAAAGGAAACTAACTTTTAGTAGATTTCATATGGAGAATAAAGAAGAGCTCGCTACCTCTTCACGTATCAAAATATTTGTGTGATAGGATACAAACAAGCAACCAATTATGTGCTTTGAATATGACCTTTTTGTATATTTATTTTCAAAATTTGGGGAATTTCATTGGTATATGATAGTAATTTATTGCAATCAAGGAGGTTATTTCATTGAACCATAGCAACCAACAAGATGTAGTCTAAGGAAAAAAAAATTCTTACGCATTTGGTAGAGACAACATATAGGCCACAAATGTGATATGGATATAAGAACATTTGGAGCATCAACCTATGTGTGTGGTGTTAGGGTCCTATAAATATAGGATTCATAATTTTGAATTGACTTTTGATAGTCTTGTAAAAAATGTACATACCTTGCTTTCTGCAAGTTGTTTTCCCATATTTTGAAAAAATCAAAAAGAGGGTAAAAAGTCCTAAAAGAAAGATCAAAGGACTTAAAAAATATAGACCCCAAAATAAAAAGATGAAAATAAAACATGAAACTGTGAAAGTCCAAATGCCACTACTTTTTACTTTTTGCAAATGATTATGGTAGAGTGTCAATAAATGTCATAATCCATGATGAGTTAAACTGTTTAAACTTGACTTGTCATGTTTTCAATTTCCATGTTTTAGATAGTGAATAAAGATTGGTCAGAAAATTTAATCCTGACAAATCAGTAGATAGGTAGAGAATAATGAGGAGCTCATCAGTTTAACCTGATCCCTCGAATGAAATAAGGTAGAATTAGATATTTTATGTTTTCAAAAGAATAAGTGTTTCAAGGTTGCAAGCCTAAATGCACCTGCTAAAAGGAAGAAAAAATGTTAGAGTAATGTTGGGTAGGTAGAAAGAAGTGGGAAAAAACATGTAATATTCATCACCGAGCTAAAATCACTAATTTCCTTTTCCCTGTAAGTATTCAATATTCTAGATTACCAGTCAAAAAGGCTTAGAGCATTTCTCTGACTTTTGTTGGGACCGGACCGAAGGCTCGATGACTGGATAGTGGAAAATGTTGAGTTATTATGATAAAATCCCCTTTACCATTATTTATCCCTCATTCACACTTTTGAACTCATTTTCCTAAGTAGGGACTCTTTCTTAATTAAGAAAACCTAAAATCCCATATAATTAACTTCCTTCATTCATGAAGCATACAAAAACCCTCAAAAAACACTCTATCCTAAGTAAAATAGTGAAATCATGAAATGACAAGCTTTGCTTTATCTTATTCACTTTACTTAGTCATTCAGTGTATTTTTGTGAGTAGAAATTTGAATAACTGAAATATTATTCACCGAGATTCTCCTAATCACACACTATTTTAACTTCATGCACAATACAGAATCTCTTCTACCATTGATCACCACATGCGGAAATAAAATCAATTGCATGCACACAATAAAACCATAAACAATCACACATATGAACACAGTATTTCGTGGAAAGCTTAAAGTTGAAAACCCCCAACTATCTGTATATTATATGTCATAGAGATCATGTAACAATCATTTTACAAAGCTCCTCACAAGCTCTCAGCACACCCTCCAATTGCTACACACTAATCAAGCTAGATCTAGCAAAACACATGCTCCAATCTCTGCCACCTGATAGCCAGCCTCTATTACGTAATCAATGTTGTAGGATGGCTCATTAAATAACTTGAACCACCTGGCTTATACTGCGCAATCCTCATGGGCTTCTCCAATCACTGGTTGTTGCAAATATGCAACAGTATAGTCACAACTGATAGTTAACCTTCTCTTTCACCTATCTCTGCACTGGTCTCCACTGAAACTGTCCATGCACTGAAGTTAACTGATGTATTCTTTAGTTGATTAATGAGTTTATAATTAGTGAATTAATTAATAATTAATTCACACCACTCTCACTAATTGTATCAATCGGTTAAACTAGATACAAATAGCTCAACTATGTTTAGATTAGTTAAACTGAATACAACTCCACTAACTTCCTCAATCAACTCCACCAAACTCTGTCACATGAGTTCTAACTGAAGTATCCATGCAATAGCTCCACATAACCCTCGGGAATAGCGTAATTCCTTCTGTCAGCTCCTGTGCCACATCTGTGCACTTAACTGAAGTGCTCCAAGAGGATAAGATAATGTTTAGAGTCCAAATATTATTAAGAGCTAATAATATTCGACATATCTATTTTTAAACTGGCAATCTAAAAATAGATTCCGCCCAGTATGTCTAAAAATAGAAGTCCATCTATTTTTTCCGACTTGACCAACCATCCACAAATAGCATCCTGCAACTCATAGAACATGATCCATATGTCTAAAAATAGACATAGTCTAAAAATAGAATTTGCGCCAAAAATAGCCTACGGGCCCACTTAGTGAAGGCGACTTCTTTCCACTAAGCTCATCATCTTGTTGCAATCTCAACATTGTGTATTCCATTTCCCCTTGTCATATTAACTTCTAACTTACTTTATTAATTCCCTAAAAATACCTTATCCTATCTATATAAATCCCTTTATTTTAAATATCCCCCAAAAACCCACTATTATAAAGATTTTGGACCAAAGATATTATCCACATGTTAAAATGAAAACCCAAATAATGCGCCCTTTGTTCTAAAAATAACCTTAATGAAATATCCTACCCCCTATGGTTATAGACCCTTCAGTGGCTTAAAACCATATAATAAAATAAACCCCGCGCCCATACATATGTTCAAAACTAAACATATTCCCCTACACATCACATTTTTATCCTAAGTTTTAAACCAAATAAAGTTTTTTTTATAAGGTTCAAAAGGAAAAAACCCCACGCCTTTGCAACCGCACATATCAAGCCTTCCCCACAATACTAACCCTTCCCCTCATAAAATTTTAACCCAAAGTTTGATTGAAATAAAGACTTAGGTTTGTTTCTAATAAACTTTAACCCATCATTATCCATATCCGCCATCCTATATAAAGCCTCACGCTTTGTATTATTTAACCCCCATTCTATTATTTTAACCATATACCCTCGCCCATATGTATAAAACCCTTTATATATATATATATATATATAACCTTTACCCCGAGTCATATTTTATAAAGGTTTTAAACTTCAAAACACCCACTTAACATTGGACCGGTCCCACCATTTCCCTTTGGCTGCACCTTCCCATTTAATCCTCACCCTTCGCTCTCGATCATGAGATCTAACAGTCTCAAAACGATGTCGCTTGCAAAAATCAATCGCTCACCCAAACCCAAATCAGACGTGAAATGGGCAGTTTTGCCTATTGCTCCCTCCGCAACGTCTCATTTTCTTATTCGATTGCATCCATTTTGATTGAAACTGCTTACTGCAGGAAATGAACGCGAATACCATCGTTTGGTTTCACCGTTTAAACTGAAACCTCTCTCACTTATGATTTGACTTGCAACAAATGATAAATAAATAAAATCCAAATAAGGTTAAAACCTTTGAAATATACATATCATTTCATTTTCGCGCAGTGTATCCATCAGTTCGCTTTACTCTTAACTGTGTAAGAACCTTTTGCCTCGATTGTCGACTTATGCCCAGAAGGACCCGAATTTCAATACAAATTCACCATTGAAGAACTAATAAAGACTTATTCACTGCACCAGTATACCAGCAGACTTCATATTCAACCACGATCCTCTCAAACCTTTTTTCAAGCAACCAAATACCTTCATCTTAAGGTATTTTCCGACAAACTAAAACCTGCAAATTTATTTTAGACCATTAGTGATTAAACCAGGCCCTTGATTAAGAGTTTTGAATGGCTTAAAATTGCCTAAAAAATGCCAAAAATAGGCCAAACCTTGGCCAATTTTTTCCAGGAAGTTCTGTATTGCAAAAATCACCCCTTGAAGCCAATTTCCACAAGTTTTAAGCCTCGGAAGATCAATTTTAAATACAAGTAAGGGTTTGAAGCCTAAGTATAATTTAAAAGTCCTTTTTCAATCAAAATCCATTTAGGAAACCCTTGTTTCCTGTCTTATTCCAGTTTACATTCTCTAAGAAGCCTAACCGAGCAAAAAAGACCAATAGAGACTATATTTTGCTTAAAAATTGCCCAATTCATCCTCTAAAAAAAAAAAATAACTTCTGCAAACAATTTAATCTTGCAGAAGTATCCCAGAATGACTAAAAAACAGAGCACAGCTAAACCTGGAGGATCTAAACCAACTAGGCCTGGGGGATCCAAAACCCCTAAATCTGAAAGATCTAAAGATTTCAAATATACTCCAGTACTTACTGCTAAATCTATTGTATTAGTGAATCCCCTCCAGCCACCTGTAGCTGCTATAGAAAGCCTCCCTTTGACTGATGTTGACTACAAAATTGTTGATCCTATTGTAGAATTCAACCTCTTGGATATACAAAATTGGTGTTATGAAAAGTACTTGGATAAGGATTAAATACCCATTTGGGAGACTCATTTGCCCAAATATATAGTTCCATTGACCCATCCTGGCTAATATCTTATCAGATTATGTCAAAAATATTATGAATCAGATCAAAGGGCCATAGTCAATGCTGATAGAGAAATCCTTTTTACCATCACAACGGAGTCAGTAAACTAGATGCTTCAATTACAGTTTGATCCTTGGTCAGTTCCTTTGTCTATAGAAGCTTTGACCCAATTGTACTTAGGCCTTGACTACCCTAAGAAGTTCATGATATTTCAAAACTTTATGCCTTCACATGTTGACATTCCTAAGTCAAACCCTCCTTATTCCACTACTAAATTCCCTGAAGGGTCTAGACATATTATCTCTATGCTCTCATTTATACTTGGATACTTTACAGATGGATTCACTAATGAGTCCATTCTAGGTTTCCTGACCACCTTGTCTCCAGGCCAACCTCCTTCAATCATCTTTGATTTTTCTAGTTTCATAGCCAACAATATACATTATTAGCTGACCAAATTACCCACTGAAGGGGTTTTTAGATACTCATCCTATCTGTTTCATTTATTCTTATTCTTTCAGGCTGATAGATTTCCTACTGCATTGCAAAATATGGACCTGGAGGGTAAGCCTTTATCCATTATCTTATGGACTTCCTTGCTCAGGAAAGAGGGTAGTGATTTCACCTACACAGATTTTTCAGACCTCTTTCTACATCCAGCAATGAACATTTTGAATAAAGAAGAACAGCCCAGAGTCAGTGAATAAATGAAAAGAATCCTGCAACTTTCATAAAAAAGTAAAGTAGGAGATTGGTATCTCTATGAGAAGCATACAGAGTTAAGAGTTTTTGGATCCAACTTATTACTTTATAAGTTGCCTACATATATGAGCATGAGAATTTTTGCACTGGAGTATTTGAGACAAATTCTCAATTCTGATTCTATTAATTTCATGGCTGCTAGAAAAAAGACTCAATTTAAGTTAAAGAATGAAGTTGTTCCCTTTATCATAAACAACAGAGATGCAGAAAAAGAGATCACAAAGAGATTAGCAGAGTTTAAATTTCAAGAAATTTTTCCATGGAACTATGATCCTCAAGGGATCCTGAGCAGTTTACGGGTAAAATGCAAATTGAATCCCTTCATACATCAGCTTAAGCCTGAGATTGAGAAGTTTTCCAACCAAGAAGAATGGGTGGAAAATACACTAACAGATACAGCTAGTACAACAGAGACAGCAGGTAAAATGAATACAGCACAAGCTCTTAAAGTGGTAAAGCAGCTAGAAATATCAGAAAAAAGAGGTAGAGAAGAAGGAACATACACAGCAGAAACAACTACAGAAACGAAATTCAAACTGATTTATAATAAAAGGCTTAAATTCAGTTCAATTGAGAAAGAAAAGGTAATTGACATTGAAGATACAAATGCTCCAGAAGTAAATAATGATGAAGCAATAGTGATAGTGAATGAAATACTTCCAGAAATTGAAAAAGACAAAACATCAAGTAAAGATGACACTCACTGTGATTGAAAAACAGAATAATATGGAAGCCCCTTCCTCACAAACAGCTGAGGAAAAAGATTTGGATATCAAGGAGAAATATAAGCAGAAAAAGCAGAAAAATGAGGAAATCAAATCAGAAATATATTCTCAATTCCTCAAGAAAAAACCTGGGAATCAAAATAGGCTACTGACAGCCTTTGATTATTCTAAAAATAGGATGATTATGTCTTTTTTGCAACCAACTACCTCAGCACCAAAAACAGTGTCAGATTATAAAAAGGTGGAGTTTGAGGTAGACACTGAAAATGTTCATGAGCTGGACCAAATTGAATTTCATAGACATAGCTCTGAAATGTTGTATTCAATAGTGGTGACTAAAGCAATGAGTGCTACCAAGTTACAGAATATTATTCTTAATATGCAGGATCAAATGAATTTATACAAGGGATATTTGTATGCAAAGGACCTAAGGATTAAAGCCTTAGAGGATTTAGTTTTACAAGTGGGATATGATCCCTCAAATATTCAAGCAGCAAAATTGTTGGTTAAGAAAAAGAATGAGGATATAGCAGCTTTGAGGAAACAACTTAAGCTTCCTCAAAGTGAAAATCCACAAATAGAAGAAATCCTTCAAGATCAAACTGAAAAAGAAGAGATGATGAAGCTCATCCTCAAATTAACTGCTCAGATCAAATAAATGGAATCCCAAATGGACTAGCTAGTCCAAGAGAAGGAAACTGTGAAAGAACCTGACACTCCTATCATTCCTTCAATTATACCAGTGATTACCACAGCAGTGGCTTCCACATTAGGAGAGAAACTAGCACCAAAAGAACCATTGGCAACCGCAGTGCCAGTGATTTCAACTACTACTTCAACCACAGATTCTTCTACAACACAGGTTCAACAAACAGATGAAGTAGGCCAAATTGTTAAAGCTATGGAGGAAATGTCTTTAAAAACTAATGAAATCAATAGCCTAAAGAAGATGATTGATAATATTTAAGCTACAAATAAGTTAGTTCCGATAAATGCTAAAACCCATGAACAGAAGGCAATCAGACTTGGAGAACAAATCAAGGGCTTACAAAACGAGCTAACTTTCACTGATCAAATTTCATTTGTAAAAAATCATCTATGGACAAACATAATTGAATCCATTCACACTCAATGGCCTTCAATTCAGGTTATATATGAGCAGAGAGAATTATTATTAGTATCTCAGGTAGAGATTCAAAAGACCAAGGATGAGTTAACTGATAAGCCCTGCTCAAGCTTTAAAACTCATCACATTCTTGAACAGCAAGAACAGGGCAGAATTGGAGGAATTATGGGTATTGGACAGAACATAAACATTCTTATAGATTAAAAGGGTTGTAACTAAGAAGATTTTGATGAACAATCTGGAAGAAAAATGTGAATCAATGAATATTTACATAATGAATTTTATGGTAAAATATAAAAACTTAAGACAGAGGGGCCTGCCAGACATCCATGTTTTTAATGAGAAACTAATGCCCCAAAAAATATTATGATAAAAATATCAGGGAATTTGCTAAGGAACAAGTCAACAAACCATTAGTACAAGGCACTCCCACGGGAAAAGTCCTCCTTCAGCATTTTGAATATTTGTTCTTTTTACAACATGAGATTAAACATCTCTTTGTTTTCAAGCCCACTTTTGGTAAATACACAGAGGCTAATGAGAATTTTAGAAAGCTAAAGAATGTAAAAATTCCCAATGAAGAACAATGGAAAACATTTACTGATTTAATGTAACAATGAGAGGTAAAAAAGTGAAAAAAATATTACCTTCAAGAAACAGTCAAGAAAGTAGTCAAAAGAATAGTGAAATAAATTAAAAAACAGTTTGCTGATTTTACTGCAAAAAAAGACATATTTTTACAGCAGTAAAACAGTGAAAATGTAGCAGCGTTAAAGAGTATCAGGTAAAGAGTATCAGATGAAAGAGTGTCAGCGAACGCAATTCAAAAGCCTAATATTTTCTAACAGCCAGCAAGCAGGACAGTTAATCAATCAAAAGCTCCTTATTAGATAAAACAGTCATATTTATTTTGGATAAGAGAACAGCTTGTTGATTTGTTAAGCAGTTGTCCCTCTTATTTTGTAAAGATATTTTATTTTCCTAAATATATTCCTAGATATCTCCTAGGATATTTGTAATTACATTTTGTATAAATACTTCTATATTAGAAGTATTTAGTGTGGAATAAAATTGTTGGACTTTACTATAGACATTTTTGCTAAACATTGGAGGCTATTGTGTGTTTGATTTCAAAGTAGCAAACTGGACAAGCTAACTGGCATCATAATTTAGGATCCCTGTGATAAGCTGATGAGTGAATTAATTTCTACTTGTCACTGTTTCCTTTTCTAAGTTTCATGCATTCATATTATGTTTTTTCTATCTGAATGTGTAACTAGGAGTATTACTACAGGATTAGTCAAGTGCTCCCTGTCTTTAACTAGTTTCCATTTTAATGTTTTCTTCTGATTTCCAGTGCTAATAATTCTTAATTGCTCTCACTACCGTTTGACCTCTACCTCCTACTTCCATTTTCCGGATCAAAGGATCCTTAAGTGCCCTTTATCCCAATCATACCATCTCACAAAAACCACTTTCCCAAATCTCTGAGGGTTATCTTTCTTGCCCTAAATATATTTGTACCTTTTAGTCTTTATTTCTAGTGCTGCTAGCTTGATTTAGACTTCATATCCCAATGGACAAGTAGATTTCTCTCTATTTTACCTCCAAGTGATTTTTCCCCACCAAACCCTTTAAATCAAAACCAAATTGTACTTTCATAACTAGCCTAACATTTATAAATCAAACAAAGATAAATCTTAAAGAGAGAGCCCTCTCTGAATTCTAGGAAGGCTAGTTCCTAGAATTTGAAGTAGGTTTGTGGTTACCTCTAGTATTCTTTGACTAAAAACTCAAAATCCCACTACTTAAGAAATTACTAGAGTGATAACATGTGAAAATATAAAGACAAAGAAAATCAATTTATCTTAGTTTTGATTTGAGGTTCATCCCTTGGAATGGTTTAGACCATGACTTGAAGGCATATCCCTTTGAGGGTAAGGGATGCAATTTTTTGGTGGTCATGATGGGGTTTTCCCTATTTGGGGGTTTTTTGTTCATTTGTTGGGATATATTGCCTTGAAAGTTGAGCATAAACCTTGAATTGCCAAACTGACCACATGTTAAGGAATATTTTGGGTCTTGCTTTTCCACTTTGAGGAGGATATAAAGTATAGATTTTGCATTTGTGCAAGCATTTAACGATTGGATAGTCCACTTCAGGAGCCCACCTACACACTATACAAACCTTTGAAGATTGGAAATCCCCCTCGAAATTTGATGTTCACATGTTGATAATTTGGAATTGTCACTGGTACTGGTAGAATAGAGTTATCTTGAGGGGGTTTGGTGGGTAAGTCTCTTTGATGCCCCATGTTCCCATGCTTGAAAGGTTACTTATGAAATAATTCATTTTGGAATTGACTTTGGAGGCTAGATGCTATAAGAAAAAAAGTATTTGGTGATGTGTCTTAGCTTTTAGGGCTTCTGCCCCTTAATTTGTGCACATGGCTTTGAATGGCTCCTTATTTTGCATTTTTTAATTATTAGTGAAGATGGATTTTACCTCCTCCATATTTTTAGAATAGGGGATTTTAGATTAGAGGATAGTATTTTATTTTTAAAGTAATTTGATCACTTTATCTATAAATAAAGGTGCACTTCCTCTCATTTCTCATGGTGGGATTGGAGAAGTAATTTCTTAGCAAGTCTAAATTTTTCAAAGTTTGTTGGAGTAATTTTGTCTTGGATTTGTACTTTGGGGGAAGACTAAGGTGCCCCCATTGAGGAGTTTATTTTTGTATTATTTTTTCAATTTATTCAATGATTCATGGAAAGGTTTTATGGATGAACAAGGATTTACCTATTAAGCAATATTTTTAAGTCTTTGTGAATATTTTTATGTAATGTATTAGTTGTAAATGTGCTTATCAAGTACTAGAGATGAATTTTTCTTTGTATTGTTCTTGAATGGATCCTATCTTATATATCGTAAGAAGAGTTTTAGTGGAAAAAATTCCCTTGAATATGTGATAGATATTGTTAAAACGATATAGGAGGATATGTAACATACCCTTTTAATTCCATAATTTTGTAAATGAAATTACGATTGTAATGCTAGAAAATCAACCTAGATGTTATTCCAAACTTGATCATGATGTAAGTATATATGTGTTGTTGAAAATGAAGGAGAGGACAACATATATGTATCTCGATGCATGGGAGAGAAGCTTCATTGAGGGAAATAGCTTATAACAGTATCACTCCCATTTGACCTCTAGACATATCAGGAGTCCAAGGTATGTGGAATGAGACCAGCTAGAAGAGGAGAAAATAAATTCACTTCAACTTTCGTTGTGAGCTAAAAATTGTATGCTTGAGGTCTATAGATGAAGGATATGCACGAAAATAAGATGAACCCCACTCATTCCTTTTATAGTGCCCAAACTAATGGCGATCTTGACATCCCTTCCTACCTCCCATCTTAAGTTTCTACATAGCCAAGGTTTTTCTTTCATCATATTGCACCAAATATATGAGGCATTCTTCTTTTTTGGCATACCTCCTCTAAAAAAATCCTCCAAATTAATATTATTAAGTTATTTTTCCTTGATTATGTGATTCCATATGCAACAACCATTAAAATATCTCCATATATTTTTTGTGAGAAGACCGAGGTTGAACTCTTAGTGTCTCTAAATCCCCATCCCCCTTCCACCATGCTCTTGGAGATTGATTCAAGTGTAACCAAATGATATTTATTATTCTTACTAGTGCCACACCATAGAAATAAAGCTATGATTGCATATATTCTTTGTATGACGGCTTTGGCTAAGATAAAAAAATGCATTCAATATATTGATATGCCTTGTAGGAAATCCTTTATCATTACAATTTTACCGCCCATTTTCAACCAATTATTTTCCCATAAAGTTATCTTCTTCAAAAAAAAATTGATCAACCACTCCCAATCCATACTCTCATAGTTATTTGGCTTTAAATTAAATCCCAAAAATTGGAAACCTCCTTGCAAGGTCTGACTTTTACCCCGAATAATATTGCAATATCCTATGTGACCGTCACTTCTATAATATCAAATATCATTTCTAATTTCTTCTTATTCATGAAGAGCCGCGAAAATTTTCCAAAACTGGTAATTATATGGTGGAAATCCCTTCACTCCTCAATATTGTATTCTCCAAAGCAGATTAATTCATCCAAAAACATAAGATGCATGGCTCTGGTATTCCTTAAAACTATGCATCTAAATATCTTACTAGCCTCCTAAGATCCCCTAATGCCTTTTCTAATCCCATCAATAACCAATATGAATAGAAGTGGAAAGATTGCACATCCTTGGTGCAGGCCCCTACAAATCCAAACGAAATATTTCGACCTTCAATTGATCAAAACAACCAAATTTTATGAGATGATGGATGTCATTCTCCAATCAATGTGTCTGCATGAAAAAACCCACTTTGTGGAGAATCATCTTGAGGAATTCCCAACCGACCCGATCATGTGCTTTAATGAGGTCAATTTTTAGCAGACATGTATTCAGCTTGTGAGTCTCCATTGAATGTGTGCATTCTAGAGAAATTGTGACTATGTCTTGTATCTGTCTACTGGGTAAGAACCCAAATTTTTCCTGCATAATATGAGAAGATAGAATCTTTTTTAATTTATTGACAATTAATTTATAGATCATCTTATACAAATAATTACTTAAGGAAATTGGTCTAAAATATGAGACGGTTGGGGGGTTGGAAATTTAGGAATAAGAGAAATGACAGTTTCATTGATAGCTCCTGAGATGTTGCCTAGGTGACGGGATTCTTCCACCATATCTAAGAGATCAAGCCCCATGAATTTGAAGTAATGAATTAATAATTCAGTAGGTTAGTTTTCCAAATCAAGGCTTTTGTCCCTCACTAATTATTTCATTACCTCCTATAATTCTCTCATTGATATCATCTTTCATTGTTAGCCTCCACATTAACCATGCTTTGTAAGAGGTTAGCAAAACCCATTTTATCAGTAGTATTTGACTCCTCCATGGCACTAAATTGATCACTAAAAAAACGAACAACCTCACTCTAAATATCCTTCTACAAGGAAAGAATATTTCTTCCCTATCTCTTATGTGCCATATGGAGTTAACCCTCTTCTTTCTCGATGCCACATAGTGGAAAAAACATGTGTTCTTGTCTCCTTCTGCATCCCATTCCAATTTTCTCTTAAGCCTCCATTTGCCCTCTTGAAACTTCATAATTTTGTATTTTCTCGCTATTAGTTCTAATATTTCCTTCTTAGTGTGATCACCAAGGAATTTTGGATCTTCTGTATTATTTAGAGTTGTGACCACCCAATCAACGATAGCCAAGTCTCTAGCTCACTCCTTATGAGTTCTAACCCACACTCTCACCATTGTCTTTAACCTTTTCAAATTATAAGTGAGATTCTCCATATTTATCTTAGGTAAAATATCTAGTGGTTGACTCTAAGAGGATATGAATAAGTCATCAAAATATTTATCATAAAGCCATGTATGATTCAATTTGAAGGGCAAGGTTATCGAATCGTTCTACCCAAACCACTTGAGAAATATTGCATCATGATCAGAGATTTATGAGAAAAGAGACTATCACAAGATATTATTCATTCTTTCATACACATATGAATGGACCAAAAACCTATCCAATATTTTAGTTATGCCCTCAACCCTAATCTGTTTACTACTACATGTTCGGAAAATAGGATAGGGGATAATTTCCTTGAGTAGATTGTGGTCAAGTAAATCCTTATATCCTGAGAGCAGATATGGCTTGATTTTCTACCCCTAGGACTCCCCTTCCTCCATTTTCAAGTTAAAATCCCCCTCCAAAATAAGAGATTGGATATCCAAGAGACCATAACAGTCCATTCTATTCCAGAAGAATTTACGGTTGGAATATGCAACATATATGTTGAGAATGTACAGACAGATGTGTGATCCCTGAAAATATCATGTCAGAATTATCCCAACAAAGAATTTACAATATTTAAAGGTGAAATATCAAGGATCCCACATGGTGTTCAATCCCCTAGAGGGACCTGAAGCACACGTAATGCAAATATCCCATGTTGGGAAAATTTTCAAAATGAGGTCTCTTGTTTTCTCTTTGTGGCCATTACTTCTTGAAAAATAACTAGGTACAGATGTTTAGAGTGAATGATATTGTAGCAAGATATTCTTTTAATGGTCTATCCCAAGCACCTTACGTTAAGGTACATGATCACCAATATGTTCTTAAATCTAAGGCAATTCTGATAGGGTTTCTTATTAATTTTATTTCTCTATTACTTGACAATTTCTTGTGATTAAGTATTTCTTCTTCTTCTTTGTTATTATATTATTATAATAATGCAATTTCCAAAGAACAAAAACACAAGATAACACAAGATATAGACACTCATCCAGGTCAAAACCCCTAGGTAGGGGAAAAACCACTCAACATTCCTTCAGTAGATTCAAATCACAATGATACTTTCCTAACCTTGTACTAGAGACACAGACTTATTCCATCCACCAAGCTAACCCTTACCACAAATAGTCAAACACATTATTGTCTTTTTCTTCTCTACAACTTTTGCAACTTTCAATCTTAGCCCCTGTAATCTACTTCAAGATCCCATAAATATTTGTCTCTATAATTGTGAATAATTTCATCATCATGCTTCAATACTTTGTTGTCTAGTATGTGATCCAAAATGAATATATTTGCACTGCTAAATTCACTCCCTGTATTCTATACGAACTTCTTTTCGTGTTCTCCATTTGGTTGAAATGTTGGGGTATATATAGTGGTTTATGTCTGTACATTGGGAAAACATGTATAGTAGGATAAGTCGACTTGTCAATTGTTTTGAGGCCAAATTTTCACCTTTTATCAATATTTTGGAGGCTAACTTTAAGGATAGATGGTTTTCATTTGTATGAGAAGGATATGACTTGGTGGAGGAGATTCTTTGACACAAAATATCTTTCTTTTCTTATGACTTTGACTTAATAAGAAAATTACTAAAGCACACAATGGGTGTTATGGCCTATGAACCATTGACCCAAGCATGAATCACATGCTTTAATAAGTCAATTTAAATAATAATACAAAAATATCTTTTGACAAATTTATTACATCATGACTCAAGTACAATTATGAAGACCGACACTAGTTACATTCTTCAACACTCCCTCTTAAATAGGGAGGTATTCATAATTACATGTATATAGAGGTACATGGAATATCTCGAAATTAACTACAAAGAGTTCTAGCACACTTAGTGCTACAGACTAGATACATGACCAGGGTAATCTATCTGGGTGGGGCTAATATGGACTCAAGCTTTCAACCAATTTAGGTACCATCGGGCTTACTTACTAACAATCAACCCAGGGATCTAGGTGAGTATCCAAGGTCAAAGTTGCAACACCAACACCACCCTCCCACTTTGGGATCTATATATCAACACATGGGTTTTCCAGATCTCCTCCCAAGCATCCACCTTAGATGCTTCAACTCTCCCTATCAAACTATATATATCCATTTTTCCGAGCATGCTTCTAGAGTGTTCATCCTTCTTATGGAGATATATTTATGTACAAACACAAATCACAATCAATAATAAACTATAAAAATATATATACAAGTAAACACTAACCTTTTGGTCCTCAATCAATCTTATGCCATTTATATGAAGTTATTCATATGCAAATAGTCATAAATTTTTCTTCTTTCATTTCTTCAGTAACATCAAGACATGCTCAATACATTGTAGCACTTTCATTCATTCTCTTATTTCTTCTTCAAGGTATCCATCATGACCATCATAATATGCACTCACTCTTAATTAGGGAGATGTACTCTTTCCTTTTAACCATGCTCCCTATTAACTTGGGGATATCAACCACTTCATTCTTTGATAACATCAGAGAACCTTTCATGGATCTAACCCTTCTTACGACATCAAGGTCATATTGATGTATAGCTTCCTTAATCATTATTATGTGAACATATTAATCATCTTAAATATTATGTAACTACAAAACTTTAATATAAAGTACAACAAAATACAAACATGCAAAAGCATGAAGTCAACAATATCAAAATCATGTTATTATACTGGAAGCATTTAGACTTTAAAAACCTAAACCTAGTGAAGTCCATGATCAGCAAGAGACATATATTTCTTTCCATGGTTATTTTCATACACCTTGGAGCATACATCAAGACTTAAAGCAACTCAATCAAGATATTATATTCATTATATCTAGGGCCTCAATTTCATAGATATGTGATAGAATCTATTCTTGAAAACCCTAGATTCCACCTTTGAGACACAGTTATAGATATCATAACATTAATCAAATAAAAAATTTACTATACATGTTAGACTTTGCTAGGGTTTCTTACAAACCCTATATTTTAGCATTAAAACTAGAATATCAATCTTCTGCTAAGGTATTTGTTACAAACCCTATAATTCACAAACTATGATCATATTCATATATGGGATTTCATAAGCATTCCTTTTCATTTCATAATATTATCTACTAGGTAGACCTAACGATACAAACATCAATACAAAAATTTTATTTAGACTAGGTTTTCGACCATATGGACTAAAATATACCTAGAGTTTCATTCCTAAGACCTCATCTTAGCTAATACAAGGGTCTTGCTTATAAACCCTAATTTACCAAACCCTAAATACATAATTTAGACATTAACAACAAAATCTAAAGGACTAGAGTTTATATCATAACAATATAAAAACCCTAATCATAAAAAGGAATAGGATATATAGATTTCGTCAATAACTCTAAGTATACTAGGATTTCATAAATATCGACATACCCTTAGGTTAGGGTTTTACAGTGAACCCTAGAGGTTAGGGTTTCACGAAATGAAAAAATGACAAGAGATATGACACAGATAGATTCAATATTATGTTTGATCTTCCTAACAAGAATAGTTTATGATTAAAAACCTTAAACATAATATGGTTAGTAATACATGAAAAATGTTAAAAATAAATTTAATGAAGAAGTTTTGCTACAAGTCTTATAGTTTTAGACATACCTGGATTTTCTCCTTGTAATGTCCCAAATGGGGAAAATTAGGCACAGTAGGGAATATCTTAAGATATTCCTCTAAGGGATCATAGTAGTGAGGAAAAAGAACCAGAAAATTCTAAACCAGAGTTAGACTAGTAGGGCATTTACTGGTTATATCACCTCTAAGGAGAGGGTGAAAACCAGAGGCTTCCTGGCCCGTTCTAGACTCTGTCTATAGAAGACTAATGAAACACAAAAAGAGTGGGAATGACACAATAATATTTGATTTTACTACCCTTGGGACCCTTAGATCTTTAGATCTAAATAATGGTCCAAAAGAGAAGCAAAAACCAAACAAGAGAGAAGCGGGAAATTCCACTACTAGGAAAAACTGCAAGAGGCTCAAGGAAAACGTTGTATAAAAAAAATGGTGCAATAATAACGCTGCTCAGGGCTTTTTTCCCTTATTATAGGCTATGTGGGACCTCCATGCAGAATTTTATGAAAAAAAAATGGGTTTAAGGGCCTTAAACAGACCTCCCACAAAGCTGACTAGTTAAAAATCAGCTAAAGAGAAGAGTTGATGGAAAGCAGGAGAACCCTCTTCAGAATTGCGCAGTTTGTCCTGGAAATCACTGGAAATAATACATAAGAAATATATTAAATTATGGCAGCATAAAATCATACTTTTAATGAGTTCCTTGAGAAGTACAGTGAATTGCATGAGGAAATAAGCGAGAAATCTTTAGAAATAGGAGTTGCAATATATATAGAAAGTGCAGATCTGAATAGACAGCGTCCCTCTAAGTGTGCTTCAGAAGTATGACATCAAATTAAATATCTACAACAAAAACATGGCTGAAACATCATATCCATGTCAGATCTCGAAACTACTCAACCTTCTAATCAAGATCCCCTTAAGGGTTTTACAAAATAATGCACTAGAAAGTGCAGATCTAACTTTTTATACACAGAACTACAGAAAGCTTCAAGAATTTCTGAAGATGACTTTATTCATGATATACATCAGATATTAACATAAGATATCAGCAATATACTTCATTAATCTTCAAGGTGAGAGGCAAGCCTCAATCACCAGAAACAAGTACAATAGCAGATCTAGAAAATAGTGGAGCAATACATGAGAAATAACGTAGTAGACAAAGAGACTGCGTAGCAGCTAGGGCTTAATGTTAAAATAATTAAAATATACAGATATGAAATTAAAATATAACAGAGATCCTCTTCTGGGTGGTCACAAGACACCCTCCCTGAGAGAAATCCCTCAAAACTACTAGATCCTTGCAGATCTAGAATTTCCACTACTACACTTGTTGCAGCTGCAAAACCATCACTAAGCCAGTGCTGTAAAAACAAGCATAGCTTGGCCTCCAACCTGATAGTTGTCCAATATAGATCACTTCCCTCCAAGAGCTACTCAAAGAAGGATAGAGGATTCCTAAGCAGGAGATCTTCTCTTTCTCTTGCTAAACAGCAAAGAGAAATGGAGTTGCCTTAGCAAACTCTCAAAATGAAATATGATCAAAAACCTCCTCATGAGCCTTCATCCCCCTTTTATAACATTGGAGTCTCTTGAAAAACCCTAAACCACTTTCATCCTTTGGTTCTTTTCACATTTGGAAACCCCTTCTAGAACTGCGCAGTCCATCAAGGAGGTTCAATGAACCTAGACAACGTTGTTGACTTGGTCAAACAGGATCTCCTTTGGTGGTCTTGGCCCTTTCACACCTACAATATTTTATACTGATTTATTCTTGATTTTTAAGAGGATTAGACATCCTCCCTTACAATTTATTCATTAATCATGAAATACAAAATGAATAAGGCAAAATTAATGTTCCAAATTAGCTGAAGCTAATTTTGGGACATTACAGTCTCCCCCTCCCAAATGTTGCTCGTCCTCAAGCAACTGCAAGGGTGCTGCAAAACTCCTGCTTCTTTCCTTATGGCCTTCTCATCATATAGTCTCCTCCATTGCTCTAAAATTCCTACAATATCTTTTTCCTCCCAATGGCCCTTCTTAAAGATGCAATTTTTCCCTTGATGAATAAACTCAAAGGCTCTCATCATGAAGAAATGGAAGGTTGTTGTGGAAACCTTCTTGCTGATCCATTGCCTCCTCAAGAAAGAAGTGATGTCTATCATGGGGTTTTCATGATCCATGAAAGACTACCATCCCCATGCTACCATCAAAATGAAGTGGATTACCTCCCATCTTGGAAATCCATAGAAAATATCCTCCCCACTACAAGTGCGAGGCATGTCACCATCCAACATATGGCTCACTTTAAAAGTATACAAGTGCTTAATCATAGTGGCCATACAAAATCCCATGCTCCCATGGAAGCATGTAATGCAATAAGAATGGGGAACTCCTTCCCCCAAGGGCACATTCAACAAGTGTGTCTTTCCTCCAACTATGCCCCCAACAAAGATAAGGACATCTTCAGCTTGTGGGATCATGATTAGAAGTATGCTAGCTACCATGTGTGATAGATAGGAAGGAATATTCTCCCTCATGTGCAACCAACGTAGTTTTATCCTCAACTGCCATAGAACAAGATATGACAAGTGCCTCCCCCAACACTTGTTTGCTGCCTCATGTCTTTGGAACGCTTGGAGAATGTATATCATGGTTGATGTAAAATAATCACACCATGACGAATGTAGTAGCTTTCCAAGGCTCTCCAAGGAATGGCCTTCATCAACATAGTTCATGGCCTTAGATAGCCCATGAAACCCATCATACTTAGTGCCCCATCTTGGCACCATGCCCTGCAAATAAGTGTCAGAAAAATATAAGCATATAGGAGATGCAAAATAATGCTCAAGAGGATGAGTCTCTCTATATACTTGTTTTACATCAATAGGGTAACTCATGGATGAGTTCCCCCTCACACTCAAAGGATAAGGAGGTGTGAATGGTGGCTCCTCCCAAGAGCTATGTTCCTCCTCCTCAACCAAGTAGTCCATGCACTTCTTCATATGAGAGTACACATCTTCTTTGTAGCCTTCCCATATGAATCCACCCAATAGAGTATGATATGCTTTGACAAAACTAGTGGGTTTGGAAAGTAGGATTTCATAGATGTCATCAAATAGTCCCTCCTTGAGTTTGGAGTTACCAGCCAAAAGAATAAGATTGTAGAAATAGATAACTCCATCTACCACCTTGAACCTTTGATCCTTTACTTCTCCTTCAAGAAACCCCCCATGTGAAAAGGTCCTTGGAGTATTCCATATTGAGTTGGGAATCCCAACAAGGATCCAAACTCTCCAAGAATGACAGCACTGTAGAAATCTGAAATGCATTCCCTGCCTTCTCATGGCTCCCATCTTTGACATCCTTGATATCAAGATTGCATGTTGGAGCATCATACTCTTTCTTTTGTTGCCCCATTTGCAGTTGTTCTTGCCCAAGACAAGATTGGAGAATATGGAAATCAACTTCCCCTTGGAAATTCCTTGTCTTCCAAAACCTCATCCTTTTGGCCCATGTGTACAAGAGGGTTAAGATCCCCTTGCCATCATCAGAAATCTTCCTTGTGAATGAAGAGATCATGGGCTGCCCCAAAGATATGGATTTTCCATGTGTCCTCATGCTCATGCCATCATAGATCTCTGATTTCTCCTTCCTCAGCACAGATATTTGAATGGGAGTTTGCAATGTCCCTTTCAGGAAACTGCTCATCTCTCTCTTGAATGCTTGATAGATTCTCTGCGCTATGATAGCTTCTCCCAAGGCTCCTTCCTTGGCCAAGTATGCATATGCAGCCCATAGATGAAGGAACACTTTAGATTTCCTCTTATCAAGAGGTGCTCCTAGTGGAGGATCCCCTTGCAACAAAGTGTCAAGGCATAGAGTAGAATGTGGATGTAGGCAGACAGATTTGTCCCTACCTTCAATGCATAAGTCCTCTTGCCTTCTTTGTGCTTCCAAGATGTGAAGTAGAGAAGGGTTCATGCTCTCCACCTTGTGATGCTCTTCCTTCTCTTCTCCCTCCCCTATCTCCAAGACCTCATCATTAATAAATGATGGTACATACTCCTCATGTATGACATCCTGTGGGACTCTTTGCAAGGGTGCAAGAGTTTTTCTTCTTGGAGCAAGTGCTCCAACCTCTTCCTCATGAAGTGCTTGAGGTGCCCTTGAGGTGACTGCGTTCTCATTTTCCTCTTCATTCTCCTCCTCTTCAATAACTGAAATTGTCCCATCAACAATGAGAGAAAATAGATCTAGATCAACCCTTGTAGGAGAAACCTTCATGCTTTCCTCTTGAGATGAGGACTCTTCACCAAATGGAGATATTTCCCTTGGCAATGCATCAATCAAGCTCACACCTTCTTTATCCTCCTTAATGAAGGAATCACTGGAAAAATGTTGAAGCTCTAATGATATGGCTAAGTGAAAATATCCATAAGATGAGGATTCAGATTGTTCCTCATGCACAGATCTTGTAGATCTGATTGGAAGATATTCTTTTTGAAACTCCTTGGGAGCTTCACTATTGCTTATATTTTCTTCTTGCACATCCTCCTTGGGGAGGTTATTATTAGATATCAACATAGATGACAGTAATCTCATCCTCTCCATGTTTCCCTTGCTCTTGATTTCGTTGATAGCTTGATCTCACAGGCGGAGCCAGAGATCATGCTCTGATACCACTGTAATGTCCCAAATGGGGAAAATTAGGCACAGTAGGGAATATCTTAAGATATTCCTATAAGGGATCACAGTAGTGATTAAAACACACCAGAACTTCTAAACCAGAGATATACTAGTATGGAATTTACTAGTTATATCACCTCTAAGGAGAGGGTGAAAACCAGAGGCTTCCTGGCCCGTTCTAGACTCTGTCTATAGAAGACTGATGAAACATAAAAAGAGTGGGAATGACACACTCCTCTTGTATTTTAATTCCCTTGGGACCCTTAGATCTTCATATCTAAATAATGGTCCAAAAGAGAAGCAAAAACCAAACAAGAGAGAAGTGGGAAATTCCACTACTAGGAAAAATTGCAAGAGGCTCAAGGAAAAAGTTGTATAAGGAAAATGGTGAAAGAATAACGCTGCTCAGGGCTGGTTTCCCTTATTATAGGCTGTTTGGTACCTCCATGCATAATTTTAGGGAAAAAAATGTGTTTAAGGGCCTTAAACAGACCTCCCACGAAACTAACTAGTTAAAAATCAGCTAAATAGAAGAGTTGATGGAAAGCAGGAGAACCCTCTTTAGAATTGTGTAGTTTGTCCTGTAAATCACTTGAAATCATACATCAAACATATATTATATTATGGCAGCATAAAATCATACTTTTAATGAGTTCCTTGAGAAGTACAGTGAATTGCATGAGGAAATAAGCGAGAAATCTTCAGAAATAGGAACTGCAATATATATATACAAAGTGCAGATCTGAATAGACAGTGTCCCTCTAAGTGTGATTCAGAAGTATGACATTAAATTAAATATATACATCAGAAACATGGCTGAAACATCAGATCCATGTCATATCTCGAAACTACTCAACCTTCTAATCAAGATCCCCTTAAGGGTTTTACAAAATAATGCACTAGAAAGTGTAGACCTAAATTTTTACACACAGAACTGCAGAAAGCTTCAGGAATTTCTGAATATGAATTTATTCATGATATACATCAGATATGAACATAATATATCAGCAAGCTACTTCATTAATCTTCAAGGTGAGAGGCAAGCCTCAATCACCAGAAACAAGTACAATAGCAGATCTAGAAAATAGTGGAGCAATACATGAGAAATAATGCAGTAGACAAAGAGACTGTGCAGTAGCTAGGACTGAATGTTAAAATAAGTAAAATATACAGATATGAAATGAAAATATAACAAATATCCTCTTCCGGGTGGTCACAAGACACCCTCCCTGAGAGAAATCCCTCAAAACTACTAGATCCTTGCAGATCTAGAATTTCCACTACTACACTTGCTGCAGCTGCAAAACCCTCACTGAGCCAGCACTGTCAATACAAGCATAGCTTGGCCTCCAACCTGATAGTGGTCCAACATAGCTCACTTCCCTCCAAGAGCTACTCAAAGAAGGATAGGGGATTCCTAAGCATGAGATCCTCTCTTTCTCTTGCTAAACAGCAAAGAGAAATGGAGTTGCCTTAGCAAGCTCTCAAAATGAAATATGATCAACAACCTCCTCATGAGCCTTCATCCCCCTTTTATAACATTGGTGTCACTTGAAAAACCATAAACCACTTTCATCCTTTGGTTCTTTTCACATTTGGAAACCCCTTTTAGAACTGCGCAGTCGATCAAGGAGGTTAAATGAACCTAGGCAACGTTGTTGACTTGGTCAAACAAGATCTCCTTTGGTGGTCTTGGTCCTTTCACACCTGCAAGATTTTATTGTGATGGCCTAAATATGTCTCCTTTCACATAGGCACTGATTTATTCTTGATTTTCAAGAGGATTAGACATCCTCCCTTACAATTTATTCATTAATCATGAAATACAAAATGAATAAGGCAAAATTAATGTTCCAAATTAGCTTAAGCTAATTTTGGGACATTACACTCCTTCTACAAACCTTGTAGGATTCCCTTTATTAAAGTTCCCCCTTAGCCAAAATATTTTTGCATGTAATATGTACTGAAAAGTAAAGCCAAAAAAATTATGTGATACCAAAAACGTGATGTCAATTTGTCAATCTAGGGTTTCTATCCAGCAATGGAGGAAGGAAACTTAGGGTTTTTGAGTACAAAATCTAGAACTATCAAAAATCAAGTTATATTATACTTCAATTTTTACTATATACTCTAGATTAATTAAAAACCCTAAAAGTGCAAATAATGGCTAGGGTTTACAAAAATTTGGATGTCAGCAATAATCAACATTACAAACCTTAGAACTAAAGAATTTCAAAAACTTAATAAGAATCAGATAATCATAAATAAAAGTAATTATAATTACCTCAAGGATCGCTTACCTTGCTCCTTCCTGATCATTTGCAAAGGATTTAGTTGCGTAACATGGGTGGATATCATTATGATGCTAGCTTGTTATAATAATCTGGATGATTCATTGTTTTAACTAGCCATACATTGATGTTTATATGTGTCAAGATATTGATGAGATCTTTAAGGCTTTTCATATGTTGGTGAAAAAAAAAAATACTTATTGTGGTAGACTCCATTCACATTTGAGATAGACATATTATTCTTGAGCTCTTCCTTGGTAATCTCCTTCACTTACTTCTCAAGTTTGCATCAAGTATATTTTTAGGCCTCAAAATTTTGCTTTTTTACCATTGTTTTATTGGACTATAGACCACTGTAAAGAATTGAAATTTTTATTTAAAATGTGGTGATTGTGTAAGGGAGATAGATTAATCAAATCAAATTTGTAATTGAGTATACAGGACTTTGATTTACAGTGATGGAGTCTTTTTCTAATTATACTTGTGCCCAGGACTATAGTAGGAATCTCAACTCCTTTTTCAAGGTGATTATAGCTTCATGTTGAGTCTCCCAACCAGACCTATAAAACCTTGAAATTTCTTGTTGTAAGGATTGTTAATTATTTTCATTAATTAGGTCACCTATATATATGTTATATAGGATTGTCATCATTTTTTTATGATGTTTCAACTTTTATACTACATGATAAATACAGAGTTGAAAATGCACAAGTTCTTGGAGAAATCGGATTACAGAGAGCTCAGTTTTTTTATAATGAAGATTTCAGATCATAATATGTATGCCCATAACTACGTTTTTCTTTTCAGACTGCTTGGCCTTGTATAGAAACTAGTTCTAGCCTTTCATTCCTTGTGAATAGAGCTTTAAAAACCCTCTCCCTTCCATGCATAGGTAGGTATCCTATTCACTATGATTAGGGATAATTAATTTGCTTAGAACTTGGAATCTCTTCCCTTTAGGAGTTCAGTCTATATAATTATTTAATATTACTCGATTTGAAGCCCAAGTGACCTTCATGATTCCCTTATACAAGTGAACCAGCTCTCATAGTATGTTGAGAAACCTAGAGAAATACTGATAGGGTTTCTCATTAATTTTATTTCTCTATTACTTAACAATTTCTTTTGATTAGGTATTTCTTCTTCTTCTTTGTTATTACATTATTATCATCAATAAAAATACCAAAGCACAAAAAAACAAGAGAAAACCACATATAGGCATTGATCCACGGAAAAACCCCTAGGTAGGGGAAAACCCAGTCAAGAACTCTTGCTTCAGTAGATTCAAATCACAGTGAGACACTCCTAGCATTAGACCAGAGACATAGACTTATTCCATCCACCAAGCCAGCCCTACCACAACTATTCAAAAACAATATTATCTTCAGCTTCTCTGCAACTTCTGTAACTTTCAATCTCAGCACCTGTAATATGCTTTAGGATCCCATAAAAATTCAGGTCTCTGTAATTGTAAAGAATTGTGTCCTCGTGCTTCAACACTCCATTGTCTAGTATGTGATCCAAAACGAAATTATTTGCACTGAAAACTTCGCTCCTTGTAGTCCATATGAACTTATTTTCTTGTTCTCCATTTGGTTTACTTCATTAGGGTATCTATAGTGGTTTTTGTTTGTATATTGGGCTGACATGTCTAGTAGGATAAGCCAACTTGTCAATTCTTTTGAGGCTGAACTGTTCACCTTTTATCAATCACTTGGATGCCGAATTGAAGGATAGGTGGTTTCCATTTTCATGAGAAGGAGATGACATGGTGGAGCATATTATTTGACACAAAATTATTTTCTTTTCTTATGACTTTGACTTAATAAGAAAAATACTAAAGCACACAATGGGCGTTGTGGCCTATGAACCATTTCCCCAAGAATGAAACTCATGCTTTAATAAGTAAATTTAAATAAGAATAATAAATATGTTTTGACTAATATATTACATCATGAATCAAGTACAATTATGAAGACTAACACTAGTTACATTCTTCAACACATTAAGGCATGCCAGCAACAGGTGTATCCCCTGTAAGGACCCACAAAGAAAAATTGACAATTGGACCATGATTTCCACTATAGGAACAGGGATCAAAAGGACGATAAAGAGCATCCTCCAATAACTCTGAAAACCATGAATTAAGATCATTTTTTATCCCCGGGCATGAAGAAATATTCTTATATTTCGTAGCCTTCTTCCAAGCCAACACATTTTTCCATTGTTCATATTTCTCCAATACCTTTCTCTCTTGGAAGAAATATTCTTAATTGTCAAGGGTTCCAAACCCATGGATTCCTCATGAACCAATAAGTCCAATTCAAAATCCACCAAGAGAGGGGAAGATGATCTTCCTACGTTTGATTCTTTGCAAGGGGTCCTTGTGACCGAAATATTTTCTTTCATTGATTCTTTAGATCATGTGCTAAAAGAGGGAGGAACCTCATCTGGACCCATTGTTGAGGTAACCCCATCCTGAAATATTGTGTGTACTTCATACATAGAATTAGTCTGATCAAATTCCTAGTTAAATCCTAGAAGAAATCTAGTGTGTGGCATGTCAACAATTAATGGATCCTGCAAAGGTGCGGCCACAAGAGGAATGATGGAATATTGACCACACCTCAGAGCTAGCCTATGCTAAAAAGGATTCCATTTAGTGATATATATGTTTCGACTCATGTAGTGGTGACCACCATTGAAACTTTGGGGTCATTCAACAATTAAATGACTGGTGTTGTGGCATCCCAAACACCTAAAAGGGACTCCCCAGTAATCCACCTTCTAATGAAGGCCCCTATTATATGTCCAAGGTTGTCGGTAGACCTCGACCTCTAGCTAAGTCAACCTCAAAAAGGAACCATGTGGCTATTTTTTCTATGATTCCTGAGCATCCTTCATCCACATAATTGAACTTGCCAATTTTATTGGAAATTTCCATAACGGCTTTATTTAACCAGAGTTCCAGAGGAATCCCCATGAGTTTTTCACATAAAATTTTACATTTTGGAACTTCCTTAATGGGACCAAAGCCCACTAACCAACATTGGAGGAAAATTAAACCATTCCCCCGCACCTGTCGGAGAGTAGAAATCTTCGCAGCATCCTCCTCCTTCAAAATATGAAACCTAAACCGTCCATTAATCAATACACTCACCTTTGGCATGTATGTGAGGAGAGATGACCAACTCTTGTTTGCATAGTATTTCATCTAAGAACCAGTAATTTTGGAGAATTTCCATTATTTTACCAGAACCCTCTATGTGAGCCTTGTAACAATATCCCAATAGACATCCACCCCAAGAATGAGACATTTTACTTCCTCTTCAGCACTAATCATTTTTTTTATGCCTACTTTTGAAGCGGTTTTTCAATTTTTCCTTGTTTGAGATAACATACCATCAAGCAACATCCTCCACTGCTGCATAGGTCCCTCCCTCTACATTGGCAGACATTGTCTTAGTTTTGTTATGTCCTACCAGACCAACACTCGTATTCTCAGTAACAACTATAATATCAATCAGTTCATCCACGTTAGATATTTCATCAAGTAAAGAGGAGTGATGGGTTTATAGTTGTAAATTCCTCTCCTAGTAATAAACTTTTTGTGTGGAGAAAAACCTTCGAGGCATGTTTATCCATAATAAATATGAATGGTATTGATTGTGAATTTAATTCAAATTTCATTGGGTCATAATTAAGTCTTCTTTTATTCTATTAGAGTGGTTTTTCTTTTCTATTCCAAGCTTGGGATGGAACAATGTAATGTATCCCTATTGACAATGAGAGGACTTGAAAATATTTATATGCTTAAAGAAACTTATTTCCTTCAAGAGATAAGCCATAGTATTGGAAATTTTTTTAGAGAGAGAGAGAGAGAGAGAACTGTAGTGTGTGTAGTTTCATTCCTAAAATGGATTAAAAGAAGTCCCTCTAGCTTATTAAAACCAAGTATGATGACCATATGCAATATCCCTATTTGTATTCTAATATATTTTATATTGAGAACAACATCCTTAAATGGAATTTATAGGCTGAAGAGGATCTTAGTATTAATATTTTTAGGGGATGGTTTTTGGCCTTGTCGAAAGGAAAATTTCAGACCTAGACCTATAGAATTTTAGGGATTCCCCCGTTGTGTATTTCTGTAATTATATGTCAAAGAGGGTGAAATTATCCACAACAGTCATGACCATGAGCCAACTAGAAGTTGTGGATATCAAGTGATTAGAGTCCCAAGAGTTAGGAATCATGTTGAAACACCCATGTTGAATCCCTGATACTGACACTCCTAACCATATTGTTGATAGATGGGAACATTCCTGTCAAATATTTTAGGATATTTACACACATAGGAGTTAGTTATTTTCGACTTCTACTAATGTGTGTATTAGGTAAAAAATTATGTCTTAGCGTGTTTCATTAGTTTTATTGTAATATGACGATCACAATATGTTCAAGACAGAGTGATCCAACGACTCATATTCTCTTCAATACTAACAACTATTGATTTGTGGCTTGACATCCAATTGGTACATGATCTCTATTTAAAGGGAAGGGAGGGTCATGGTTGACGATTGATAATGAGGACTCTCTTAAGTAAAATATTTTTTTTTTCATCAATAAAATTTCCACAAGTGGCCATGTTGGCTAGGGTCATGGATTGTTTCCCTATTGGATAGTTTTAACCATGTAAAAATATTGGCATTATGACATTTGATCTAGTTTTGTGAGTAGTTATTGAAGGTGTATGCAATGTATCGAATACCTTGTTTACCCAAACAATATATTGATAATTCAAGCCATTGGGGCCGCATCGATACTAGGATATTATGAGTAGGTGTTGATAAATCAATATGCTTGTAGATTAGGATGTTTTCTCTTCTTATAAAATCATATCAAAGTGATATATCCAAGACCAATATTTCCACAAGATCCAATTCAACCCTCCTTCAAACCTTCCTTAACCAAGTCAAATCCAACACATTAAATGTTGGTCAACGCTCTCAAATTCTAGTCAAACTCTAAAAAAATTGGTCCTAAAGTAGTTCTGAAATTTTTTGCCCTATTGTGGCCCTAAAAATTTTGCACATGTGAGCATAATAGGGTATAAAAGTGTTACTTTCTCTATCCTTCGACCTTTGATTATCCTTCTTTGACTCTCACATTTTTCCTTTGAATTTTGTTGGTATTATTTATATTTCTTGCATATAAATCAATGTGATTGATTGATATCCAAATGAGTCTGAATTGCACAATATTTATAGATGTCCAGGAGCTTGAACAGGTGCCTCTGTAGGCCAACTTGTCTAGGATAATAATATCTACTAGATATACCTAATGCCACAAAAATTAATACAACAATTTTATTCAGGCTAGGGTTTCGATCATACAGACTTATATATACCTAAGATTTCATTCCTAGGACCTCCTCTTAGCTAATACAAGGGTATTTCTTATAAACCCTAATTTACCAAACCCTAAATACATAATTTAGACATTAACAGCAAACCCTAAAGGACTAGGCTTTCTATCATAACAATACAAAAACCATAAACATAAAAGGAATAAGATATCTAGACTTCATCAATAACCCTAAGTGGACTAGGGTTTCATAAATATTGGCATACCTAGAGGTTAGGGTTTTAAAGTGAACCCTAGAGGTTAGGGTTGCATGAAATGAATAAATGACAGGAGATATGACACATATAGATTCAATCTAGTGATTGATCTTCCTAACAAGAATAATTTACAATTCAAAACCCTAAACATAATATGGTTAGTAATACACAACAAATATTTAAAAAATAATAATGAATAAGTTTTGTTACAAGTCTTATAGTTTTAGACATACCTGGAGTTTCTCCTTCTACAAACCTTGTAGGATTCCCTTTATTAAAGTGGTTCCTTAGTCATAATATTTATCCCTGCAATACTTATTGATAAGTAAAAACAAACAAAATATGTGATACCAAAAACTTGATTTGAATTTGTCAATCTAGGGTTTCTATGCAGCAATGGAGGATGGAAATTTAGGGTTTCCAAGTACAAACTCTAGATCTAGTAAAAATCAAGTTATATTCTACTTCAATTTTTACTATATACCCTACATTACTTACAAACCCTAGAAGTGAATATTATGGCTAGCATTTACAAAAACATGGATGTAAGCAATAATTAACATTACAAACCTTAGAACTAAAGGATTTTCAAAAACTTAATAAGAATCAGATAATCATAAATAAAAGAAATTATAATTACCTTAAGGACCACTTACCTTGCTCCTTCCTTATCATCTACAATGGATTTATTTCCATAACATGGTTGGATATCATTGTGATGTTGGCTTGTTATAATAATTTGGATGAGTGACAGTTTCAACTAGCCACACATTGTTGTTTATACATGCCAATATATTGATGAGAGCTTCAAGGCTTTTCATATGTTGGTGCAAGACAAATTCTCCTTATCGTGGTAGACTAGATTCACCTTTGAGATAGAGATATTATGCTTGAGTTATTCCTAGGTTGGATCCTTAACTTACTGCTCAAGTTTGCATCAAGTATATATATAGGCCTTAAAAATGTGCTCTTCTACCACTATTTTCTTGGACTATATACCATTGTAGAGAATTGCAATTTTTATTTTAAATATGGTGACTATGTAAGGGAGATAGAACAAGAAAATCAACTTCGGCCTTTAGTATACCAGAGTTTGATTTAAAGTGATGGAGTCTTTTTCTAATTATACTTGTGCCCAAGATTGTAATAGGAGTCTTGGCTCCTTTTTCAAGTTGAGTGTAGCTTCATGTTGAGTCTCCCAACCAGACCTATAAAGCTTTGAACTTGCTTGTTGTAAGATTTTTTTCTTATTTTCATTAATTATTTCACCTATATATATATAGGAATTTCATCATTTGTTTCTAATGTTTCGGCTTTTATACCACATGATAAATACAGAGCTGCAAATGTACAATTTCTCAAAGAAAATGGATTACATATAGTTTGGTTCTATTATAATGAAGATTTCAGTTCATAATATGGATGCCCATAACTGCGTTTTTATTTTTAGATTGTTAAGCCTTCTATAGGCTATAGTTCTAGCCTCTCGTTCCTTGTGAATATAGCTTGAAAGACTCTCACTCTTCCATGCATAGGATTGTAGCCAAGTCACTGTGACTAGGGATAATTAATGTGCTTAGAACTTGGAATCTCTTCCCTTTAGGAGTTCGGACTAGATGATTGTTTATCCTTACTCGATTTGAAACCCAAGTGACCTTCTTTTTGCCCTCATATAAGTGAACGAGCTCTGATACGATGTTGAGAAATCAAGGGCAATGCTGATAGGGCTTATCATTAATTTGATTTCTCTATTACTTAACAATTTCTTGTGATTAGGTATTTCTTCTTCTTTGTTATTACTATATTATCATCATGACAATTTCCAAAGCAAAAAAACACAAGAGAACACAAGATATAGGTGTTCATATAGGGGAAAAACCCAGTCAATAATTCTTCCTTCAGTAGATTGAAATCACAGTGAGACATTCCTAAACTTAGACCAGAGATATATACTTATTCCATCCACCAAGTCAGCCCTTACCACAACTATTCAAACACATTCTTGTATTTTGTTTCTTTACAACTTCTGCAAATTTCAATCTCAACCCCTGTAATATGCTTCAGGATCCCATAAATATTTCGGTCTTTGTAATTGTGAATAATTTCATCATCATGCTTCAGTACTTCACTCTCTAGTATGTGATCAAAAACAAACTTCTTTGCACTATTAACTTTTCTACATGTAGTACACTCAAACTTATTTTCTTGTTTTCCATTTGGTCAAATTCACTAGGGTATATATAGTGGCTTTTATTTGTACATTGGGATGACATATCTACTAGGATAAGTCGACTTGTAAAATTTTTTTTACCCGACTTGTTGACCTTTTATCAATTGTTTAGAGGTTTACTTGAAGGATAGGTGGTTTTCATTTGAATGAGAAGGAGTTGACTTGGTGGAGGATATTCTTTGACACAAAATAATTTTCTTTTCTTATGACTTTGACTTAATAAGAAAAATTCTAAAGCACACAATGGGTGTTATGACCTATGAACCATGGACCCAAGCATGAAACCCATGCTTTAATAAGTCAATTTAAATAATAATAAAAATTATATTTTAAAAAATATATTACATCATGACTCAAGTACAATTATGAATATTGGCACTAGTTACATTCTTCAACACTTTAAGGCATGCCAGCAATGGGTGTATCTCCTCTAAGGCCCCGCGGAGAAAAAGTGACAATTGGACCGTGATTTCCACAAGAGGAATAGGGATCAAAAGGAGGATAGAGATCCTCCTCCAATTACCCTTAAAACCATTAATTAAGATTGATTTTTATCCTCGCGCATGAAGAAATATTCTTATAATTCGTAGCCATATTATTTCAAGCTGGCTCATTTTTCCATTGTTCAGAACTTTCCAATACATTTATTTTTTGGAAGAAATATTTCTTGATTGTCAAGGGTTCCAAACCCAAGAATTCCTCATGAACCAATAACTCCAATTCAAAATCCACCAATAGAGGGGAATATGATCTTCCCAAGGTCGACTCTTTGTAAGGGCTCATTGTGACCAGAATATTTTCTTTCATTGATTCTTTAGACAGGTCCTAAAAGAGGAACCTAACCTAGACCCATTGTTGACATACCCCCATCCTCAAATATTGTGTATACCTCAAACATGGAATTTCTCTGATTACCTTCCTTATTAGATCTCAGAAGAAAACTAGTGTGTGGCCTATGGGGCATTAATGGCGTCTGCAAAGGTGCAACCACAAGAGAAATCATGGAATATTGAGCGCGCCTCACAACTAGACTATGACTAGAGGGATTTAATTCAGGGATAGATGCATGTCGACTCATGCAGTGATGACCAAAAATGCAACTTTGGGGGAATTCAGCAATTAAATGACTATTGTTGTGGCATCCCAAACACCTAACAGGTACTCCCCAGTAATCCAGCTACTAATGAATGGAGAAGCGCCCCCAGTATATGTCCAAGGTTTTTAGAAAACCTCCAAATAAGTCAACTTCGAAAAGGAACCAGGCGACTCTTTTTTCTAGTGTTCTCGAGCATCCCTCATCACATAATAAAACTAGCAATTTTTATTGGAAATTTCTATAATTTATTTCTTTAACTAGAGTTCTAAAGGAAGCTCCAGGAGATTTGTGCATAAAATTTTATGTTTTGGAACTTTCTTAATGGTATTAAAACCCACAAACCAACGTTGGAGGAAAAGGAAACCATGCCCCTCCAACCGCGGGATAGTAGCAATATCTGTAGCATCCTCCTCCTTCAAAATATGAAACCTAAACCATCCATTAATCAATACAGTCACAATTGGCCTGTATGTGAGGATATATGACCAGCTCTTATCTGCCCAGTATTCCATCTGAGAACCACTCATTTTTGAGAACTGCTATTGTTTTACCATAACCCTCTATTTGAGCCTTGTAACAATGTCCCAATAGATATCCACCCCAAGAATGAAACGATGTACTTCCTCTTCAAGACTAATCACATTTTTACACCTACTTTTGAAGTGATTTTCATTTTTTTCCTTATTTTTGGTTTCAGACCATCGAGCAACATCCTCCACTGTTGCATAGGTCCCTCCCTCTACATTGGAGAACAATGGCTTATTTTTGTGACGTTCCACCTGAACAACACACTTATTAATTGCAGAATCCAGATTATCCATAGTATCAAAAAACATTGGTCAAGTTTTCGAATCCCAACAAGGATCCATCATCAGGATGAGAATGAAGAATGAAATAAGGTCGCAAAAGGTCAAGGTATAAATAGTGAAGGATTATGATGTTTGAGAGGAGTCGACAATAAGTTAGTAATATATTTAAATAAATTATAGTAAATTCTTTGTAAAATTATAATTTAATCAATTTTTTATTTTATTAATTAAATTATAATTTTACAAAGAATTTACTATAATTTATTTAAATAGGTTAATAACCTATTTTCGGCTCCTCTCAAACATAATAATCCTTCACTATTTATACCTTGACCTTTTGCGACCTTCTTTCATTCTTCATTCTCGTCCTGATGATGGATCCCTGTTGGGATTCGAAACGTCGACCAATTTTTTTTGATACTGTGGATAATCTGGATTCTGCAATTAACGACAACCACAGAAGTTTGAAAACCATAACACACTTATTCTCAACAGCAATTATAATTTCAATCAGTTCATCCACATCATATATGTGATCAAGTAAAGAGGAGTGATGGGTTTATAGTTGTAAATTCCTATCCTAGTAATAAATTGTGTACAAAGAAATACCTTTGAGGCATGTTTTTCCATAATAGATATGGATGGTATTGATTGTGAATTTAATGCATATTTCATTGGGGCCTAAGTAAGTCTTGTTGTATTCTGTTATAGTGGTTTTTCTTGTATAGGCCAAGCTTGGGATGGAACAATGGATTGTATCCCTGTTGATAATGGGAGGACTTGAAAATATTTCTATGCTTAAAGAAACTTGTTCCCTTCAAGAGATAATCCATAGTATTGGGAATTTTTTTGAGAGAGAGAGAGAAGTCTAGAGTGTGGAGTTTCATTCCTAAAAGGGAGTAAAAGAAGTCCCTTTATTTTATTAAAGATAAGTATGATTACAATATGCCATATACTTTTTTGTATTATAAGATATTTTTTATTGAGAACGACATCCTTAAATGGCCTTTATAGGTTGAAGAAGATCTTAGTATTAATATTTCTAGGGAATGGTTTTTGGCATTGTCGAAAGAAAATTTTCAGACAAGTTTTGGGGATTCCCCCCGTCTGTGTATTTCAATAATTATATGTCAGAGTTGTAAATTCGAGTGTGGAATCCATAGCCCAGCCCTGGTGAAATTATCCGCAATAGTCATGACCACGAGCCAACTAGAAGTTGGGGATATCAAGTGATTAGAGTCCCAAGAGTTAGGAATCATGTTGAAACACCCATGTTGAATCCCCGATACTGACACTCCTAACCATATTGTTGATAGGTGGGAACATTCCTGTCAAATATGTTAGGATATTGACAATCATAATATGTTCAAGACAGTGTGATCCAATGACTCATATTCTCATCAATACTAACAATTATTTTTTTGTGGCTTAGCATCCAATTGGTCCATGATCTCTATTTAAATGGCAGGGAGGGTCATGGGTAATGATTGATAATGAGGACTCCCTTATGTAAAATATTTTTGTTTGCATCAATAAAATTTCCACTAGTGGCCATGTTGGTTGGGGTCGTGGATTGTTTCCCACTTTGATGGTTTTAACCACGTAAAAATATTGGCATTATGATATTTGAGCTAGTTGTGTGAGTAGTTATTGAAGGTGTTCATCATGTATGGAATACCTTGTTTACCCAAACAAGATGTTGATATATTGTATAAATTATACAACAAGCATGTATATCATGGATTCAATCTGATCTAACAATGTACTAAAGTTAAATACTGAATCGCTTCTGCAAATATTTTGTGGAATTAAAAACATAATCGCAAATCACATGAAGCAAAGAAGAATCAATCAAACCACAACACAGATAAATTCTCGAGGAAATATTGTTGCTCAAAACCCTACTATCTTCTATTGTATATTCAGCATGGAATCATGAAACAATTACATACAACTCTTCTCACAAGAGCCCTCTTGTACTCAGCTAATTGTCTCACACTATCACACATAAAAATGACCAATAATTAGCCAATTTTTGCCTCCATATATCTTGCCTGCCTTGTGCAATCCCTGATGAATGCAATCCCTAAAGAATAGGAATTTTGGCCTTCCTTGACTTTGCAAGTATCATGGGCACTCCAATGGGTGTTTGGTTGCATGGGTGAAACCCAATAATCCTACAACTGGTAGTCAACTTCCCCTTCACCTAGATCTCAACTGGGTCTCCACTAGATCTAACATGCATGTAGCTAATAATATTAAATCCTCAGTTGCATGTGAGATCACTAATTGTGAATTAATTAATATTTAATTCACTTTATCTCTCACTAGTGTGTCTAACAGTTACAACTAGCAAAATTGAGTTTAACTCACTTAACTGAGTTAAATTGATTACAACCTGCATTAACTAATGCACCACTACACTTCGAACTCTATTACAACTATAATTACTCTGCATGCCTCACCAACTACCTCTAACTCGAAATTCATGAGCTAACTGAGTTAGTCACACTCAGTTAACTATTACAAGTTATTTTGAGACTAGATTGCATTTTATTGTCCATATTAATTAAGGGATAACTAAAATAGACATGCACCACATTTAGCCCTGTGGGACCCACCCTAGTGTAGGTGCTTATTGCACTAGGTGTGGGTGCTACAATTTTCTTGTTGAATTTGAAAACTCCCTCTCAACAAGAAAGGGATTATCCTTCACCCTGATCCTGCCTCTATGGTATTCGAATTTGCTCCTGGTGAGCACCTTCGTCAGAATATCTGCATCTTGATCCTCCGTGGGAATGTACTAAAGCAACATTATTCTTCTTTACACAAAATATATGAGATGATGGTACCGTATAACTATGTACTTGGACCTATCATGAAACACAGGATTAATCGAAATTTTAATGCAACTCTTATTATCACAATGTATCATTGTCGTATCCATATGAGAACCAAACAAACCAACAAAGATCTTTCTCATCCAAATAGCCTCACATGCAGCTTGACTTGCTGCCATGTACTCTACTTCCGCTAAACTGAATGCCACAGATGTTTCTTCCTGCTGTACCAAGAAACTGTTGTCGATCCTATGTTGAAGATCCCTCCTGATGTGCTCTTTATGTTTGATGGATTGCTCACCCAATCTGCATTCGTGAAGCCTTGAAGCTTCACTCCCTCTGTTCATCTGTACCATAGACCATACTCTAATGTGCCCCTCAGGTATCTCAAGACATGCTTCCCTGCCTTCCAAAAGAGCTTGGTAGGCTTAACCATAACTTGACTCAGTTGGTTAACTGTGTAGCAAATGTTTGGTCTAGTGTTCACTAGATACATCAGTGAACCAACTAACTGCCTATAGACTGTAGCATCCACTACCTCTCCAGAAGTAGCATCCTTTTTCCTTCAATTTCCGGGAAGGGGAGTATCCATGGGTTTGTAGATCTTCATGTGAAACTTACCCAGTATCTCCTTGTTGTACTTGCCTTGAGACACAAAAATTTCACCATCCCACTGCCATATTTCCAAGCCAAGGAAATAATGAAGGAGTCCCATATCCTTAATTTCTAACTCCCTTGCAAGATCCTCCTTGCATGAGTGTATCAGCTGCTCATCACCAATCAAAATTAGATCATCAACATAAAGAAAAATAATCAATAGCTTACCCTCAACCAAAATTTGGTATAGGTTTGCATCTACTTCACTTTTAGTGAAGCCCAGTCTGGTGAAATAGTTGGTTATCTGAGTGTACCAAGAAAGAGGTGCTTGATTCAGCCCATACAGTGCACTCTTGAGTCGACACACATGTGACTCACTCTTGAAGATATAAAAACCTTCAGGTTGCTCTATGTACACTTCTTCCTCAATGATCCCATTGAGAAACATAGTTTTCACATCCATCTGATCAATGTGCCGGCCCATTTGCACTGAGAGTGCAAGGATGGATCTAATGGAAGAGTAACTTGCAACTGGTGCAAAGGTCTCATCATAATCGATCCCTCTGGTCTGTGAAAATCCTCGGGCCACAAATATGGCCTTTTATTTCTCCACACTCCCATCAACAGCTTTCTTTACCTTATCGATCCATCTAGATCCAACCACTGATTTGTTGAATGGTCTTGGGACAATATCCCATGCACTTTTCTTGAAAATGGTGTCATACTCCTCCACCATTGCATCAACCCAAGTTGGTTGCTGCGCTGCTTCCTAAAAGTAATATGGTTTAGTCACAATACATTTTCTCATAAGAGCCATGTATACAGTAAACCTATCAGGAGACTATCTCTATCTGTGCTGTGAAGTAGGGGCTCCTACATTCTCTACAACATCAAGTCCCAATCTATCAGCTTCCATGGTACACCTTATGCCATTTCTGATGGATGGATTTGCATGAGTGTTTTCCTCCACTCCATGATCCTCCAGATGTGGTTGTTCCACATCTTGAGGCTTATCCTTCGGAACCAACCGTTCCTCTTCTAAATGCAAGTCCAACTCCCTCTCAAGGGACGAATGCATGGCTGTCTCCTCATCAAATTTTTATCTCGTCACACAACAGTCATTATTTATGTTTTTAAGTTCCTGTGGTTATCATTTTTTTAAGAGTTTCCCGGATTATCCACAGTATCAAGGAACATTTGTCGACGTTTCAAATCCCAATGGGGATCCATATTTTAGACAATTGAATCCCTGTTGAGATTTGAAACTTTGACAAATGTTCCTTGATATTGTGGATAATCCAGAAAAATCTTCAAAAAAAAATCATTATGTTGTTTGGAAAATACATAAGATATTTGTGGGGTATTTCAGTGTACCCCACAAAAATCTCAATCTCAGCTATCGGTTCCAGCTTCTTCATGGTGTCCTTGGTCACATGCACATAGACAGATGAGCCAAAAATATTAACGTGTGAAACATCAGGTTTCTTACCAGTGAAAGCTTCTTCAGGTGTACTCATGCCAAGTATCCTATGAGGACAACAGTTCTACCCAAATACCGTAGTGTTGCATGCTTCCACCCACAGATGCATCGGTAGGCCTTGATCATGCAACATCTCTCTTGTTGCACCCACAATCATTGTATTCTTTCTTTCAGCAACCTCATTCTGTGGTGAGTTATGAGGCGCTATCAGTTCTCTTTGAATTCCTTCTTTGCTGCAAAAATTCTTGAATTCGTTAGAGATGTATTCACCACCATTATCACTCCTCAGAGCCTTCACTTACTTCCCTGACTCTTTCTCCACGAGTGCCTTAAGCTCAATAAACTTTGAGAATTTCTGGTATTTCTTCTACATGAAGAAGATCTAGCACTTACGATAAAAGTCATCAACAAATATCACATAGTACTTACGTTTTTCCGTCAAAGCAACAGAGAATGGTCCACACGCGTCTATGTGAACTCTCTTAAGGATCCTCAAAGATTGGTTATCCTTCTCATGAAAGGTGGCCTTTACATATTTTTCTATAGTACATCCCTTTCATGTGTCTGACTGCACAAGTGTACCCCTGGGAAGACCAATAGAAATATGTTGCATGACTTTCAAGGCTCCATGGTGAAGATGTCTCAATCTTCTGTGCCATAATTCGCCCTCATCTAGGCTCACCACTTTGTCCACCTTGCCCATAAATTTTGTGCAGCCATCTACATCCCGCTTGTAGAGATTCTTAACTCGAATCCCTATCTTCTTGGCTTGTCTTATTGTTTTGTGTCACAGGAGAGCTTTTATTTCACTAAAAGCAACATCATAGCCTCTATCATCCAACATTGCAACTGAGACTAATTTTTTCTTCAAACCTGGTACAGTCATTACATCTTTTAATTGAAAGGGTTTACCTGAATGCCTTTGGAAGGTAATGGTACCAATCCTGGTAGCACTGTACCACCCGTCATCACCCATTTCAATATGCATCTAGAGATCATTCTCCTCCAAGCTACTAAAAAGTTCCTTGTCTCTGGTCATGTGAAAGGAAGCACCACTATCCAAATACCACACAGATCCAAATTCACTATACACCATGCATGCGATCAATTAGAAGTCAAGATCAAATTGCGATGCCAAAACCTCACCAGCTGCAAATCCTCCAGCCTTCTTTTCCTTCTTCTTTCGTGGACAGTTAGTAGCATAATGCCCATGCTCGTGACAGTGAAAACACTTAACCCTGGACATATCCTGGTTCTTGCCATCTTTGGACTTGGATTTGGAATGGAATTCCTTCCCCTTCCCCTTCCCCTTCCCCTTCTTCGCCTTGGCAGCCAAAGCACAATATTCTTCATCTTCATTCTTAGATGAAGATCCATCTCTGGTGTTCCATTTGAACTCCTCCTGCACCAAATTTGGCCACAGTCGTTCCCAATCTAGCATATTTTCCCTTCCATTGACAGAGTCTTGATAATTGTTCCAACTCTTGGGAAGTCCTAGGAGAGCCAAGCTCACCAAATCATCATCAGTGATAGTTATACCAACACTCCCTAGTTCATCCTGATATTGGACAAACTTTGTTAGATATTTTGGTATGGAGTCGCCTTTCTCCATCTTGATCTTCCTAAGTTTATCTTTGAGCACCAATTTCCTATGGTCGCTGCTACTCTGAAATAGATTCATCAAAGCCTTCCACATTGCATATGGTGTGGCTTTCCCATGGAGGCTTGAGACAATGTGGTCTCGTACTCCCTCCAATAGGATCCTCCTTTCTTTTGCCACTTTCTTTTGCCATGCATCAAGATTTGCAACATCTGTCACAGTGGGTTTAGGAACATCATTTTCAATGAATTCCTTCAATCCATTGTCTTCAAGTATTGCCTCCATCATGTCCTTCCAAGCAATATAGTTTGATCTACCCTCAAGTGCATACTCCAACCTCAAGCCATTGAAATCCATTTCGATCTTGAATCAGCTGTAGAATCAAGAAAGTCTTTCTACAAATTTGAATTCTATCCGGTCACAAACTAAGCTCCTCCTTCACAATTGTGATTTCATGTGCTCTGATACCATGTATAAATTATAAAACAATCATGTATATCATGGATTCAATCTGATCTAACAATGTACTAAAGTGAAATACTGAATCTCTTCTACAAATATTTTGCGGAATTAAAAACACAATCGCCAATCACATGAAACAAAGAAGAATAAATCAAACCACAACACAGATAATTTCCTGGGGAAAGCTTGCTGCTCAAAACCTCAGTATCTTCTATTGTATATTTAACATGGAATCATGAAACAATTACATACAACTCTTCTAACAAGATCCCTCTTGTACTCAGCTAATTGTCTCACACTGTCACACATAAAACTAACCAATACTTAGCCAATTTACTACCTCCGGACATCATACCTTTCTTGCACAATCCCCGATGAATGAAATCTCTAAAGAATAGGAATTTTGGCCTTCATTGACTACGCAAGTATCATGGGCACTCTAATGGGTGTTTGGTTGCATGGGTGCAACCCAATAATCCTACAACTGATAGTCATCTTCCCTTTCACCTAGATCTCAAATGGGTCTCCACTGGATCTAACATGCATGCAGCTAATAATAGTAAATTCTCAGTTTCATGTGAGATCATTGATTGTGAATTAATTAATATTTAATTCATTTGATATCTCACTAGTGTATCTAATAGTTACAACTAGCACAACTGAGTTTAACTAACTTAACTGAGTTAAATTGATTACAACCTACATTAACTAATGCACTACTACACTTCGAACTCTGTTACAACAAGAATTAATTTGCACGCCTCACCACCTACCTCTAACTCTAAATTCATGAGCTAACTGAGTTTATCACACTCAGTTAACTATTACAAGTTATTTTGAGACCAGATTACATTTTATTGTCCATCTTAATTAAGGGATAACTAAAATAGAAATGCACCAAATTTATCCCTGTGGGCCCCACCCTAGTGTAGGTGCTTAATTCACTAGGCATGGGTGCTGAAATTTTATTGTTGAATTTCAACATATATCAAGCCATTGGAGCATTGATATTAGTATATTAGGAGTTGGTGTTTAGAAATCAATATGCTTGTAGATAGGATGATTTATCTTGACTTGATAATTACTTGTGAAAATTTTTTGGTTTCTTATTACTTTTATTATGTTCTCTTCATTAAGAAATTATCAAAAAATACAAATCATGAAGATCACAAAGAGACAAAGAACAAAAATATGTAGGCTCCAAGCCAGGGAAAACCCAAGGGGCTAGACCCAACCAATCATCTTCTTATAGAAACAGATCAAAGTGAGATATCCAAGACCCAAAAACCAAGGCCAGGACTTCCACAAGATCCAATTCAACCCTCCTTCAAACCTTCCTTAACCAAGTCAAATATAACACATTCAATGTTGGTCAATTCTCTCAAATTCTAGTCAAACTCTAAAATTTTCGGTACTACGGTAATTCTGAAATTTTTGGCCTTGTTGCAGCCCTACAAATTTCGCACATGTGAGAAAAATAGGATAGAAAAGTGCTACTTTCTCTCTCCTTTGACCTTTTTCTTTCCTTCTTTGATTCTCGCTCTATTTCCTTTGAATTTTGTTGGTCTTCTTTCTCTTTCTTGCACAGAAATCAATGTGATTGATTGATATCCAAATGAGGTCAAATTGCATAGTATTTATAGTTGTCCAAAAGGTTAAATAGGTGCCTCTCTAGGCCAATTTTTCCAGGAGGGTTGAGTCACTTGGTCTATGGATGAAAAATTGACTCTTTTTTACTCAAAATAAATAAATTTTCTTTTACATACAACAAGTCCATATGGGACTTTTACTCAAGTACAATTTCTTGTCTCATGACAACTTTACTTTTGACTCAAATAACCCTACTAGCATGAATAACATTATTTGACTACAAAATAAATAATAATAAATGAATATAACGATTATATCAATAGTACATTTGAATTCCATTCTGAATACTTACACTAACTACATCTTCAACACTTTTTCTTAAATAGGGAGGTATTCATAATGACACAATTGGACACTCTCAAATTGAAATATTCTCACAAGAATGGATTTGGATTGATAAGCATCATCATCATCATAACCAGCATTGTCAAACATAGAAATCCCTTGACTAACAATATTTATCTCTCCAGTAGATTAAATCACAATGCTAGGAGGAATAAATTTGGGCACCACCACCACCTCCGAAGGCACATACTCCATCTGGATGTTCACCGGGTATGTCCTTAGAGGACTATTCTTATCTTGGATATCACCCATCCTCAAACAATATAGTTCCTCAAGACTAGTCTTATATTGGATATCCTATCCTAAACGAGTAGCGGTCCTCGGGGATACTTATATATTGGATACATTTCCTCAAGAAGTATTGGTCTCAGATGCTTATCCAATCCACCATTCACCCTACCAGTGCCTTCACTAGGCATGTGGTTGTTATTCATGGCCATAGTGCATGACACATGGAGAACACGTTGTCCATCCTCAATCCCTTTCAACTAGGGAGGAAATACTCTCCCTCACAAGCAAGAAGGCATAAACACAATCCTGAGCTTTTCTCAAAAGCACTCATCAATGCATCAACTACATGTTCTTCCATGGATATTTTTTGTATTTTCTTGGCTCCTAAGTGCATCAAATTGTAACGAGCTTTGAACTTCCTGTTAGTGTCAGTTTAGTCATACTGCTATCAGTAATCAAAACTGCTCTTTTTCATTTGCAGATTAGGAGTCCCATACCAATAAATTTCACCATTCCGCTAGGTCATGGATTCATTGATGGTAGTGATTTTCCATCAGTTTTCCCTCATGTGAAACTTGTTGATTTTCCTCTCTATGGTCTTTAGTCATGAGCTACTTTCACTTTGTAAATCATGTCAGTAGGTCATAGGATGGGTCTCATTAGGTTCTAGGATCTCACCATGGTCAAAATAATGAGTCAAATGTCAATAAATATCAGCAAGATCATGAGGAAGTCAATAAACTCAAAGTCACAGCACCAGGAAGATTAAAGACATATTTTATTCAGTTTGATGTAATTTTCACCTCAAAACCATGTTTTGAGGTGAAAACATGATATTTTTCCTTTATTACCATTCATCATGCAATTTTATATCATCAAATGTAATAAGTCACAATTCAGAAGCTGCCATCTCCACAAAGTCATCATCCTGCCTTCAGAGAAGTTTTTCATAGCATGTTCAGTGCCAAATCATCTTTCAAGTAGATCCATTAGAAAGAGCCTGGAAATAGCTTTCCAACGATATTTTACACTCTTAAAACTGACTTTTGGATTGAAATTTATGCTTAAGTGAAGTAAAATCCCCTATATCCTCAAATAATCCCTATTTCCCATTTTTTTCCCTTAAAACTTTATGTTTAAAGTGTTAATATTTTCCTTAATAAAAATCCCTTCCCCCCCCCCCCCTCTCCGATTACAAAAATCGCATTATAAAACACAAATGCGATGTAGATTTAACCACTTCCCCATCATGCTTGAAACATTATAATATAAGTTAAATGGTTATATCATATAAACCCCACCGTCCCAAACCACTTCCCCACCATACTTTGCAAACCTTATAATAAAACTTTGTATCAAAGTTATATTATAAAATCTCGCCGCTTCAAGTCCCTATTTCGTCACATCACAACTTTTATAAATGCGCTCCGATTAGCCCATCGCAAGAATTTCCAATGCGATTACATCAAATGGCTCCCGATCATAAACCTCAGATTGGCCCCGCCCGATGCGATCCCGACCGTTGATCCGATTGCCGATCAGACGGTCCATATGCGAACGGGGCATCGCAATTGGTGCCTCTGATTTTCCCCCTCTGATGACCCCCGTTAATGGCTCGCTCTCGATTATCCCTCAACCGTCGATCTCCCAATCCCATCCGATGGCCCACAATCCATCGCCTCCTCCCAATCGCATCGGCGATTTTTGTTATGTAATGCACCCGCTCTCTCGCCCGATTCTGATTGAGATTGTATTTCCTGGCCCCACCATGTAATATTCTCCGCCCATCCATTACAAAAAGGCCCTTTCCCTTTGGAAAACTTAAAATTTGTTTATTGGGTTTATTACAAAGGCCATTACCCTATCGCATCGGAAGCATATATTATGTTATACTCCACCTCCAAAACTCCCGATTCCGATTCCGATTACCCTTATGGCTTAATCACATCAGAGTTTTCTGTCACTCCATTGTATTTCCCCCTTCCCAAGCCCTTCCGACTCCGATTGCGATGCGGGTCCCGCCTCCTTCCCTTTTTCCCATTCAAAAAATTAATTTCCCTTCACTAAAAGTGTAATTTCATTTCAGTTTTATTTTAAAAGGCATTTTATTGAAAATGACAGTTTTATTCAAACGAAAATGGAAAGCAAAGGAAACAGTCAGTTGGCCGAAGAGCTTAAATTAAAATGAAGATATCTACAGCAGCAAAGAAATAGGATCGGATCGCCTATTTTTCCTTCAGTGAATTTTCAAGAGGTCAAAAAGTATCGTTGTCCCTTATTTTCAGGGGTAGATTGTTGTATGTCTTTACTATGATTGCACTTCAGTTTTTGAGTTGTCAAACAGCTCCCCTTTTCTGTGGATCTATGTTCCCACATTTCAATGTGTTTAATGTGCAAGAAGTCTGAAGTCCGTAATTCAAAAGTAGGGGAATAGTGTGGAAGAACATTTTGCGCTCCAATGTACAGTTTGACAGGGATTAAAAAGAGATGCAGCTCTAATTTGTGGGATCCATGTGGTATGAAATTTAGCATTCGTTTTTCTCCTTTGTTTCATATGTAAATTGTTATGTTCCACCTCTCATCCATAAACATTTCCTTTTGAATGCTTTCAAGATAGAAAGGTAGAATCCATTTATATGCTCTGCCTTGGGAAATCATTCATACTCTGTGTTTTTCTTCTGTTTGAAGAGGATCCATTTATCATGCCCTTTTCAGCTCCTCACCAGTCTTTCCATTCCATCTTATTTCTAATTTATTGCTAAATATCTTGCCTATCATGCCCCATGAAATACCCTATGTCCTTATTTAATTCCCAGTTCCACGCTGTCCTAATTAATCCCACACATCCCTGAAATTCATTCATTTTATTAAAACCTTTTCCCATCATTTTACCTAGCCTAATATTAGTTCACTATTTCGTTTTATCAGATATCTATCTTTATGAAGAGAGCCCTCTCCTTTCCTTGTAGGGCTAGCTACAAGGCTGAGCGTGGTTTAGTTGTTACCCTATTTTTCCCTTTTCAGCCTGGGGTCCAATTCGGGTGCTAACACTTCCTGCACCTTTTTCATTCTTCATGTGTCTTCAATCATGTCATTAATTATTTCATCAAACATTTTTATGGAGCCAAACTTCTTCCTATTTGATTTCATAAGCCTTCTTACCTACCATCTTTGTACTGCAAAAAAAAAAATATGCTTTCATGTTCTTTCAAGAAGTCGTATCAATTTTGAAACATCAATAGTCTCAGCAACAATACTTGTCAGACCAATTATAGCTCCATCTTTCTAGCTGAGGTGAGTGAATTTATTCTTGATCAAAAATCAAATTTAATATGTATTCATATGGTCAATAAAATATCTCATGACTTCTTGTTTCCTTTACTGCCTTTATAGTGTACACATCTTTGTTAGATGTCCTTCCTTGAGGTTATATCCCAAACATTATAAATGTAATTTCTCATTAGTTCCCAAAACAATCAATGTTACTCCAAATTTCAAGTTATAATATTCTCCAAGTTACTTTCTACTTCTACCTCCCTCTGAAGTCAACATTACTTCCTTTATCAGATTCTTCAATAAATAATGACTAATCAAAAGTCTTGTCAGTGATGTGTTATGTTTCCATATATCAAAGTATCTAACTAGAAGAATCTTGATTTTCCTTTCCATCTTTTAACCAATACATATCATTCTTTTGTTATTGACCTTTTTCCAGAATACATTTATGAACCATGTTCTTTCTTCAAGTATAATTTCCCCTTCCAAGCTGCTAGTAGACTTCAAAATTTCTTCTTTCCTCGAAGATGATGTTCATTAAATGATGAGATTCCTTATTTGTATTTAGAATTGTTTATTTCATGTGTCCATGATGCTTCTATGTTATTATAGTGAAATATATTTTTTCCATGTCATGTTCAGAAAGACTTCTATGTTGTTGTATAATGACCTTGATTTTTCTATAGTTCTACTTCTAGACTTATTCTAAAGACTTTATAATGAGGCTAATGACTCAATAGACTATATAATACTTTTGACAATGGAATGATGTGTAGGCAAATACTTGCAAAAATGGAATGATCTGTAGGAAATTTTTGGTGACTAGAACTCTTATATTCTGACTAGTTGAAAGATCTAACAATTCCTCGTGAAGATGTGCAATTGAGTATCCCTTATAGAACTTCATGTAGATTCTATTTCTCCCAATGCTATATGTTTCTTCAATAACTTTATACTTTTGTGAATCTCCTAAAAAAAAAAGAATATTCTAAGTGTAATTGTAACTACTACTCTAACTGTTATTAGCAAGAATGAAAACAAATTGCTTACAAACTAGGTAAAGGTACTTATTGTCTTCGACCTTAGGTTTCTTCTCGATTTATTATTCTTCTATAATGTGAGCTCCACTTATTTATTTCCTCTTGTTTTCTTTTTGTTCCTAGAATATTTGGGGCAATATCTCTTATAATGTAAAAATTCATTGCACCCAAAGCATTGTATCTGAGATATGTATCAGTTTCCACGTTGCTTATTATTGTTGTTGTTGGTGGTGTATCTATGGTGAGGTTCAAATATTAAAAATCTATCAAACTTCTTCCTTGATCTAGCAGCAAAATATTGATAATTTTCATTATTGGGTTCAGTATCATCCTCAGCTTTAATTCTTGCTTCTTCTAGAATGCATTGTGCCCAAAATTCTTCAAATGTAGGATTTGATTTTATTGCATATATTTTTCTTACAAAACCACTCCAATATGAAGGTAAACCATTTAGTATGGCTGTGATTAGCTTTGAATCAGAGATGAGTTCTCCAAGCCCTTGAATTTGATCTTTTAACTTTGATACTTTTATGAAGTATGAGGCCACATCTTCATATTTTGATATCCTTTTTCTATAAAGTTGATTTCTTAGAGAGATTTTCGGACCTCTAGTGTTAGCAGAATATAACTTGATCAATTTTTCCTAGACTTATTTAGATGTAGATAGATCTGAGACAAAAGAGATGAGGTGATCCTTGATAGAATCAAAGAGGATTGTTTAAACCATAACTTCTCCCTTATTGTACTTTTCCACTTCTTGAGTTTTTTCTGTTGAAAAATGTAACTAGGTCCTCTCTTCATAAATGTATTTGAGTCATTATGTAATGTACTTGTCAAAAGAAAAAAGAAATTTTTTTTTATTATTGTTACAATGACTTATTAAAGCATGGGTTTCATGCTTGGGTCAAACTTATATTAGTCAAAGTCCCCATCATGGACTCCTAGGATTAATATTGAGTCATTAGAGTCATTGTATATTTTATGAGACCCTTCTTGGGCTTTTGAATCATGTAAAACGAATTATTTTTTAGTAAAATATGAATTATGTCACCTCCACACCAATTCGGCCTAAATTATATCAATTCGACCTCACCTAGAGCCTATATATTGGAGCAAATCGAATTCATTTGAAGTATCTCACTCACTCAAGTTTCGTTATCTCAAGAGAAGTTGGAAAAAGTGTGAAATGGGCTAAGGAGGCTAAAATAAGTGTGAGTTTGGCTAAGGAGAAGGAAAATAAGAAAACGAAAATTTTGGGCTCTCTCTCTCTCTCTCTCTCTCTCTCTCTCTCTCTCTCTCCTGTCGTAGTTTGGAATATCGAAGTCTCTTTGTTGTTGTTGCTGCTAGTTGTTGCATAGTCGAAGTTGTTGGGGTTAATTTTTTGTTGCTACAGGGTTGAATATATGGAAGGGCTAACTTGGCATGGAGAAGGTTTGGTATGTGTCTAGGTTGAAGGGTCTCAAATAAAACTATTGAAGGAAGAGAATTTTGACTGTGTTTTCCCCTAAAGAGGGTTTTTGCCCTGGAAGAGTGCCTACATCTTGTGTCTTGTGTTTTTGTGATCTTCATAAACACATAATTTGGTAATTTCTTGATGAAAGATAATATAATAAATAAGTAAAAGACGCAAACAAAATTCACAAGTGATTATCAAGCAATAGGAACCAAATTCTAATCTACCTCATTAATTTCTCAACATTGTATCATAGAAAAGGTCAGGAAATATTGAAGATCATTTTTTTGGCTCAAAAGGAATGGACATGGATTCTCCCTCTTTTATAAGCTATATGATAATGGGTATTAACACTATTGGAATCTAGATCAAGAAATTCTTCTACTACTTATTCAACAACATCAAAATTAAAGGGTTATTGGCTACTCTTACAAGATCTCTTAGTGATGACAATGCATGGATTATTGATAGTGGAGCATCAAGGCACATGGCAGGAGAAAGTAAACAACTTCATACACTATCAAAGGAACCATATTCTCATGCAGTGGAATTGGGTGACAACAAAAGCTATGTTATTAGAGGCCTGGGATCAACCTCATTAAAGCTGTAAAATGGATCGAAGTTGCATCTCAACGGTATATTATATGTTCCAGGTTTGAAAAATAATGTGTTTTATATTTATTGCTTAGAAGATAAAGGGGATAGAGTTGAATTTTTTGTTGGAAAAGTATTGGTTTGGGGAAAGGAATCTAGTATCGATAAAGCTAGGGTTATTGGAGTTCATAAAGGAAGCTTATATATAGTCATTACACCATCTCCCCAAGATTTGGTTCATATGGAAATCAATCCCATTGATTTATGGCATAGGAGGTATGGTCATCTACATTATAAGGTTATCCCTACTCTTCATCACCCGATTCATGGCATCACCAATATCAAAGAATATCATGAAGGTGTGTGAAATGGATTCCCTTTGGATAAACATACAATAAAACCATTTCCAAATAGTGAAACTAGGGCTAAATAAGTATTAGACCTCATTCATTCTGATATGTGTGGGCCCATGTCTGGAAAATCACTTGGAGGTCATATTTACTATGTAACATTCATAGATGATCATTCTAGAAAGACATGGATCTACCTTCTCAAGACAAAGGATAAAGTATTTGAGAATTTCAAGGAGTTTAGATCTGAAGAGGAAACTCTAAATGAAAGAAAAATATACTCTAAGATCTGACAATGGTGGGGAATACACTTCATATTTTATGAGGATTTTTGAAATAAAAGACCAACTACAAGAATTGGGAGAATTAATGTATGATACTGAGATGACTACAGTGGTGTTGAATTCTCTACTAGAAGAATGGGGAAACTTCACTTCAAGCTTATACGGGAAGAAAGAAGAAACACCATTCCATAATCTATGGTCTCTATGTAAAATATAGTAAACAATATTGAAAGCCAAAGTTGATATAGGATCAAGTGAAGGGAATCAAGCCTTTGCATCCATGTCTAGGAAGAAAGGAACATTCAATAAATTTGGTCCTCAAAATAAAAGGTAAAATATGGACAACGTACGATGTTTTGGATGTAATGAAATTGGTTATTATAAAAGGGATTTTCCTGAACCTGGAAAGGAAAAGAGGAAAAAGGAAGAAGCTTGTGACACATATTAAAAGGAAGAACCTGATGCAAATAAATCTAAGAAATAAGAAGCGAAAGATCTCTCCTATGATTGAGATCATCCTCCTCTTTAAGTGATTTATGTTGGTTGTAAAATAGTATGTCAGGAAGAATTTTACATTAATGGCATCATGATAAAAGGAAGGAGCACTTGTCATAGGAAGATATCTGCAATACAGTTATGAAAGAGGTAGATCCTGAAACCTCACTGATAACAACATTTATGGAAGGCGGTCATCGAGATCAAGGGTCATCATTCAATAATCAATATGGAAACAGAATTTTGGGATTAGGATATGATGACATATTGATGAAACGGGTCAAGGGAATGAAGTTCTTCATTATAAAGAAATTGTTGCAAGATGAATCAAAAGGAAAAATATGAGGTACATATACTTATATGCTAACATTGGATGCTATGGAGTCATGTCTTACGGTTGCAGGTGATAGACTTCTACCTCTAGAAGTATGATCATAGAAAGGAGGATCTCTTACGTTACACAAGTTGTCACTAACAAATGAAATCAACATAATATGTCCTCATATCGAATATGAGGTGGTTGTATATAAACAAGGAACTGGATACTGGAAGTTCGTAGGAATGAATCTATGTAGAGAATAAAGGAAGAGATAATGAAGTGCAACCATGTTAAGAGGTGGTTATCATCCGGAAGCCAAGTAGATGTGACTAGGAGATCTCTTAGGAAGATATGAAGAATCTGATAGAAGGCTAGTAAAGAAGAAGGCCCTTGACAATACATATCTTCAGGAGATGTGTCAATCTGAATAAAGGATGTCGATGCCTACAGGAATATGTCATGGTTAAATATCATCACTGAGGTAACTTTTGATTTAAACTTTCTTATGTATATGTTTATCTGAATAAGGATATGCAGGGATTCAAACCATGTGGAAGGATGCAAGATCCTTGGGAGATGGTTCAAAGGAAAGAAGCATGGCATAAAGGTGGATCAAATGATAAATACTAAGGAATCATTTTCTTCTAGATGACATGACCCGTTGATGAAATTGATGGATGATCTCTGCCCTATGAAAAGATCCCAAAGATGAAGACTCCTCAACTACGAAGAAATTCATGACATCGAAGAAAGGAGTTCTTCATGAGCAGCTGGGTGTTTTCATCATTGCTGCTACAGGTCCCTGGTTAAGAGGGAGCCTGGTACTAAGTTTCTTAGTTGGAAGAAACCTGAAGTATGCCCTTCCTGAATTAAAAGAAAGTGACGGATATGATTTTCTAAATTAATGTGTCATGCACTAGACCAAGACAAAAAGTTGTAAGTCTTACTAAAGGCCACGAGGAGAGAATGGATAGAAAAATCATTTTGGTCTTCACCTAGAAGACGAAATGGAGGATTGGGTAATCATATGGCACCTAATACTCTTTGAGGACGTATTAGGGTATCCAAGATAAGAGTAGTCGTGGAAGGAATGATATCCTTTGAGGACTGGGAATCCAAGATAAGAATAGTCGTGGTGGACATATTTTGAGTGAACCCGGATGGGATATGATCCAAGAGAGACAATGATGTAGGTGTCTATTCATCATTGGTCTCGCCAGCAGTGAAGCTCAAGATCTTGTGGAGAGATGGAGTTGTTAGTCAAGGCCTTGCACTAGGACAATGATGGTTGATATGATGCTATATAGATTTGATTACCAATCTGATTCTTCTTATGATATTCTTTAGATTTAAAGTTACCATGCACCATTATGAATACCTCCCTAGTTAAGAGGGAGTGTTGGAAATTTTAACTAGGTTTGGTCTTCATTTTAACTATGTAATTATGTATTTATATAATGAAGAAGACAAAGATAATAAAATGTATTTTTGTTATGCTTGCTCCATGGGTTTCATGAGATAGGTTTTTATTATAGGTCAAAAGACAACACTATTACCGATGTAATAGGTAACCTGACCTCAAACGGGAACTCTAGCCCAAAAAGACTCAAAAAACATGAAAAAACACCCCAAAAACAAAAAAAGTGTATTCCAGAACGCACTTGGTTTTTTTTTAAGGTCAAATTTCAACATTTTATAAAATTATGCTAAAAACAAAATTGTTTCTTGAAAAAAGGATTGAAAAAACACCTTCAAAACAAAACCAGTTGACGTTGGAATAACGAAAAATAAAAATAAAAAATAAAAAATAAAATAAAAAATAAAAAAAATTGTCATATTTTGACATTTTTAAAAATAGAAATAACATTTTTTAATTTTTAAAATTCAAACATTAAAAAAAACATAAAATTTAAGAAAAAAAATTAAATTTAAAAAATAAAAACATTTTAAAGCTTAAAATTTAAAAATATATAGGAATAAAAAAATAAAAATAAAAATAAAAATTTTAAATTAAAAAGAAAAACAAGTTTAAAAAAGAAAGAAATTATAAAAAATAAAATATAGAAATTAAATTTAAAACAGAAAAAGAAAATGTTTATTAAATTAAAAAATTAATTAATTAAATTTTAAAATAAAAAATTTAAATTTAAAGAAATATATTAAATTTTAATAAATAAATAAATTAAAAAAAAAAAAATTAAAAAAAAAAAAAAAAAGCAAACAAACAATATTGAAATTAAAAGTTAAAAAAATGAAAAATTAATTTAAAAAAAAAAAAATTAAAAATTATATATTAAAAAAACAAATAGATTTTAAAAAATATATTAAATTTAAATTATAAAAAATAAAAAATATATATATATATATATGAACTTAAATTAAAAATATATATATTAAATTTTATTAAATTAAAAAAAATGTTAATATTAAAATAACAAATTAAATTAAAAATTAAAATTAAAAAAAATAATAATAATAAATAAATGAATAACAAATAAATTTTGAAATGAAAATTAAAATTTAAATATAAAGAAAAAAAAAACGTTGTTAAAATAGAAAGTTAAAAAACTTTAAAAATCAATTAAAATTGAAAAATTGAAAAAAATAAACTAAATAAAAAATAAAATAAAATAAAAATTAATTTGAAAATATTAAGTTTAACTTAAAAAAAAATCTAATTTTAAATACACGATTTTAATTGAAAAAAAAAAAAAAAAAAAAAAAAATATATATATATATATATATATATATATATATATATATATATATATATATATATATATATATAATGAATGTAATTAAAAAAATAATAAAAAATTAAAATTTTAAAAAAATATTAAATTCAAATAAATTAAAAAATACAAAATTTATTAAATTTTAAAAAATTAAATGAAAAAACTAAACATCAAATTTAATAATAATAAAAATTAAATTAAATTAAAAAAAATTAAAATTAAAAATTAAAAATAAAAGATTAAAAAAAAAAACAAAATTTAATAAAATTATTAATAAAATTTAGAAAAAAAAACAATTAAAAACAAAAAAATAATAATAAAATTTAAAAATAAATAAAAATAAATAAATAAAAAACAAAAAAAATGAAAACAAATTAAATTTAAAATATAAAAATTAGTCAAAAAAAAAAAAAAAAAAAATATATATATATATATATATATATATATATATATATATATATATATATATATATATATATATATATATATATATATATATATATATATATATAATTAAAAATATATATATATTTAAAAAAATAAAAATAAATAAATAAAAAAAAAAAAAATTGATCGTGGTGGCACCACCAATCGGCCTCCTGCCCAGGTGACGACGGAGGTCGGCCGCTTGGCTGGAGGCCGATTCCGAGAATCGCCCTCCCGCAGCGGGTGGCCGATTCCGAGAATCGCCCTGAGGCTGATTTCGGAAATCGACCTCTCACCGCGGGAGGGAGATTCCCAGAATGGGCCTCCCGCGGAATCGCCCTCCCATGGTGAGAGGGAGATTCCTTGAATCGGCCTCCCGCGGCGGGAGGGCAATTCCCGAAATCGGCCTCTCGCCATGGGAGGGCAGTTCCCGAAATCGTCCTCCCGCCCAGATGGCGGTAGAGGCCGGTCGCTCATGCAGCCCCCCACCCACCCAGCGGCCGGCCTCCGCCGCCACCTGGGCGGGAGGCTGACTGTAGCCCCCCGCCCGCCCAGCAATCGGCCTCCGCTGCCAACTGGGCGGGATGCCGACTAGCGGCACCACCACGAACAAAAAATTCTTTTTTTAAGTTTTTTTTAATTTTTAATATTTTTTTTAATTTGATTTTTATTTTTTTTATTTTTTTTAAATTCAAAAAAAAAAAATTAATTAATTCAAATTTTTTATTTTAAATTTAATTTGTTTTATTTTTTTTATTTTTTTTTTAATTTTGTTTTTAAATTTAATATTTTAGATGAATTATTTTTTAAAATTTAAAATTTATTCATTAAATTTATTAAATTTTAATTTAATTTAAAAATTTTTTTTAATCTTTTAGTTTATTTGGTTTTTCATTTTTAAAATTTATAAATTGTTTCATTTAAAAAAAACAGTAAATTTATGGATATTTGTTTTTTAATTATTTGCATGTGGTTTTTTTCATTTTTTTTGTTTTTTAATGATAGTTTTTTTTATTATAATTCTTTTATTTTAATTTTCTTTTTCAATTTTCAATTTTTTTTTTTTTAATTTGTTCTTTTTTTTGTTAATTTTGAAATTTGTATTTTTGTTTTCTTATTATTATTATTTTTTTAATTTAAATTTTTAAATTTAATTTTTTTCTTTTTTGTATTTTATTTTTTTTATCTAAATTTTAATTTTGTAATTTAAATTATTTTTAAATTTTCTATTTTAAATTTTTTTTTAATTATATGGATTTTCTTAATAAATTAGAAAAAAATGTTTTTGATGTTTTTTTTTTTTAATTTTTTTTTTGTTAATTTTTGTTTTTTTCTTTAAATTATGTGTTTTTTTTTCAAATTTTGTCATTTCTTTTGATATAATATTCGATTTTTTTTTTTTTTTTTGGTTTAAATTTTTTATTTTTACGAGTTAATTTTGTTTTTCTTTACATTTTTATTGGTTTTTTTTTATTGTTTTTATATATTTTTTTTTTATCTAAGTTCTGTGTTTTATTACCAACATGAAAATCACCACTCTAAAAAAAAAAAAGATTGATGCTGCATCAATACGTTTCAAAATTAGCATGAAATTCACCGCTCTAAAAAAAAAAAGTTGATGATGCATCAATACTTTTCAAAATTAGCATGAAAATCACTAACATTTTAAAACAAATATTCATACTTCATAAATAAAAATATTAGAGTGTCAAAAATGTGCTCAAAATAAAAAAAGGTGATTCTACATCACCACTTTTCAAAATCGAGTGCTTTTTATGCTACCAAAAAAAAGTAGGTAACAGTGCGGTTACCTATTTCATCGGTAACTGTCTTAGACTTCCTCTTGATGTCTTTTAGGGATTTTCTATCTTGTCATAAATGTATTAATCAAGAGTCATGTGTATGAAGAGTCAATTCAATGAAGTATGCCTCAAATACCTTATCAAAGTAGCTCAACAATATCTCTAAAGAATGGTGATAATTCTCCTAATCATATCATCATAACATATATTGGAAATACTCCTCACCATTTTGGCTTACAATCAGCAGATAGGTTGGCTCAATGAATAGTCACAACTATTCACTGTCAGGTCGGCTAATTATAAGGGTTGACCACTATAAATATCCCACTGGACTATGAAAAAAATACAGTGAAACAAAATTCGGGTTTTGTTTGATTTTTTCAGATTAAGTTGCAGGAAGAAATGAAGACAAGGATATACCATATAGGATAGGTTTCATCACTGTAAAAAGTGTGAGGAAAGGGAGACAAGTCAGCAAAGAAGCAAGAATATGAATATTTATTTGTGTATAGAAGTACATATCAGAAAAGAAGGATTTTGGATTAGGGTCTGTGGTATATATGCAAAGTTTCAAGATTGTGTCTTGGTGCAAAGGAGAGAGATAGATCTCAGGAAGATAATCATAGGAAGGGACATAATTACAGTAAGTATAAAGTAATGTATGTCTGCTCAACAAAGTAATATAATGCAAGCAAAGGGTATCTACATAGTGTGAAGAAGGGTGAATTGTCCAGCAAAAGGCGTTATGACGTGTAAAGATCAATGTACAAATTGAAGACCATCCAACAAGGTTATGTAGATGGGCAAGGTGTGCACTAGTCAGTCTATGAGAATATATTGATATCTTAAAGAATGAATAATATAAGTAGATACCGAGCTCTCTAGTTCTAGTGCAGAAAGGTGTAGGACTGTGCAGGATGGTGTAGAAAAGAAGGGTCGACTTAAGGAGTCAAGGAAGGAGCAATGACAAGGTCTTGGAGGAGTACAAAGGTCAAGGGTTTGTGTCATGATCATGGTACTTGTCATCTAAAAATCTATAAGAAGAATTTCTTGTGGGGTTTCCTCTCCAAAAGGGAGAGTTTTTGGCCCTGGCTTGAAGAGCCTAAATTTGTGTCTCTTGTTTTTTGGTAATTTACTTGATGAAAGACATAATAAGCTAATAAGAGAAGACATAAGTAAAGGAAGTAAGCTCACAAGTAATTATCGAGTATAGAATTTGAATTAAACCTAGCCCTACCTAATTCTCAACATGGTATCAGAGCTAAGGTGTTGAATACAAGGGCTACTTGACAAAGAGACACTCAAGGATTAAAGAGCAAGAATCCATTCCTCTAGAAAGCATCGAAGTCAAGGTCAAATTTTGCATTGGAAATTCAAATCAGTTTGCAAGGAAATTCTTGAACCATTTCAGGAATACCTTCTAAAGGGATCCACTCATCAAATGATATTTGTCATCAAATATTATGAAGACATCATTGGAAGAGACATCATCATTTTGAAGACATCCTTTATCATCAAGGATCCAAGGTCACCTACATTGGGGAGGGATTTCATACCATCGTCTTCATCATCATCACCAAGGAAGCTAATAAAAGGAGGAAGTCACTTTACTCAAGTTGTATCTCTATGACCTCATCTAAATCTTTCAAAACGGCTTATTGCAAAGAGAGAAAAAAATTATTTGGGTCATCAAACTTTAATGCATGGAAGAAGAGGACATATTTGAATTGAATTGAAGATGAAGTTATGGGCTACATCAAAGTATCCACAATTCAACCCTCAAAATAATATGCTCCAACTCATGCCAAGTACATAAAAGGAGAAATCAGAGCTCAGAGGATTCTCATGTAATCCATTAAGGACTCTCTCATACCCTATGTATCAAAACTGGAAACTGCAAAAGAAATATATGAGAAATTGGTGGAGCTATTATCTGTGAGTACTGCAGGAGAAGCAATCTTTCTAAAACAAGAACTATACAAGATGAAATTTTCAAGAGAGGAAGTAATCACTTCATATTTTATGAGGATTTCTGAAATAAGAGAACAACAGCAAGAATTGATAAAAGTAATGTCTGATAGTGAGATGACTACAGGTGTTGAATGCTCTACTAGAATAATGGGGAAACTTCACTTCAAACTTATATGGGAAGAAATAAGCAACACCATTCCATAATCTATGGTCTCTATGTAAAATAGAGGAAAAAATATTGAAAGCCAAAGTTGATGCAGAATCAAGTGAAGGGAATCAAGCCTTTGTAGCTATGTCCAGGAAGAAAGGAAGATTCAGTAAATTTGGTCCTCAAAATAAAAGGAAAAATATGGACAAGGTACGATGTTTTGGATGTAATGAACTTGGGCAATATAAAAGGGATTGTCCTAAATATGGAAAAGACAAGAGGAAAAAGGAAGAATTATGTGTCACAGATAAAAGGGAAGAACTAGATGCAAAGAAATCTATGAAAGAAGAATCAAAAGATCTCTACTATAATTGAGATTATATTCCTCTTTAAGTGATTTTTTTTCGGTTGTAAAATGGTATGTTAGGAAGAATTGTACATTGGCATCACGATAAAAGCATGGAAAGAGAAATTTTCATAGTAATATGTTTGCAATACAGTTATGAAAGAAGTAGCTCCTGGAAACCTCATTGATAACAACATTGATGGAAGGCAGTCATCAAGATCAAGGGTCATCATTCAATAATCAATATGGAAACAGAATTATGGGATTACGATATGATGACATATTGATGAAGCAGGTCAAGGGAATTAATTTCTTCATTCTAAATAAATTGTTGCAGGATGACTCAAAAGGAAAAATATGAGGTACATATATTTATATGCTAACACTGGATGCTATGGAGTCATGTCTTATGGTTGCAGGTTATGGACTTCTACCTCTAGAAGTATGATTAGAGAAAGGAGGATCTCTTATGTTACACAAGTTGTCACTAACAGATGAAATCAACATCATTTGTCCCCATATAGAACATGAGGTGGTTGTATACAAACAAGGAACTGGATACTGGAAGCTCCTGCGAATGAAGCTATGTGGAGAAGGAAAGGAAGAGATCATGAAGTGCAATCATGTCAAGTGGTGGTTATCATATAGAAGCCAAGTAGATGTGACTAGGAGATCTCTTGGGAAGATATGAAGAATTTGATAGAAGTCTGGTAAAGAAGAATACCCTTGACAATACATATCTTTAGAAGATGTGTCAATCTGAATAAAGGATGTCGATGCCTACAAGAAGATGTCATGGTGAAATATCATCACTGAGGTAACTTTTGATTTAAAAGTTTTTATGTATATGTTTATATGAATAAGTTTATGCAGGGTTTCCAACCATGTGGAAGGATGCAAGATCCTTGGGAGATGGTTCGAAGGAAATCAACATGGCATAAAGTTGGATCAGATGAAAAATATTGATGAATCACTTTCTACTAGATGACATGACCCTTGGATTAAAGTGATGGATGATATGTGTCCTATGAAGAGATCCCAAATATGAATACTCCTCAATTACAAAGAAATTCATGACATCGAAGAAAGAATTTCTTCATGAGAAGCTGGGCGTTTTCATCATTGCTGCTACAAGTCCCTGGTTAAGAGGGAGCCTGGTACTGAGTTTCTTACTTGGAAGAAACTTGAAGTATGTCCTTCTTTAATTAAAATGAAGTGAAAAATATGATTCTCTAAATTCATGTGTCATGCATTAGACCAAGACTAAAATTTGTAAGTCTTAGTGAAGGCCATGAGGAGATAATGGATATACACATCATTATGGTCTTCACATGGAAGACAAAATGGAGGATTGGATAATAATCTGGCGTCCAATACTCTTTGAGGATGTATTAGGGCATCCAAGATAAGAGTAGTCATGGAAGGACCAATATTCTTTAAGGACTAGGAATCCAAGATAACAATAGTCCTTGTGGACATATCCTGAGCGAACCCGGGTTGGATATGATCCAAGAGAGACAACTATGTAGCCATCTATTCATCATTGGTCTCACCAGCATTGAAGCTCAAGATCTTGTGGAGGTATGGAGTTGTTAGTTAAGGCCTTGCACTAGGACAATGTTGGTTGATATGATTTTATACAGATGTGGTTACCAATATGATTCTTCTTATGAGATTCTTCATATTCAAAATGACCATGTACCATTATGAATACCTCCGTAGTGAAGAGGGATTGTTGGAAAGTGTAACTAGGTTCGGTCTTCATATTTACTTTGTAATTATGTATTTATGTAATGAAGAAGACAAAGATGATAAAATGTATTTTTGTTATGCTTGCTCCATGGGTTTCATGAGAAAGGTTTTTATTATAGGTAAAAATACTTCCTCTTGATTTCTTTTACGGATTTGTCATATTTTCATAAATGTATGAATAAAGAGTCATGTATATGAAGAGTCAAGTCAATGAAGTATGCCTCAAAGACCTTGTCAAAGTATCTCAACAATATGGCTCAAGAATGGTGATAATTCTCCTGATCAGATCATCATAACATATATTTCAAATATTCCTCACCAAGTCGGCTTAAAATCGGAAAACATGTTGACTCAATGAATAGTCATAACTATTCACTATCAGGTTAGCTAATTATAGGGGTTTACCACTATCAATAGCCCACTGGACTACACAGAAAATACAGTGAAATAAAATTCGGATTTTGTTTGAGTTTTTTAGATTAAGTTGCATGAATAAATGCAGACAAGGATCTTTCATATAGAATTTTCAGGATAGTAAAAAGTGCAAGGAAAGGGATACAAGTCAACAAAGAAGCAGGAAAAGGATTGTGTATTGGTGTATAGAAGGACAGATCAGAAATAAAGGATTTTTGATTTGGATCTGTGGTATATATGCGAAGTTGATGGACTCTGTCTTGGTGCGGAGGAGAGAGACAGATCTCAGAAAGATAATCACAGGAAGGGACAGTATTACAGTAATTATAAAGTAATGTACGTCTGCTCAGCGAAGTGATATAATGCAAGAAAAGGGTATCTACATAATGTGAAGAAGGGTGAATTGTCTAGAAAAAGGAGTTGTGACGTGTAAATATAAATGTACAAATTGAAGACCAACTAGCAAGGTTATGTAGAGGTGAAATGTGTAAACTAGTCAATCTATGACAAGGTATTGATATCTTAAAGAAGGAAGAATATAAGTAGAGACTGAGCTCTCTAGTTCTGATAAAGAAAGGTGCAGGATGGTGCAGAAAAGAAGGATCAAATTAAGGAGTCAATGAAGAAGCAATGACAAGCTTTTGGAGGCATACAAAGGTCAAGGGTTTGTGCCGTGGTCATGGTACTTGTCATCTGAAAGTATATAAGAAGAATTTATTGTGGGTTTTCCTCTCCAAGAGGTAGAAGTTTTGGCTCTGCCTTGAGGAGCCTAAATTTGTCTCTTGTGTTTTGGTAATTGACTTGATGAAAGACATAATAAGCTATGAAGAGAAGACATAAGTAAAGGAAGTAAGCTCACAATTAATTATCAAGTAGAGAATTTGAATTAAACCTATCCCTACCTAATTCTCAACAAAGTTGTGGTGGTACAAAAGTACATAGAACCATTATCTCTAATTGAAGGGATAAGGAAAACCAAATAATATTTTCACAACAAATAGATTGTATGCAAAGCTTAGGTATTGATGTTTCCATTGGTTGTGAATTAGGTTATGTGGAAGATGGGAAATGGTGAAAATGTCACATTGCATATTGATCCTTGGGTAAGCTGTGGAAATTCCATTAGACACTAAAAAATTACTACCCATTTGTGAGGTGAAGTTTTTTTACCTCTGTCACAAGTTGTACATCCTATAAAAAGGTGTGGCATCAAGTCTTGATGAGCCCTAATATGTTTGGGTCGGGAAGTATTTCTAGAGAGAAATGGAATGATTAAATGGGTAATCTCATAAGTCATGTGAGATTTTGAGTGGAAGAGATTAAAATAATTTAGTCCAAAAACATTATTATAGGTTTTTATTCAATGAAGTTGCGATATAAAAATTTTCTCAAATGAAATACAAGGTCAACCAATATGTTAGTGGAAATTTGTTGGTATTATGATGCATGTGTTGTCCTTGATGGCAACCCACTTATAATATATCAAGTATATGGTACTTGGATGAGTTCACAGATCAAGACAGAGGTGATAGAGTGATGGAATAGAATGACAAAATGATGGGACAAAGGTTTGCAGATCATAATCAGAAGTTTATTAAAGGTGAATATTTGAAGATCTATACGCGGGTTCGTCAAGTCAAAGTTATGTATACACGCAGGTACAAATACGCAAAGTCGTGTATATGTTGTCGCACAAATTTAACAATACCAGGGGTCCTTACCATGGTATTAGCCCACAATATTGAGTGAAATAACGACTATTTGATCTCATCCAAGAATACCATCGGCACTTGTGTGGTTTTGTCTTATGGTATTGGCTAAGGCTCTAACCATATAAGGAGGTGAAGATCAAAGTGCTAAGGGAGCATAAATAAGGGTAAGGAATGAATACTTCAATCTGAATTATATTTGTATGGTATGGGCTATAGTTGATTGATATATATGAAATAAATATGCATTCATAAATACAATGATGGATCAGGATCTCTAGACCTGAAATGACTATGTATTTGCATGATATGTTTATGAGATGTTTAGATTTATGGCCTAACGCATGTTTATTGCAGTGAAGGGTATGATCTGAGTAAGTTTGAAGTTCTGAAGTATTGTGCAACCTTGAATTATTTACATATCTATATGCGGGTTTCACAAGAGAAAGGTGTGTATACACGCAAGTCTGGTTCATCAGAGTAGCGTATATTTTCAGCAATATGTTGAGATATATACGCGAGTTTGTTTTGCGACAAGCACATACATACACAAATAATTCTACTAGAAGGCGTGTATGCAAGACAAGGTTTCGCTGAAAAATACTGAAGAAAATTTTTGATCAGTTTTGTTGTGTTTCTGTTGTCTGTCATGATGTCTGCATATAGATCTGGGTTGTTTGAGTATTGATTATGCTGCTAGTTGATTGTGATTAAATATCAGTGATTGGTTGGTTGATTGATAATTTAGTGAATGATTTGGTACAGTTATATGTTTCAGTTTGATATTGGGCTTAAATGAGTGTAGTTGGTCCAGTCTGAAAATCTGATGAAAAGAGGCCTACAAACAGTGATGTATTAAAGTTGGTGGATCCAGTGTGACAAATTATGAAACGTGGAGCTAGTGATCAGATCATAGGGTTGTAGCTCCCTTCCATTAGTGGCTGGTAAATGAGAGCAGGGGGTCGAAGCTCCCTTCCAGTTGTGGATGCTAAATGAGATCAGGGGGTTGGAGCTCCCTTCTAGTAGCAGGTAGAGAACGAGTGAAGGTTGCAACCTTCTGCAAGTGGGTGCCTGCATGCTGGTATGATTATTCGTCAGTACAATATTGTAAGCAGTTTTTTATATAATAAATATTGAAGATAGAGACAACAGCAACGGTGGTTTTCGCCCACATTGGGTTTCCACCTTAAATCTTGGTGTTCATGTGTGTTGCTTATGTGTGATGGTTTATTTTGTTCTTACTGCACATGTTTATTTCTTACTAAATATCTGATGAATGAATGTTGCACTAGTCTAAGTAAAGCTACTAAAGATTTATCTGAATTATAAGTTCACCAGGCATACGCTAGTTTCCTGAATGAAAGTCTTGTACATACGCTAGTTGTCTTAATTAAAGTCGCATATAGAATTCATTAAACAAAAGTAAAAGTATGTGTGAGTTTTAAATTCTAGTTCACTCACTACCCCCCCTCCCCCTCTCAGTATTTTTCCCAACAATTGGTATCAGGGCAGGTCCTTCAGAAACAGATTGATCGTTAGAAAGAGATTCGTCACAATGGGAAGGAAGAAAAAGAATAAGGCTACTCAAAGGAAGAATACAACTCAGAAAACGTATGCAGTAATAATTGAAGATAAAACAGGTATTGATTGTTGTTCTTTTGATCCACTTCCTTGTTCATGAAATATTGAAGATAGTGAATATGAAGGTGAAAGTAATGTTATGAATCTAGAAGCAGAAATTTCTAAACTCGGAAATAAAGTTGAAAATCAGCAAATTTTATTTAATGAAAGAGAATTTATATACAAAGATATTATTACTGGATTGAATAATCAGTTGCAAGAAAGAAACTCAATTTTGAAAATGAAAAAAAAAAGAATAGATAGACCAGTGTCAAAGGTTGCAGGATGAAGTAACGATTCACAGTGAAGGACTTGAAGCAGAAATCATCTCTCAAATCAGATCTGGAAAAATCAAATAAGAGGAATGAAGAACTTCTACAAACATTTGAAGAAAAATAAAATGGGTCGAAAGAAGAGATTCTAAAATTAAATGAGAAAGTAGAAGGAAGAAGGGTCGAAGAAGGTATGAAGAAGCAGTGCCGAAGATTGGAGGTTGAGGTAAACATTTAAAAGGTAAATTAGAAGAAAAGGATAAACACTTGAGATTTCAATATAGTACTAAGATTCTGGATAATATTCTTAGTAGTCAAAGGTCTCCTTCCATTAAATTTGGTTTTGGTTTTCATGAAAATGTTAAAGGAGAATCTATTTCACAAGACAGTGCAAAAGATTCAAAGGATAGAAATACAAAACCTGAAGTGTTTAAAGAGACAAAAGGTCAACCGATAATCATGAATCCTCAAAGGAAATCATTCACACCTAACTATAGAAGTATAAATATATTATCTCCTCTAATCAATAATGTTGAATGATTTACATGTCATACTTATGGACATATTGCAACCAATTGCAAAAGCAGATTGTTTCAGTCACAGACAAATAGATACTACACAGAAAGACCATCAGCTCCCAGTACTCGGGTTTCTTTAAAGGTTATTGTTTTTCAGGCAACAAAATTGGACATAAACTTGTTGATTGCAATAGAAGGAACATGAGGCAAACTTATTATGATTCCTTTGCTCCCTTTTCTGGTCACATAAGATGTTATTCTTGTAACAAGTTTGGGCATGTAGAAAAAGAATGCATGAATGGATCAATGAATCACCAAAGTCAATATGGAAGACAAATAGATAATATCTTAAGACTGAATAAAGATGGATCCACCAATGTTCATGTTAACAAACACAAAGAAGAAGAGATAATACGTTGTCTTTCTCTTTGTGAATTTAAAAATGAGGATGAATGGTACATCAAAAGTAGATGTTCTCATCAAATGACTGGTGATAAGAGTAAGATGGATTCTTTCAAGAAAAATAAATATGGTAAGGTTATTCTTTCAAATGATGCTCCGGCAAAAGTTTTGGGAAAATGTAGAGACAGAATTAACAAAAATAGAAAGGCAGCTAATACTTTATTAGTTCAAGGCCTAAAACAAAACATATTAAGTGTAGGCCAAATGGCAGATAAACGAAATGTAATTGTGTTCACATCAACCAAATGCAAGGTCATGGATGAATTAACTAGAAAGGTCATAGCAAGGGGATACAGAAACGCTGATAAATTATGTGTTTAAATATCTGACCTCTTGCAGATATAAGGAGGATTCAGACTCAGAATGAAAGAAGACAGTTCCCATTGCAGTTCATCATTATTGAAAGAATATTGTTTTAAGTAATTACAATATATGAAGATTGGTTTGTAAATTTTGGGGGTTTATATTTCTGATAGTGCATCTGATATGACAACAGAATAATGGTACAGACTATATAAAATCAGGGGGAGCTGAAGCTGCAAAATTTTCAGTATTTCACTTTCTGTACATGGGCTTCATGAACTCAATCAGCGTATATATGCGAGTTCCTTTACAGACAGTCGCGTATGGTTTTTCTCTGATAGAAAAATAGTGAGACGGACTCAAGAACATATTCTGACAAACTATTGATAGTTATGATTTAATTTTCTTGGTCTGATGTAGATGGGTACAGTCCGCTGATATGGTATTGATTTATGATTTTGACATTGATGATTATTTGATTTATGGAGATTCTTTCATGAATGAGTTGATGTGGTCAGACTTGACAGTGAACAGGTAGCACAAGTTCAGGGGGAGAATTAACCTTACGGCTAATGATGCATTGTTGGCATTATGATTCTTTAATATTTGTGATGCTCATGTAGTAGTTCTAATGATGTTATATTGTTGTCATGATACATGGATTGCTTATGATGAGATTATGGATGAGCCCTGGTCATGTTTTTTAAAAGATTATCTTTATCTGAACACATGGAGTTGATGCATGACTAATGATTCAGACATGATGAAAGAAAATGCAGATCTTGTTTTTGATGACTACTGTCATGAATGATGTTTATTGTGCATGATTCCTACACATGTTACATCGTGATTATGCAAATGGAATAATTCCAAAACATGAAGAACTTTGTGATAAGAGATCACAGGGATGATTGGTTGATACATTTTGATTATTGATGAAGCGGTTCTCGTATGATAACTCTTCTTGCATACTGGGGCAAGAATATGATGTTTATGCAAGGTTCATGAAGACATGGTTATTGATATGCTTATATGATACTTGGAGTCATGGCTACATTGTCTTTTCTTACTGATTGGTTCTCACATATGTTTTTGATGCATGTCTATGGTGTTTACTCATGTTATATGATATGATGCTTCACTACTCTATCTCATTTCATGATGATATTCTTGGTTCCCACATATGTTTCCTTGATGAACATGGTTTGGGGCTATTCCTACCAAGGGAAACAGGAAAGTTTTATTTGATGAAGTCGAGAGATTGAGTTGATAGCTGATCTCTACGGAAATATATTATGATGTTGATATTGTAAACTTGGTCACAATTTGGTGATATTGAAATTTACCCATGCTATTGCTGACAGATACTTATGGTGTAGATCCTATTCAGTATATGATGGTTGTGGATCATAGTCTTGATCTCTCACTATTGAGGTATTTTGGTCTTGGTTATAAATGTCATATATGTCATTTGATGTAAAGGTCATGTAAAAACCAATGATGTAATCCTTGTTTTATATGTTCATCTATGGACTTTTGAGGTCATGTCAAATATGTAATCCCACTTGGTTTGGCGGTTGTGTCAAATATGTAATCCCATTGGGTGGTTGAGTCAAATATGTAACCCCACTTAATTGGGTGATTTATGTAAGTACGAGTCCTTGGTGATAGGAAAGGTCATACATAGTTGAGTTATAGAGTCATGTATTTCATTGAAAATCTTTTGAAGATTTAGCATGTGCTCAGGGGGAGCATGGTCAGTATAGTGTAGAACAGATCTACAGAGCTCTTGTATCTACAAGAAAAAAGAAATTTTATTTTAGCATTGGTCTGTCCTTTGCCCTTGATGTCAAAGGGGGAGAGTATCTTTGTGTTTGAATAATGTTTATGTTGATGTGTCTAACAGGTATTTACAGGTTTTGGTGATCAAACACCAACATGGTTTCCATCAAGTCCAAAGGGGGAGATTTTTGGCAGTATGATGCATGTGTTGTCCTTGATGGCAACCCACTTATAACAGATCAACTGTATGGTAATTGGATGAGTTCACATATCAATACAGATGTTACAGAGTGATGGAGCAGAATGACAGAACGATGGAACAAAGGTTTGCAGATCAGAATCAGAAATTTATTAAAGGTGAATATTTGAAGATCTATACATGGGTTCGTCAAGTCAAAGTCATGTATACACGCAGGTACAAATACACAAATTCGCGTATATGTTGTTGCACTAATTTAATAGTACCAAGGTCCTTACCATGGTATTAGCCCAAAATATTGAGTGCAATAACGACTATTTGATCTCGTCCAAGAATACCATCGACACTTGTGTGGTTTTGTCTCATGGTATTGGCTAAGGCACTAACCATATAAGGAGGTGAAGCTCAAAGTGTTAAGGGTGCATAAATAAGGGTAAGGAATGAATACTTCAATCTGAAGTATATTTGTATGGTATGGGCTATAGTTGATTGATAGATCTAAAATAAAGATGCACTCATGAATACAATGATGGATCAATATCTCTAGACCTGAAATGAATATGTATTTGCATGATTTGTTTATGATATGTTTAGATTTGTGGCCTAACGCATGTTTGTTGCAATGAAGGGTATGATCTGAGAAAGTTTGAATTTCTGAAGTATTATGCAATCCTGAATTATTTACAGATTTATATGTGGGTTTCACAAGAGGAAGGCGTGTATACACGCAAGTCTGTTTCATCAGAGTAACGTATAAGTTCAGTAATATGTTGAGATCTATACGTGAGTTTGTTTTGGGATAAGCACATACATACACAAATAAGTCTAAGTCTACTGGAAGGCCTGTATGCAAGCCAGGGTTTCGTTGAAAAATACTGAAGAAAATGTCTGGTTAGTTTTGTTGTGTTTATGTTGTCTGTCAATGATGTCTTCATATAGATCTGGGTTGTTTGAGTATTGATTATATTGTTAGTTGATTGTGATTTAATATTAGTGATTGGTTGGTTGATTGATAATTCAGTAAATGAATTGGTACAGTAATATGTTTCAGTTTAATATTGGACTTAAATAGGCCTACAAACAGTGATGTATTGAATCCGGTGGATCTAGTGTGAGAATTTATGAAATGTTGTCTGTGGTGGTGCTGAGGGTTGGATCCTTCGGTGAGGAAGTCGAAGCTTCATGCCAATAGGAGTTGGTGATGATATCAAGGGGTTGTAGATCCCTTACAAGACAATGCAAAAGATTTAAAGGATATCATTACAAAACCTGAAGTGTTTAAAGAGACAAAAGGTCAATAGACAATCATGAATCCTCAAAGGAAATCATTCGCACCTAACTATAGAAGTATAAATCAATTCTCTCCTTTGATCAATAATGTTGAATGTTTCATATGTCATAATTATTGGCATGTTGCAGCGAATTGCAGAAGCAGATTGTTTCAGTCGCAGACAAATAGACACTACACAGTAAGATGAGTCTCTTAAGAAAAATCAAGATGGTAAGGTTATTCTTTCAAATGATGCTCCAGCAAAAGCTTTGGGAAAAGGTAGAGATAGAATTAACAAAAATATAAAGGTAGTTGATACTTTATTAGTTCAAGGCCTAAAACAAAATATATTAAGTGTAGACCCAATGGAAAATAAAGGAAATGTAATTGTGTTCACATCAACCAAATGCAAGGTCATGGACGAAGAAACTAGAAAGGTCATAACAAGGGGATACGGAAACATTGATAAATTGTGTTTAAAGATATGACCTTTCACAGATTTAAGGAGGATTCAGACTCAAACTGAAAGAAGACAGTTCCCATTGCAGTTCATCATTATTAAAAGAATATTTTTATAACTACAATATATGAAGATTAGTTCGTAAATGTTAGTTGTTTATATTTCTGATAGTGCATTTGATGTGACAACAGAATTCATGTACAGACTGTACAAGCTCAGGGGGAGCTGAAGCGGTGAAATTTTCATTATTTCACTTTCTGTGTGCGGGTTTCATGAACTCAAGCCACATATATACGCGATTTCTTTTATATACAGTCGTGTATGGTATTTTTCTAATAGAAAAACAATGAGACAGACTCAAGAACATATTCGTCTATAGTGCTTACAGTTATGATTTAATTTTTTGGTCTGATGTTGATGGGTACAGTCTGCTGATATTGTATTGAGTTATGATTTTCACATTGATGATTATCTAATTTATGGAGATGCTTTGATGAATGAGTTGATGTGATCAAACTTGACAGTGAACAGGTAGCACAGGTTTAGCGGGAGCATTATCCTTACTGCTAATGATGCATTGTTGGCATTATGATTCTTTAATACTTGTGATGCTCATGTAGTAGTTCTAATGATGTTTTATTGTTGTCATAATACATGGATTGCTAATGATGAGATTATGGATGAACCCTGATAATATTTTGTAGAATATTATCTTTATCTGAACACATGGAGTTGATGCATGACTAATGATTCAGATATGAGGAAAGAACATGCAAATCTTGTTGTTGATGACTAATGTCGTGAATGATGCCTATTATGCTTGATTCCAACACATGTTACATCGTGATTATGCAAATGGAATAAGTATAAAACATGAAGACCTTTGTGATAAGAGATCACAGGGATGATTGGTTGATACATATTGATTATTGATGAAGTGGTTCTGGTATGATAACTATTCTTGCATATTGGGGCAAGAATATGATGTTGTTGCAAGGTTCATGAAGACATGGTTATTGATATGCTTATATGATACTTGGAGATATGCCTACATTGTCTTTTCTTACTGATAGGTTCTCACATATGTTGTCAATGCATGTTTATGGTGTTTACTCATGCTATATGATATGATGCTTCACTACTCTATCTTATTTCATGATGATATACTTGGTTCCCACATAAGTTTCCTTAATGAACATGGTTTGGGGCTATTCCTACAAAGGGGAAAAGGTAAGTTGTCTTTGATGAAGTCAAGAGATTGAGTTGATAATTGATCTCTATGGAAAGATATTATGATGTTGATATTGTAAACTTGGTCACAAGTTGGTGATATTGAAATTTACCCATTATATTGCTGACAGATACTTATGGTGCAGATCTTATTCAGTATATGATGGTTGTGGATCATGGTCTTGATCTCTCACTATTGAGGTCTTTTGGTCTTTGTTATAAATTTCATATCTGTCATTTGATTTAAAGGTCATGTAAAGGCCAATGATGTAACCATTGTTATATAGAGTCATGTATGAGCTTTTGAGGTCATGTCAAATATGTAATCCCACTTGGTTGGGTGGTTGTGTCAAATATATAATCCCGCTTGGTTGGGTGGTTGAGTGAAATATGTAAGCCCGCTTAATTGGGTGATTTATGTAAGTATGAGTCCTTGGTGATAGGAAAGGTCATACTCAGTTGAGTTATAGAGTCATGTACTTCATTGAAAATATTTATGAAGATTCAGCATGTGCTCAAGGGGAGCATGGTCAGTATAGTGCGGATCAGATCTACAGAGCTCTTGTATCTACAAGGAAAGAGAAACTTTGTTTCAGCATTGATCTGCTCTTTGCCCTTGATGTAAGGGGGAGAGAATCTTGGTGTTTGAATAATTCTTATGTTGATGTGTCTAACAGGTATTTACAGGTTTTAGTGATCAAACACCAACATGGTTTCCATCAAGAACAAAGGGGGAGATTGTTAGCAGTATGATGCATGTGTTGTCCATGATGGCAACCCACTTATAACAGATCAAGTATATGGTAACTGGTTGAGTTCACATATCAATAAAGAGGTGACAGAATGATAGGACAGAGGTTTGCAGATCAAAATCGAAATTTTATTAAAGGTGAATATTTGAAGATCTATACGTGGGTTGTCAAGTCAAAGTCACGTATACACACAAGTACAAAGACGCAAAGTCGCATACATGTTGGCGCACTAATTGAACAATACCAAGAGTCCTTACCATGGTATTAGCCCACAATATTGAGCACAATAATGGCTATTTGATCCCGTCTAAGAATACCATTGGCACTTGTGTGGTTTTGTCTCATGGTATTGGCTAAGGCTCTAACTATATAAGAAGGTGAAGATCAAAGTGCTAAGCGTGCATAAATAAGGGTAAGGAATGAATGGTTCAATCTACAATATATTTGTATGGTATGGGCTATAGTTGATTGACAGATCTGCAATAAAGATGCACTCATGAATACGATGATGGATCATGATCTCTAGACCTAAAATGACTATGTATTTGGATGATTTGTTTATGAGATGTTAAGATATGTGGCCTAGCGCATGTTTTTTGTAGTGAAGGGTATGATATGAGTAAGTTTGAAGTTCTGAAGTATTGTGCATTCCTGAATTATTTACAGATCTATATGTGGGTTTGACACGAGGTATGAGCGTATATACGTGATTATGGTTCATCAGAGTAGAGTATATGTTCAGTAATATGTTGAGATATATACGCGAGTTAGTTTCGGGATAAGCATGTACATACACGAATAATTCTACTGGAAGGCATGTATGCAAGCTAGGGTTTTGTTTAAAAATATTGAAGAAATGTCTGATCAGTTTTGTTGTGTTTCTGTTGTCTGTCAATGATGTCTTCATTTAGATCTAGGTTGTTTGAGTATTGATTATGTTGCTAGTTGATTGTGATTAAAGATCAGTAATTGGTTGGTTGATTGATGATTCAATGAATGATTTGATACAGTTATATGTTTCAGTTTGATATTGAGCTTAAATGAGTGTAGTGGGTCTAGTATGGAAATCTGATGAAAAGAGGCCTATAAACAGTGATGTATTGAAACAAGTGGATCCAGTGTGAAAATTTATGAAACGCGGTCCGCAGTGGTGTTGATGGTTGGAGCCTTCAATGGGCACGTTGATGCTTCCTGCCAGTAGGAGCTGGTGATCAGATCAAGAGGTTGTAGCTCCCTTCCAGTAGTGGCTGGTAAACAAGATCAGGGGGTCGAAGCTCCCTTCCTGTGGTGGTTGTTAAACGAGATCAGGGGGTTGGAGCTCTCTTCTAGTAGCAGCGGGAGAACGAGTGAAAGTTGCAGCATTCTACAGGTGGGTGCCTAGGTGCTAGTATGAGTCTGTGTCAGCACAAGATTGTAAGCAGTTTTCAATCAAATAAATATTGAAGACAGAAACGAGAGCAGTGGTGGTTTTCTCCCACATTGGGTTTCCACCTTAAATCCTAGTGTTCATGTGTGTTGCTTATGTGTGATGTTTATTTTGTTCTTACTATACATGTTTACTGCTTACTAAATGTCTGATGAATTAATGATGCACTGGTCTAAGTAAAGTTAATGAAGATTTATCTGAATTATAAGTTCACTGGGCATACGCTAGTTTCCTGAATGAAAGTCACGTACATACGCTAGTTGGCTTAAGTAAAGTCGCGTAAGAAATTCAGTAAACAAAAGTAAATGTTTGTGTGAGTTTTAAATGTTGCTAGACCATGAACATCAGAACCTTATCTATTTCAAAACTTTAACTAGGCTCATACACTTGCCCTAGACCCATATTAAAATGGAAAGATCACAATTTTCAACTAGGTCATCATTGGACCAAAGGCACTTTATCTCACGGTTAGACCATGGGCATGACAGGCTTATCAAATTCAAAACTTTAAAACAAAATAAAATTGCGATTACATATATTCATTCTTTTTAATTTGGGTTCATTAATTGCATGTTAGTCAAGATAAGTATATAGTATCCCATATGAATCTTTCACTACAATGACTCCAAGCACACTCAAAGATGTTATGATTTACAATTGCTTTCACTTTATTGGAGATTTTGGCAATACCATATCTTTTGGGAACTCATAATAGGGTGAATATATGAGCATATTTTCATTTTTTCACAACATCAAAATCCATCTCCAAATTGGTCATCAAATCATTGTCAAACCAAATTAGATGGTTAAAATAATTGGCAACAAGTGGATTCTTGAATAATATATTGCAATGCCTTGATCAAGCTCTTACAAACAACTTATGAAATTATAAAACCAATATTGAGTCCACCACTTTTATTTGATATCTATTATTACTTCAAAATATTGAAAGAGAACAAATTATACGAATAAATATTACCAAAGAGAATATTAGAACTTCAAGGATTTTAATTGTGACTATATGCTAAGCTTTTTTTTATTGCTTAAACAAAAATAACTATTTCTTACTCTCTTTCACCTCATATACGTTCAATGGGAAATTCTACACATTTAATCATCTGGATTTTTTCCAGCAAGCATCACCAGAATATGGCTATGTAATTGTTCGTGAAATAACAATTTTTTCGTTGTTTAAATTACGCTTTTGAATGCATAATTGGATCCAATGCCCTAGAAAACTCATATTGCACTTCTACATAATTGGATCCAATGCCCTGAAAAAACTTCTATTGCACTATCTGCAATAGGTACGAGTGCATGCCCCTCAGCACAACCAACTTCACATCTGGCCTTGTGAACTCCATCTCCAACCTCCTCTAATCCATGGTCACACGCCCAAGGGAGTAAAGCCACTGAACACTCATCACCACATTGGTGTTTACAGTTTGGAACATTGAACACGAAGAAACAATCTGTCATCAAGTAGTTTTCCATAGTCACAGTCATACTAGGGACAGAAGAAATTCGCACTCCATTGAGAAGACAACTTCCTTGCATGTGAGGTATGAGAATCTAGGGAGTGTATTCTCTTGGGATTTCATTGGAGGTTTGTGGTAATTTGTAGGCTAGATTTTGGGGAGGATCTTCAAGCCGAATTTGTGCATTATTGGGCTTGCGCGGGGGAGTCATAGGTAAAGTTTGCGCAAGGTTTAGGAATTGGAGGACTTAAGGTGAGGAGGGCTGGAGAAAAAAGGGAAATTGGAAGGAGGAATTTTACGGGGATTTTTGTCGGCATTTGGGAGGAGATTTGAGAACATTCTACAGCTAATTTACAGCAGTGCATGCAGGAGAGGAGACTGGACCAATTCACACTATTTTGTGGGCTTTCCAGAGGGTTAGCTTGGGGCAAAATCTTTTATGGGTTTTGTTGGGCTTAGCGAGAAAAGGCACCAACTAATTTCTTAGAATTTTTTGAGCACATTTGGAGGCAGACTTCTCATTTCTTATCAGGCATCAACGATAAATTTATGGGTTAACGCAAAGCATGGAGAGATGCTTTTCTAGTACTTGGGCAACATAATTATCACACGGGTTTGGCCTTGCTTGTTGTAGCAAGCCCAGGTTCCCCTATTCACATCCATTTGTACTATGTTTGCTCAATATAATAAAATAGCTCAGCATTTTTGGTGCAATTAGTGGTGTAAATTGATATTCCTGTGTGTATGTTAAATTTTGGTTGTATGTTCACATTTTTTCTTTTGTTATCACTTAATATTTCCTTAGGAATATTACATTTTCACAGATTTCGGGCAAATCTTATTAGAAAAATGTCCATGAAAGGCTTTTAAAATAGAATATTCATACTACTGTCATCCAATAGAGAAATGGGTTTGGCATAAGAGTGAAATAGGTCTACTTATGGGAAAAAGCAAACACTGCACTCAATCACATAAGACTATTGAGGTCACATGAAAAAAAGAACATGCATAATATTATAGAGCATGATAAAATTGTTCTTGGCCAATGCTTCTCAACCTTCTTTGGAATCGTCACACACAGCGTTCGTTTAGATGAATTTCACAACAATATTAAGGAAAAATTTAGGGTAAAATTTCGCTAATGGGCTATTTTTTGGACATTTTCTGAAAACTATATATATATATATATATATATATATATATATATATATATATTTGTCTATCTTTTACATATATATGATTAAATGAATGATATTCACCAAAAAATTACCAGCTTTAATAGTAATTTACAAGTTTTTTTATTAGATATTCGCCTACATTCTATATGACTTTTCAAACCAAAATAATCCCTTATAATATTATAAATAGAATCCTTAAAAAGAACCTAAACTATATAACATCTAAAAAACAATTAGGGTGTGGGATCATACAACAAAAGGTTAGGTGCAAGCCAGTTTGCTTGGGACTTCTGAATCAAAACGAACTAAGTCTCCTTCCCTTCCTTTCACACTATTTCTCATCCTTCTCTCCCTCTCTGTCTGTTATTGGTCCCTCTCCGGGTCTTTGGTCGGGAGAGTGGGTTCTGTCTTTTGCAAATCCAAAGCAAGCATGTTACAATCACCAATAGAATTTTGCTATGGAGAAAACACTTGTCACAAAATGATAAAGCATTCATTTTCATTATTCAATAAATTCGGCTCCAAGTTTGATAATACCACCATGGTAGAGAATAGCTAAGTTAAAACCGTTTCTTACAATGCTAGTCAACCTAGACCGTCACATTTGGCATAAAGCATAATCAAATACTAGTTAATCTAGTTTCTGTGAGTGCCGGAGTCAAGCTAATTTCCACCATGCAATAGATCAGAAACCACATATTTAGAATGAGGGAACAAAACATATGTTGGTAAGAAGTCAAACGAACTTTATATAATAGCCCAACAGGCAGATGATGCTATGTTTCAGCTCACTTTCTCACTTTCCATATGAAATCTGAACACATACATAAATGAGAAAAAAGGCAACGGTCATAAACAGTAGCTCAAAGCGCTTTGAAGTTAGAAATTTGTGATCGGGAACCATAAAGCAATTGTAAACTACCTTTATGCCGAAATCATAGATTTAGAAATGTCGTTCAGAAGTCAAACTACCCTTATGCCGAGGTTGCAAGAAACGTGCTCCCTTACACCCACATGCCGCCCCCGTCCATCAAGCACATTTCAGTACAGAAACGTTGAAAGGTGGGTGAAATACAGACACCGTACAACTTGTTTCACTGGTCGTACAATGCAGGTCAGCAGCATGGGGACGGACCATAAATTATTTTAAAAATAATAATAACAGCAGTAATAATTTATTAATGTAGTAGAATATTCAACCGTAGGGCGCCATTAAAGCTATGTATTTAATAGTAATGATAAATTTTTAAATTAAAAAGAAGAAAATGAAAGTTATGTTTCATTTTCATCTTTTTTTTACTTTAATTTTGAGTGGCTTTCCAACCTCATTGGATTCCATATGGAGAAAGTAGGATTTTAGATCTTACTCAAAATCCAAGAGAGTTTATAGGATTTTGGGATTGAGGGATTACAACATTTTCCTTGGATTATGTTGTGTATGACGGTATGGAACTAGCATTTAATCAAGAGCAACAAGCACTCTATGTACCTTGATGTTAGTGGCATGGATTTTTGAACTCTTCTATCATGACCCTAGTAAAAACGTACCCTATCACTCAAACAAAATATGGATTTTACATGTTAAGTTTTTTTTATCTTATTTTAATGCTTAGAGGGTGACATTGACGATGAGGATCCCAATATAGGCAATGATTTCGATGGTATGATTTTCTTGGGCCTTGCTCATTTATTCATGAATCTATATCTATTTTCTAAATTATAACATTAAAAAATTAAATGTTTTCTAACACAGTTTCGGTATAATTTTCCGATATATATATATATATATATATATATATATCCCCACTTCTTGATTCTTCGGAGGGTTACATTTACAGTGTGTTTTCATTTTCCTATACCATGCAACTTAGCTTTATATCTAAGTTGCATGAAACGGGGAAACTGGTACGAGTTTCCAAAACAGGTACGAGTACGAAACATGACCCCCACTCCCCCCACCCCTCCAAATTTGGAAACGGGGAAACGCAATATATATATTAGTACATTTAAGAAATATGTGCAATCATAAAGCATTCATAATACATTATAATTTATTACATTATGATTAAATTGTCCAATGTCAATGCATAAACTATAAGTCTTTAAATTTACATCACATTTACTCATGAATGATCACATAATGAAACTAGCAATATTAAAAATCAACCACGAGAAATTTCTAATTTCTTGTCTCATGCTTGATTGGGAGTCTCCACCTGCATAGTCGAACGACTTTAATGCTCTGGATTAAATACAAATTCTATCCCCTAGTACCCTAGGTGCTCCTGATTATTAGGAGTCTCCTCTGCATAGAGGGCTTGGTTCTCTTGATTAAATACAAGTTCCATACCCTAGTACATGACAAAATCCAATGGAAACATTGCAATCCCTCCAATCCTGGAATCCTGAAAAAAAATGATAAGTCTGTTGGATTTTGAGTGAGATATAAAATTCTACTTTCTCCATATGAAATCCAATGAGGAAGAAACCACTCTCAAACATCTTGAGTCATTTCATGGTAATGTTAAAAATTTAAGTAAAAATGACATTCCCCTTTATCTTTCATTTTCAACGTGACATTCTCTTTTATCTTTCATTTTCATCCTTTTATTTTAAGAATTTAACATTACCATGAACTTCATATCAACACTAGGGCCATAGGCTTGAATATTAGGCTGCCCTAAAACAAAAACAAAAAAAAACAATTATAAAAATTATAAAACACACAAACCGAAGAAATAAATAAAATAAAATAAAGCTTAAAAACGAAGTTTAAACACCGGAAACGCACCTGTACGGCCTAAAAACGCGTTTCCATCCGTACTGGGCACGTTTCCCCAACATGAAATGGCCCTGTACGGATGGAAACACGTTTCCAGGCTGTACAGTGCAGTGAAATAAAAGGCACTCAGTTGCCTACTAATCATGTTAACAAGAGCGCTTGGCAGTACTCTCAAAGAATTATACTCAAGATTCATGAACAAATTTGTAAAAATAACATAGAAACTTATCTAAATACAATCAAATCAAGATTAGACGTTCATTGATCTCGAATTTAGTGCTTCCCTCTTTTTCAGATTGCAATTTAATAATGTTAAACGTTTGTTTCATCTTCTCTGCAACAGTACGACCTCTTTTAGATATAGACAAACATGACTCATCTTAGCAAATGGCAGAAATCTCTGAAATAGCAGGAAGATTTACGTAAGTAAATCTAAGAATATGCACTTCCATACACAACCAACTTCTTGGCTACTCCACAGTCCACTGTTGCAGATATACTGATCCTGTTAGTCAAATTAGTCAAAGCTGTAAAGTCATAATCTAAGGACATCTTGCTCAGGCGTCATCAGACAGTCACCAGACAAATGTAAGCGCCTTTAGAAATAAGACAAGAATTCTCAAAGTCTTCTAGGATTTGTAAACTATTCTTATGTAATGTGAGTAAATTCATATTATTACAAGATGTTATCTCCACCTACCACCATCTAATGTTTACATGATCACTATCAAATGGTGACAAAAAGCAACCACCAGTACCACTTAGTGTGCTTTATGGAATCCAAGTCAATCAGAGTCCTAAAAGTGTCAACCTCCTCCAATTCTTAAGTGTCAACCTTGTGAAAATTTTCAGTCTGCATTAGTTCTTGCCTCGTACTTTCCAACCACCTAGATGATTGACTTCCTGCATAAATAAACAATGCAACAAGATTTAGACACTCAAGCAATAATCCAATAATTCTCGCATATCTAAGTTCCAATCTGTTAAAAGGACCTGTCTTCACATTAAAAGGACCTCTCTCTCCACGGTACTCAAACATCTAAAAGCTCTACCCATACAGGTATACCCATTCTACATCCAACGATTCAATCTTTATTAGCAGAGAAAAAAATCAAAATTAAATCTGGCACCACTGCATAGAAGTATAAATTGTGGGAATTCAATCAATAAAGGGAAGACAATAATAAAACGCTGTATTTCTTGATTAATTTAATGATAATAGGGGTGCTATTAGTATAGAATATTCTGAACCTCCGACCAGAAGTGGACACTATCTGTGGCATAAATAAACAGAATAATTTGGATTATTAAACTGTATAACCTCCAGATTTATCTACATAAATCTGCCCTAAATCAAACAAAATAAAAACAATTATAAAAATTATTAAACACACAAACCGAAGAAATAAATTAAAACAAAAAAAAGCTAAAAAAACGAAGTTTAAACACCGGAAACGCACCTGTACGGCCTAAAAACGTGTTTCCATCCATACTGGGCACGTTTCCCCAACGTGAAATGGCCCTGTACGGATGGAAACACGTTTCCAGGTTGTACAGTACGGTGAAACACATTTCCATTTCGTTTCCAGGCTTAAACGGACATTTGTGCAACGTTTCCTGCAACATAGCTTTATACAATTGCCCAATCGGGAAACATGCCTAGTATGAACGGAAATGTGTTTCCAGGCTGTATGGTACAGTGAAACGCGTTTCCGTTTTGTTTCCTGGTTGAAACGGACCTCTGTGCAACGTTTCCTGCAACATAGCTTTATACAATTGCCCAACAGCCAGATGATTGATGTAGTGCTTTCAGCTCACTTTCTCACTGTCCATGTGAAATCTGAACACATGTATACATGAATAAGAAATAAACCCAACAGCCATATACGGTCGCTCAAAGCTTTTGGAAGTTGGAAATTTGAGATTGGCAAATATACAGCTATTGTGACCACTGCTAAGGAAGAAAAACTGAAAAATCATGGACAAATTATGAGAAAAAGAGAAAATGCAAAATGAGAAAAAAGAATGTGCAAGTTGCACTTTTCATCCCATTTAGCAGCAAACTAGGCTACATCACTGGTCCAGTTTAAAAACTCGCATTCCTCTGAAAAGTAGATCCCTGTGTAGGGCCTAAATTTGTCCAAACCCTCACTCTCACAAGCTCGACATGATTTTGAACTTAATAGTCAATTGCATCTCTGGCTTCCAATCGATACCAAAGAAGCATCAGAATGTATAGCATTACCAGAACTCTTAGCGTACAAACCAACATCCACTACATTTCACAAAGGTTTTAAAATATTAAGTACATAGTCGACTACACAAAAGGCTATCGAATGTGCTCTTTCACTATAAAAAGACAGAAAAGCGTGTTGTCAAGCATGCAATAATCTACATTAATAGTCAATAATGCAATTATCTTAAGTACTTTTTTTTGTAAGACACGCCCTTCAAAGCACAATATCCCTGCCAGCCACAAAAGCGCGCTACACATCATTCTCCGTACTTGAAAAGGCTAGTAAACCTCATAATATTACAAATTTACAAGAGAAATTATATCTTCCAGATACTGACATTGAATACATGGTACCTCTGAAGATTAGAAAGTAACAAATCTCAGTTAGAATCGAGATGAAATGAAAATCCTAGTCATCAAGCAACGTGCAATCTTTAACCAGACATCCTGAAATGCCTGAGACTACGGGTATAAGCAAAAACCTGGCTTAGAAAATAGTTTTCTACCACATAAAAGGCACTCAGTTGCCTACTAATCATGTTAACAAGAGCGCTTGGCAGTACTCTCAAAGAATTATACTCGAGATTCATGAACAAATTTGTAAAAATAACATAGAAACTTATCTAAATACAATCAAATCAAGATTAGACGTTCATTGATCTCGAATTTCGCATGAAGGGATTAGTGCTTCCCTCTTTTTCAGATTGCAATTTAATAATGTTAAACGTTTGTTTCATCTTCTCTGCAACAGTACGACCTCTTTTAGATATAGACAAACATGACTCATCTTAGCAAATGGCAGAAATCTCTGAAATAGCAGGAAGATTTACGTAAGTAAATCTAAGAATATGCATTTCCATACACAACCAACTTCTTGGCTACTCCACAGTCCACTGTTGCAGATATACTGATCCTGTTAGTCAAATTAGTCAAAGCTGTAAAGTCATAATCTAAGGACATCTTGCTCAGGCGTCATCAGACAGTCACCAGACAAATGTAAGCGCCTTTAGAGATAAGACAAGAATTCTCAAAGTCTTCTAGGATTTGTAAACTATTCTTATGTAATGTGAGTAAATTCATATTATTACAAGATGTTATCTCCACCTACCACCATCGAATGTTTACATGATCACTATCAAATGGTGACAAAAAGCAACCACCAGTACCACTTAGTGTGCTTTATGGAATCCAAGTCAATCAGAGTCCTAAAAATGTCAACCTCCTCCAATTCTTAAGTGTCAACCTTGTGAAAATTTTCAGTCTGCATTAGTTCTTGCCTCGTACTTTCCAACCACCTAGATGATTGACTTCCTGCATAAATAAACAATGCAACAAGATTTAGACACTCAAGCAATAATCCAATAATTCTCGCATATCTAAGTTCCAATCTGTTAAAAGGACCTGTCTTCACATTAAAAGGACCCCTCTCTCCACGGTACTCAAACATCTAAAAGCTCTACCCATACAGGTATACCCATTCTACATCCAACGATTCAATCTTTATTAGCAGAGAAATAAATCAAAATTAAATCTGGCACCACTGCATAAAAGTATAAATTGTGGGAATTCAATCAATAAAGGGAAGACAATTAATAAAACGCTGTATTTCTTGATTAATTTAATGATAATAGGGGTGCTATTAGTATAGAATATTCTGAACCTCCGACCAGAAGTGGACACTACCTGTGGCATAAATAAACAGAATAATTTGGATTATTAAACTGTATAACCTCCAGATTTATCTACATTATTGGTTTATGCAAAATCCAAGAGAAAACAATTTAACAGTGACTTGAACCCTTGATTATAGTCACAATTACTACTTTATGAATGAAAACCTGCATTAAGATGGTCAAGTGAACAGTATCAATGGCTAAACTGGGATAACCAAGACAACCCATATCAAGAACATTTATTAAAGACATTAGTATTTGGATACATTTTTCCCCATTACACATGATATCTCCCAAGAATGGCAAGCTATTTCTCTAAACTGCGAAATCCTAATTCCAGGAGAAAAAAGAGAATTTACCATAGCGTTCATATTTGGAATTTAAAACATATCATGCCTCATGATTTAGGTGACACAAGAAAAACTACATAATAGGAAACAAGATTTCATTCTAGGATCATTGCAGAAAGATACAAGGTTTCAGTATCTTTACTCCTTGGTCGAAGATACTACATTATTCCAGGTTTCTTGAACTATTATTGTCATTTAAGAGTAGGCCTCCTTTTAATACAAATACTTTGCTTCTTTATTTGTATCTAATGCATGCATCGTCATTAGCCTTAGAACTTTGATCAAATGCTATGCTGGCACGTCATTTATTTGGATTTTATTGCCAACGGTTTCATTCCCTACTTTTATGATTGGGGATTTGATGCCCTTCTTCTAGTGTTGTTAAAGGGATGAGGCTGGATGTTGTTATTAAGGTATTCCGTTCATAGATACTCTTGCATTATCTAATTCATTGAGGTATTCCAGAATCTCGTTATACGAAGAGAGTATAAAACTATCAATATAGTCAATTTGTGGAACCACAAATTAGCCAGCGCTAGTCCTAGTATGGAAACAGTGACAAGCGTTGAGCGTAAAGTGGAGCAAAATTACAAATTATTGAGGGATCACAGACTTCCAAGAATTTTCAGCCCATAACTTCGAACAGCCATAGCATTCATATTTGGAAATGAATATATCATACAACTCATAATTTCCAGGCACCACAAAAAGACCTGCACATTAAAATAAACAAAATTTGATTCCAGGATCTTTACGGAAAGATACAAAATTTCATCATCTTTATTCCTTTGTGAAAGTTACTACTTAATTATTCCAGTTTTCTATAATTAATGTTGCAATTTAAGAGTATGCATCAATTTACACTATTACTTTACTGTTTTAATTGCAATTTACACAATTTCTGTATTGCTTCAATTGTGTCTTCTGAAATCTGCATGCATAATCGTAAGCCTTAGTATTTGTCCTCACAGTGATGATCAAATGCTATATTGGTCTGTTACCCACCAAAATGAGTAACCCCATAGGAGAAAACTTGTCTCCTACATCTGATAGCCAGGCAACCAGCAGCCCCTGACAGCCACTATTTGACGATGATATGTCATGTGCCTCTGCCATTTGCGTCAACCATGTGCCTCTCACCATCCGGCATTACTACTTGGATGAAGGTGGGCGGCTATTCAAAAGGTACTTTGATCATTTTGCAATTGGGTGCTTATATTTCTCTATGTTGAACATTTAGTATGGATAAAAGGGTGATCTAGAAGATTGACCAATTTTGACTATAATTTTGTTCTCTCACCTTACCATAGGGGTTAATCTTTAGCCCTAGTCCAGTGGAACCTCCCTTAAGACCCCTTAGGGTTTTAAGAGGGGCACTACTTGGAAGACCATGATTGAAATAGCATGTCCATTATCCATTATAGCATACTTAACACTTTCCATGACAAATTACAAGCCCCATATCTCACCTCCATTCTTCTGGCCCAACTTGTCATTTGGTTCTTTGGGATTTGGCACTCATATGTTCACATACCTTGAGTAGGGCTGGAAAACTTTGCTCTGGATGTTGATGCAACTAAAAGAAAAGAAAGAGCATATCATGGCCACAATAAAAAATAAATAAAAATGCACAATATGGTCGGGACATTAAAATTACCACATGGGCAAAAGCCTAGTATGAGCTCTACCTTCATCATATGGCCATCACCCAATTTTTGAGCACATGATGCTCCATTACATCAAAAGGGAACCCTTGCGCGTCCCAACCCTGATGAGCAATGAAGTGACTCATCTTAAGGGGTAATAAAAATTCTATATTACAAACCGCAAGCTTTAACCCTTGAGCAATATCCAAAAGGCGCACAAGAGGGGTGGAAAAATCAGGGTGACTGTAATATCCTTATTGAATATTTTCATTAAAATATATGAAATTTTCTTCAGAAACACATCCCGCTAATTTTATTCAACAATACCATGAAGATTCTTGAATTTGCACCAAAGAAATTGCCAGCTGATAACATATAAAACCCAGAAATTAAAGTGCTGCTAGTGCAACAATTTTAATGATTATTGCAATTGCACATAGAACACGAAATGTATGCAGCAAACTCAACTTTATTTATATTAACATAAAATATGATAATACAATTGCTGGAAATCGCTGAGATAATGATGGCCACCAAATAATTTGCTACAATGTTGAACCTGGCCTCCAAAATGACAACTGAAAATGATGCCCAAATTGGAGATCTAAATCATCCCCAATCCAATCCTCAAATCTTCTCTAGATATGATCTCCAAATGATGCTGCTGAAGCTCCATGAGATTTCTGGAAGAAATCTCCTCAGTGGATTGGGTTTTCGACCAACTCACAAAGGAAACCCAAGGATTTTCGTATTGGGGCTTACTAAAGCTGAGAACCAAGTTATCCAACCTTCACCAATAGGAAAATATTCCAAACCAAGGTGTCCCAAATGATTTGCTTCCCTTCCTTTTAAAGAACAAATGGATCCATCTCCAACCTTCTAGAAGTACTTTATTGTTTTATTTTCATTCTAGAAGATTCTCCCCTTTACTTTATTTAAGTGACTTATTTTATTTAAGTCAATTTTCCCCCTTCTAGCCTTTTTCTTTAATTAAGCATTTTCTCTTTTTTAATTAATTGAGTGACTAATTAAAATCACTTTTAATCTAGGAAAACGGTAAGTCTTCCTCTGCGATCTCTCTGACCACTGAAAGTCACTTTTCACCATCCCATCTTATAGATCTCTTCGTTCTAGTTCCAATGAGCTATTACACTAAGGTGTTTCATCAAATATTCGTCCCAAAATGACACCTTAAACATATTTAATTAAGATGCTCAAAAATAACCCCGTTTTACAGGAATTGTCAGAATGCAGCAGAACTAAGAATAAGTTGTGCGAAACTAACCTTGATGATTAAATGTTGCGAGCAATCCCTGTTGGACCCCATAAAACTCCTCCAAAACCCTTCGAGCCCACTGATAAAGAAATCTCACTCCCATGACCAAGTTGTCACCAACACTTGAAATCCATCCTAGCCGCATCATAAGGGAAACTGAAAAAGCGGACATTACAAATCCTCCCACCCCAAGATTGCTTGCCCTAAAGCAATTTGCATCTGACCATTGTAGACGCATTTGTACGCCGATACCAAGTGGCAAGAACCCAAACAAACCATTGTGCTACACCTTGCCTTTGTGCCAACCAACCATGAATGGATCCCTCAATGCCCAGATCTCAAACCATTTTTTGACTCATCCTACCATCAATAGATCCACCTAGATCCCAATGCCACATGGCCAATCACGATCGCCCATAACTAAGGGCTTAAAACCCATAAATTAAAGTGCTGCTAGTACAACAATTTTAATGAATATTGCAATAACAAAGAGCACAAAATGAATGCAGGAAACTCAACTTTATTTATATTAATATAAAATGTGATAATACAATAGCTGGAAATAGTTGAGATAATGATGGCCACCAAAAAATCTACTGCAATGTTGAACATGGTGATGGACCTCTAAATTAGACATAAATTAAGGCCCATCTAACCTTTCTTAGGCCCATCTACCTCTCTTATGCACATAGAAGGATATATTAAATATTTCCTTCTGCACTTAATAATGTTTTCTTATGCTTTAATATTTTCTTAGGAAGGTTTAAAGGTAATTGCATATTTGTGCCTAATATTGGTTATTTTTGTAGAATATTGTGAGAAGATTGGGCAGATTATGCAAATTTGGAGAAGGAGATGATTTAGGGACTTGCTCCCTGCCACTGGAAGATCAAGATTGGAGAATAAATTAGCACAATATCAGGAAATTATGGAGAAATCTTGGAGAGGTTCAAAGGGGTTTTCCACCCTCCTTAACTATCAAAGGCAGCCAAGCAAACTGAAGACGAAGTGCACTCAATCGATGGTTTACTTGGAGTCAAAGTGGACTCAATCACTATGTTTTAGGGAGTTTTTGATAGCTACCCTTTAGGATAAGTAAAGTTGATCAAGAGCTAATTAGGACTGCTATTCCACTCCACTTCCATTCCATTCCATTGGATTCGAAGTTTTGTTGTAAATCCATGAGGCTCTGTTAAAACTTTGATGGATGTAATAGACTGTTCTTTTTATGAAATGAGTAGAGAGATGCCATTTTATTGATCTAGTTCCAAAGAGTTGGGCTGGTGGGTTAGGTCCCAACCCATGTACCTCAGCTTCTCTGCTATTTCCATCTTTTCCTTTCTGTCATTTAAGTTAGATCTGCTTCTGCCATTTAAGTTAGATCTGCTTCTGATAAGTTTCATTGTTGTTTAGTTTTTGTGTTGTTGTAGTTTTTAATTGCTTATGCGTAGTAAATAGAGGAAAAACTCCAAAAACTGTGGTCAAGTCCCCCCTCTCATCTCTGTCAATAGAGTTCACGCAGGGAAGACCTTCCCACAGGCCAAAATTGCTTTCTGTTTGAGTTTTGGGAAGAAATTGTATTACCAAGTCCAAGAAATTGTATCATTGTTTTATCACGCATTTCTGTCTGTTTCCTATGCATAATCCGCAGGTGTGTTTCATTTCTAAGCACTGCTCTTATGCCTCCATTCCCCTCCTTTCCTTCTCACCTTAACGTTGTACTTACCCTTTTTCCTAATGCATTTAAGCCCTTCAAGCCTTACTTCTTTGTTTTTCTCCGTTCACGGCTACCTTACCTTTTTTTTATACAAAACACGTGAAAAACCATTCAAAACCACCGAAAACCCGACCTCTGCCTTTGCTCCTCAAGTCTCCCACCATCGTACGTCGCACTTCGCAGAACTTACCACATCGCAAATCTCAACCCGCAACTTTTACTGCATTGCACTTTGCACATTTTAGTCCGTCCTGTTTTTTTTTTTTTTTTCCTCGAGAAAAAAGCATAATTTTATTTCAGCAGGTGTGAACAAAATTACAATGTGAAAACACATAGATGTGTGTTCAGAAAAAACAAACCCCAATGTTTGTTTACAAGAGTCTGTGACTGATCATAAACTGGCCTATGCAGATCCAGTTGTCAGGCTAATACAAACTGTACAGAAACCAGAACTGTCTATAAGTTCCTAAAGTGAATTTTCAAGTCATAACTAAACAAAAAAACTGCTCAATTATGGCTCAGACCAAATCCACTGCCATGAAATAAAAAATCAACCAATCATATGTTGAGCTGACTCCTATACAGTCATTCACCCGAGCCAATATGAACGCTGCCAGCAAATTTTAAAGTCCACGGTCGGAAAAGAACACCGCCCAGGGGATCAGAGAAACCTATATTATAAAACCTTTGCGCTGTTGAAGTCCTTCAATGAGAATTAAACATTCTGCAACATCTAATGAAGAGTGATAGCGTTCTACAGGGATGGCAACCCATTGACTATTTCTACAGCCCGCCAGATATACCCAATCAGCCCTCAGCAAGAAAATCGAAAGTTTCAATCCTGTAGAATAAACATGTCAAGTCCTCCATAAAGATCTGAAGGATGGCAACCACGAAAGCCAGGCACATATGTGATGCTTGTATATGTTTGCTCTGCTACTGTGTAGGCAGTATAGTCTGCCAAAACAAAAAAACCAATTCCAGTTGCTTCTGAGAAGACTGTAATATACTTCTTTCATTTCCAGTTGTAGAAAAAGAAAAGGTCTGCACTGCTTCAGTGTAGTCTGTAGGCTGCTTCTTGCATTTAGTTGTAGAAAAAGAAAAAAGAAAATAACGCATACCAACAACAGTCCATATCTGAAAAGTGTGGAAACTGTGGAAAGATCCAACCCACAGCAGGCCGCCCATTGAGCAATTGACCAAGAATAGCTCAGTGGGAAACCTCGAACTACTTCACAAAACCATATGTATAAAAGAACCACCATATGTTAGCCTCTCTGTTTCCAGGCCAACATAGGAGACCCATAACCTCTCAGTCAAAAAGGGAAGGATGGAAAAACTCAGTAGTGCCTCCATCCTGATGTTCACGAATTCTCCAGAGACCATCATCCTGCCGAAGCCCCCGCTTTGAGGCTTGATCAGCAAGCCCATTATTCTCTCGATATATATGTAGGCAGGAGAAAGAATCAAGTGAGCGGAGGATCTCCATGATGGAACAGAGCAGATTTTGTAGATGATGAACGCTGCACTGCTGAATACCATTAATCCAATTAATCACATTCAATGAGTCCCAATAGAAATTTAGCACTCGGCAACCTTTCTCCACTGCAAACATCAGAAGTAACTTGAGACTCACCAATTCAGCAAAATTGTTAGTACCAGCGCCAAGCCCAGCCGAGATCTCAAACCAATGAGCGTCCGACAGGTACAGTAGAGCCCCCCCACCACAGATATTTTGCTGCATAGCCCCATCAAAATAACCCCAAGGATTCCTCCTGTCAATATCCAACAGTAGGACCTCCCTCTGTTTGGCAGCCCGAATGTGGATGGGAAAAGCAGAGTGCAGTCCAATGGTCATTGCCCCAACAATCTCAGGAGTGCTGACCGTCCCATCAAAAAGCAGCCGATTACGTGCCAACCAACAGCCCCAGATGACAAGGAGAGGCAAAGCTTTTATATTCTGCTCAGCATAAGACCCCCACCACGAATCCCATGCATGAGACAGAGAAACACCCTCCCATCTGCAAAGGAAACCCAGTAATCTGGAACATTCCAGCCAGACACCTCTAATGAATGGACAGCTGAGGAAGAGATGATTGACAGATTCCACATCAGTGTGACACAAACTGCACCAACCTGGACCCTGAAAACCTCTGTGTTGTAGCACATCCCAGGTGGGGACTTTATTTTCAAGGACACACCACATAAAAAGGCGAGTCTTCGGAGGGAAATTTAGTTTCCAGAGTTTTTTCCACCACCACCGCTCCGCACCCAAGACAGCCCCAGAACTAAGTTTTGAGTAACCAGCCTTGGGGGAATAGATCCCCGAAGAATCATAATCCCAAGCAATCATATCCTCCCTATCCTGCAACAAAATGTGAGCCTGTTTTAAAGCACGTATATAAGCATCCAAAGCCCTCTCATCTTGATCTTCCAGCCCCAAGGAAGAGGCCAAAATCCACGGCTGAATGCCCAGCCTTCTCCTAACCGGATCAGCAAGTTGGGAGAGGAAAGTAATCCCCCTCTGCCTTAATGCTTCAACTGTATGCCTCGGAAGGAGGTGTTGAATATCACTGCCCAACCAAGGGTCCTCACCAACCCGAAGCTTCCTGCCACTACCCACATCCCAAGCCAGACTTGTTTCCAATATATGAAAAGACTTAACAAGTGCCTTCCAAATCACCGAGCCACCAACAAAGGATTTTCTAGGATTCCTTATCCAATCCACAATAGAGAATGGAGCAATATATTTCTGACTGATCACCTGGGTCCAAAGACTATCAATATTGATAAGTCTCCACCCACTCTTCGCAGCCAGGGCCTGAGCAAAGAGAAAAATATTTTTCAATCCCCATCCTCCCATCCCTTTCGGGACAGCAATTTTCTCCCACCGGACCCAAGGGGTCACCAAGGAGTCTTGTTTCCCACTCCATAGGAAACGAAAGCAAATCCTCCTGGAAGCCTCCAGAATACCCTTTGGAATCCAAGACAAAGACAACCAATAGACCGGGATAGCCTCCAAAACAGACTTAACTAAAGTCAACCGCCCCCCTCTGGACAACCATTTATGGGACCAAACTCTTAAACGTTTTTCCAGCTTTTCCAGCAGCCAACTCCAGTCAAGTTTTCTATAATCATTGGGTTTTAAATGGAACCCCAAATAGTTCAGCCCTTCATCCAAATCAGCATGGTTATAATTAAAGATCCTCCCGAACTCACGTCTCTCTTCAACCCTCAGAAGATGAGTAGTAATGGAGGACTTATCAGCGTTCACAATCATACCAGTAGCCGTGCTGAACAGATCTAAAATCTCAGCAATTGTGTTTGCATCACGCACCGATCCAGAGCAGAAGATTAATACATCATCTACAAATAGTAAATGTGTGATGAAAAAATTTGTAGCAACCTGTATGCCCTTCAAGGAACCCTGTCTCTTAGCATCCTGAAGAGCTCTGCTCAAACCCTCAGCAATCAATAAATTAGTCTGTCCTGTTAATCCTTACCGCTATCCCTTTAAACTTGCAATATTGTGATTGCGACATCGCAACTTTTATCCTCCATCGCACTCTGCCACGTCACTCGTTGCACTCCGCCATCACACTTTTGAGTTCTTCCAGCTCCAAAGTCATTTCTCGCGCTATAATAAAGGTTTATATAAGGCTTTAACCCCGCTCTTTCCACTCCTAAGCCTCATTTCATGTCTTTAAGCCCTCCATTAGCCTCTTTAGCCGTTTTTCCCCCAAACTGCGAGCAACACCTCTTCGAATCAGAAGTAGGTCATAAATAGCTGCATAGATAGGAGCCATGATAGGTAGAGCAAGGTGCGTTTAGCCGATTGGCCGAGTTAAATGCAATTTAAATTAGTTTCATTTCTGCGATTTATTTTCAGCAAGTTAAATTAGTTCCCCTTCTGCCATTTCTTCTTTGCAAAATTAATTAGTTTCATTCTTGTCATTTATTTTCAGCAACTTTGTTTCAATTTAGTTTAGTTTCATTGAAGTGTGATAGACTTCACTAAGAAACCTTAGAAATAGCACCCTTTCATAAAGCATAAGAGGATGACATGAACAGAATGCATCTGCTACGTATATAACATTGTCACCTCCAAGTTTGTACAAACCCCGGGTTGATTAAGTAAAGTAGGGCAGCCCCTAGGAGTTGCAGCACTCTTGGTGCAATACCAGGGCTCACCACATGGCCTCGAAAATGTCAAGTGAAAATGACACCCAAATTGATCTAAATGATCCCCACTCCAATCCTCAGATTTTTTTCCAGATCTGATCTCCAACTGATGTTGTTGAAGCCCCGTGATTTTTCTAGATGAGATCTCCTCACAGCGAGTTGGGTTTTCATCCAACTCACAAAGGAAACCCAAGGGTTTTCGTCTTGGGGCATACTGAAGCTGAGAACCTTCACCAATAGAAAAATACTCCAAACCAAGATGTCCCAAATGATTTGTTTCCCTTCCTTTTAAAGATCAAAATGTATCCCAATCCTGTTGAAAAGTGTAACTAGGTCGGTCTTCATATTGACTATGTAAATATGTATTTTATGAAAAGAAGAAGACAAAGATAATAAAATGTATTTTGTACTTGCTTCATGAGTTTCATGAGCAAGAGTTTATTATAGATTAGATAGACTTCTTCTTGATGTCTATTAGGGTTTGTGTCTTCTAGAATAAATATAATTAAGTGTCATTCATATGAAGGATCGAGTCTAGAGAATGCTCCAAGACCTTGTGGAAGAATGGCTTGTAATTTCCCTCACCATTGCTGGAATTCAAGAACTTATAATATGCTACAAGTCGACCTTTAAACCACTGGATGAGTCGGCCTAAAAGTTATTATTATGGTCGGCTTCAAGACAGGAAATATGTCTATATATATATGCCTGCAGCTCTTTTATACAAGGTTGCATGATGACCTCTGTAATAATAATAATAAGTGCGGATAATGAATGATATGCAGTGCGGATTGTTATCGCTTGCCGCCTACACCCACCTACAGTTAGTGGGAAAAGCCTTCAACCCCACAGGTGTTGTTGGTGGCAAGGAACTCAGAGAAGGGGCTGTCACCTATTCCCAACTCTCTCCGTTTAAGCTATCTCCTAGGTTAGCTAAGGGGGGTTGAAGGCTTTTCCCACTAACTGTAGGTAGGTGTAGGCGGCAAGCGATAACATTTTTTGGTGCCGTTGCCGGGGACAAGTCTTCTTGTACCTGGGAAAACGACTAACTTTTAGTTTTGGCATATTTGAATTTTAGATTTAGATTCTTGCTCAAGTGGCAACTCCACTCAATCTTAATTTTGCAAGAGTCTCTACTAGGAGAAATTCAAGTGGTCTAGTTAGCCCCTCTCCTGATCTTGAAAGGGTTTTCAGAGAGAGGTTAAATAGACTTTCTCATAGTAGAGCTCTTGCTAGTCTTGGGCAAGAGGCTATTTCTGACATTCATTTGTTGTTTCAAAGACAAGTTGAGCCTAACATCATGAATGATCTTTTTGCTCCTTGTAACTTTACTAACATTAATGGCTATCCTCACAATATCCCTGACAAGGCTATTGAAAATTTGCCTTCTTTTCAAGGTAACAATGCCATTAGCGCTGCATCACATGTGAAGAACTTTAATGTTTGCATCTTTAAGTGGTGTAACGTTGCTAACTATGAGGATGTAAAGATGAGGCTTTTTGTTCTCTCTTTAGAAGAGGATGCTCTTGATTGGTTCACTGAGCAACCTGCAAACTCGTATGATTCTTTACAAGCGATTGTTAATGCTTTCATGGGAAAGTATGGAGAGAGAAGAGAGAATAGTCATTTGATTAGTGCCATTAGCACCATGAAGAAGAATGAAAATGAAACCAGGGAGGAGTTTAACAAGAGATTCAATGAATTGGTTAAAAGCATGCCTGCAACTGTTAAACCTCCGGATGAATTTCTCATATGCTCATATTTAAATGCTTTTGGTGTGGATACCGCTTATGAATTGAGGAGGAAGGAACCTACAACTTTGGGTATAGCTCAAACGGAAGCTTTGAAAATGGAGAGGGCTAGAAAGCAATCAGGAAAATCTGAGATTCCTGGTTACACTAGAGGGCCATCGAAATCAAATGATTCCAAAGGCAAAGGCAAGGAAGAGCCTACCCATGATCCTATTAAGGAGTTAACCCATCTCATCAAGACTATGGAAGCAAATCACACAAATCAAATGAATGCTATCCAAAATCGGTTGGTGGCCATGGAAAGGAATCAGGGGGGGAGATTCCCAAATCGAGGAAATGATAGATGGCAGAAGAGGGGTCCCCCTAATGAACATAGGCCACCAAATCCGCTTGAGTCTACTAACTTAGTTGATGATTCAATGCCTTATTGTAGACCATGTGATGACTTACATGATGAACTCACTTGTCCTTACGCAAAAAGGATCTTAGATGGTGAAATGGCTGGAACAAGTGAACAAATCATGTAGTTGGAAAAGAGCATCATTTGTCCTTGGATAATTGGATGGGAGTTATGGAAAATAGTCAAAAGATAAGTCAGAAGTCCCCATCCTCCTATAGTGTGAATAATTTTGAAGAGTTGGATAGGATCACTGAGTTGTATGGAGAGAAGCCTTCATCAAATCAGATTTTAGAAATAGCCAAGGATAAAGAAAGGGCAAGAAACAAGGAAAGAAATCAAAATGCCCATAAAAATTTCACTCCACCTACATCTAAGTTAAATATTGATTTGGCAGGATGGATAAATAATGCAAAGATTTTGGTACCTGTGACTGAAATCATGAAGATTCCCTCCCAAAGATATAAGTTGTTGAAAGCCATTGATGCCCCTAATGGAAAAGAAATGTCAAATTTTTCTAAAGATAGATATGAGGATGCCCCTATCACTTTGCAAAGTAGTGATATGTGTAGAGATAATAGAGACCATCAACCATTTTTCATCACTATGTTGGTCAATGGAATGCTTTTGCACAATTGTATGTTTGATTCTGGGGCATCATCGTGTGTCATGACTAAGAAAGTCATGAATCAATTAAACCTAAGGGTTTCCAGACCTTACCACAACATTTGTGCTATGGATTCGAAAATTATTGAGGTTTGTGGTTTGATAAAGGATCTTCAAGTCCACTTGGCAGTTCATCTTGATATTATGATCACCATGGATATTGTGGTAATTGATGTACCTGATGCATGGGGGATGTTATTGTCTAGAAAGTGGGGAGCTGATATAGGAGGTAGTTTGCAAATGGACTTAAGTTATGCTACCATCCCTAATAGTGAGGGCATCATGGTTAGGTTGGATAGGGAATTGGAGAGAAAGTTTCACGTGGAAAATCCCAAGGAGCCTCATAATGAAATTGTGTATGAATCTGATGACTTGGGAAACTATGCTATCTTGGCTAATTCTATTGCTCTTTTGGAGAAGGAGGTGGAAAGTAAGAAGGATTGGGTATGGCACATTAATTTTGATGGTGCCCATTCGAGGTTTGGTAAGGGTGCCGGAATTGTCTTTACCTCCCCCCTTGGTCATATATTCAAGTTTGCCTTTAGGTTGGAATTTGATGCAACTAACAATGTAGCGGAGTATGAAGCTTTGTTGTTAGGTCTAGAGTTGGCAAAAGATTTGAACATTAAGATGCTTAGTATCAAGGGGGATTCTGATCTAGTCATTCTTCAAACAAAGAAAAAATTTGCATGTAAGAATGATAGATTAAAGAAGTATCGAAATGCTGTCTGGGATAGCATGGAACATTTTGACGCATTAGATCTTCAAGCGATTCCAAGAGAAGGAAATAAACAAGCTGATGAGTTGGTTGTTGCTGCATCTACCTTACAGCTTGGAGAGAACTTGATGGATGATAAGATCAAGATGGAGGTTATTTTTAGACCATCGGTTCCTGATAATGTTGAGCATTGGCAAATCTTTAATGAAGAAAACCAAGTGATTCGTTTTTTAAATAATATGGAAGAATTCTCTGGTTTCAAGGTTGGCTACAAGGAAGAAGGTTGTGAATATGAGGAGTGTAATGTTGTGTCAAATCCCACTCCTAGGGATCGTATAGCCATGGAACAAATGTTTGACAGACATGATGCTGTAAAGAGAAAAGAGGATAAGAAAATTAACCCAGGGGAATTTATTGAAGTAAACATGGGTACCTCTCATGACCCAAAGATTATCAAAATAGGGAAGGGCACCACCGAGGAGGAAAGGAAAAAATTAATAAATTTACTTCAAGAATATAGGGATGTTTTGGCCTTTTCATATGAGGAGTTAAAAGGTTATAGGGAGGATGTTATGGAGCATACAATCCCACTTAAGGATGAAAATGCCAAACCCTTCAGGCAAAAACTTAGGCAAATAAATCCTAAGTTAGCCCCCTTGGTGCAAAAGGAGTTGCAAAAGATGCTTCAAGCTGGAATTATAGCTCACACTAGGCATTCCACATGGTGCTCAAACTTGGTTATTGTGAGAAAAAGAATGGATCAATCAGGCTATGTGTAGATTTTCGAAATCTTAATTTAGCTTGTAAAAAGGATAATTACCCTTTACCCAATATGGAAACATTGTTGCAAAGGGTAACAGGGTCTGGAATGATGTCTTTGTTAGATGGATTTTCAGGGTATAACCAGGTCACGGTGAAGAAAGAAGACAGGCATAAGACAACATTCACCACACCCTGGGGTACTTTTGAGTATTTAAGGATGCCTTTTGGATTGACAAATGCTGGAGCAACTTTTCAAAGGGCTATGGACTATGCCTTTAAGGGTCTAATTGGAAAATTCATTGAGATTTATCAAGATGACTTAATTGTCTTTTCTAAAACTGGAATTTCTCATTTTAGCCATTTAAGGCAGATATTTAATAGGTGTAGAGAGTATGGGATATCTTTAAATCCTGCTAAATCTATTTTTGGAGTGACTGAAGGGAAGTTGTTTGGCCACATCATCTCGAAGGATGGAATCAAGATTGACCCTGAGAGAGTTGAGGCAATTCAAAAGATTCCTCTGCCTCACAATATCAAAACCCTTCAATCCTTCTTAGGAAAGATCAATTTCCTCCGGCGGTTCATTCCAAATTATGTTGAAATTGCTAAACCCATTCAAACCCTTTTAAAGAAAGATGTTAAGTTTGTCTGGGGAAAAGAGGGGAGAGTAGGTTTTCAGGAAATTAAGGATTCTATTGGTAAGGCACCTGTTCTAGTGAGCCCTGATTATTCGAAGGATTTTTTGATTTTCTCTTTCGCATCTGAAGATACTATTGCTGGAGTGTTGCTGCAAAAGAACAATGAAGGGTATGAACAGCCTATTGCCTTCATGAGTAGATCACTTCAAGGTTCTGAGCTGAAGTATAGCACCTTGGAAAAGCAGGCTTATGCCTTAGTCAAGTCCCTTAAGCAATTTAGAGTTTATGTGGGGTATTCAAGAATAATCGCATATGGCCCTCACTCTGCAGTAAAGGATATCTTAACTCAAGCTGATTGCTTAGGAACTCAAGCTAGATGGGTCTCCAAAATTCAAGAATACGATCTAGATATTAGACCTACCAAGCTGGTAAAAGGCCAAGGATTGGCTAAGATCTTGACTGAGGGAAATGAGAAAGCGTTAGGAATGATTTGTCAAAATGATCTGGAATTAACTTCATCAGAACTTCAAAGATTGAGTCAACTAGAATGGTATAAAGACATTATCTATTACTTGCAAAATTTGTCATGTCTTGACCATTTAGTTGGCCATAAAAGAAGAGCGTTAAGGCTTAGAGCAACTAAGTATTGCATTGTGAAAAATGGTCTGGGTTGGAGAAATCCGGAGGGGGTAATACTTAGATGTGTTGATGAAGTTGAGGCCAAAAAGCTTCTATCTGAGTTTCATTCAAGATTTTGTGGAGGACATTATGCTGCTAAGACTACTACCCATAAAATCTTGAGAGTTGGTTATTTTTGGCCTTCTATTTTTGGCGATGTGCAAAAGTATGTTAGAGGTTGCCAAGCTTGTCAACTTTTCACTGGGAAGCAAAAGTTAGCTTCTTTGCCTCTTCAGCCTGTGGTCGTGGAAGCTCCCTTTCAACATTGGGGGGTTGACTTTATAGGGAAGTTTAATGAAAATTCTAGTAATGACTACTCGTGGATTTTAACTGCCACTGATTATTTTACTAAATGGGTAGAAGCCATCCCTACAAGACACGCCACCGACAAAGTAGTGATGGATTTTCTTGAAGATAGGATTATCACTCGTTTTGGTGTCCCTGCTAAAATTACAACGGATAATGCCAAGGCTTTTAGCTCTGCCGAATTTTCATCTTTCTGCTTTAAGTATAGCATTGTCTTATCCCATTCATCAAACTACTATCCTCAGGGTAATGGTCTAGCCGAGTCTAGCAATAAAAATTTGATAACCATAATCAAGAAGATAGTAGGGGATAATAAGAGAGCATGGGATAGCAAAATTAAATATGCTTTGTGGGCTGATAGGATTACAAAGAAGAGTTCTACTGGAAAGAGTCCCTTTGAACTAGTGTATGGCTTGGATGTTACCCTTCCTGTGCATTTGAGACTCCCAGCTTACCAATTGCTACAGAGTTTTACATCTGATAAGGATGCTGTGCAACATAGGATTGATCAAATTGTAGAATTGGATGAAACTAGGAGAAGAGCCTTTGAAAATTGTTGTAAAAATCAATCCAAGGTAAAAAGAAATTTTGATAAATCATCTAGGAATAGAGTTTTTTCTAATGGTGATATGGTTTTACTTTGGGATCGCAGGAATGAGAAGCCTGGTAATCATGGTAAGTTTGACAGTTTATGGCTTGGACCGTATATCACCAGAGAAGCAGTGGGACAGAATTCCTACCATTTGAGCACCTTGGACGGAGAATCACTAGAGTTACCTGTGAATGGCCAACTGCTCAAGATGTTCCACAAAGAAAACATTTGATGCCATTGGGCATCCTGTGTATCATATTTCTAACCTTATCCCTTGTCAATTTTGTTTAAATAGATTTCTTTCATGAATAAATTGTTATTTATGCTCTTAGAATAAAATTTCCATTTATGTACGTGATTTTAGTTGATGATATTTTGAATGGATACTGCTAATATATATCTTTGGTTGGTGGATGCAGATCTCAGGTTCTTGCACACTATCACTTCATGTCTAGCACGCATCCCCATATGGAGCCAAATGTTGACCACTGGAGTGGCACCTGATGATAATGTGAAGACTCCATGCCCAAGGATGAACCAGGAGACATTTGTACCATCAGATATCATCAGATATCATCAGTTCAACAGAGTTTTTAAACTCTATTTCTACTTATCATTTTCTCTTATACCCAGATTCCACGCCCTACGGGGAATTGTAATAAGTGATGCTAGTAATGATGAGTTTTGAGTCAATATTGAGTCTGTAACAGGCCTAGGTAGCCTGGGACCTTTCCAACAAGTGAGTATTACTCTGAGAGGTTTTTTTTACTTGGTTAATTATCATCTCCCTACTAGGAGTTAATAATTAATTGAGTTTTTTTCTTCAATTTTACCCCAAAGTCGGAGTACGACTTGATGGTGAGGCCTTGGGTGACTCCTAGTGTCTAGAGTCAATGTATATTACCATACTAGATTACACAAAAAATTTTGTGGAATTTGGTTAGGTCTAGGTAGTGATTTTTTAATTTTTTAGATTTCTCGCAAGTCGAAAATTGCAATAAAATTTGTAATTGAATTGTAATAAGTGTTGTCTAGAGAAGTTGTATGGGGTATGAGTAATCAAAATTACACCTCTCACGCTCAACTTTCTACTATGACAGACTTTGAGGGGTTAAAAATGTGTTTTGAGTCCTCAAAACCCACTTTTCCTAAGTTTAGTGGGAAATCTGGCAATTAATTAAGCCAGAAATTAAATAAATGGAGAAAAATAAATATCCACACATGCTAAATGAGGTGGAAATGAGGTGGAAAATTATGGAGGAGTTAGAGTGAAGTTCCAAGGTGATATGGACTCCTAAAATCAAGGAAAAGACATGTGCTCAAATAAAATTGAATTTCCGGCATTAAATGAGAGTTGCTTACTTGGAAATTCGAATTTGTGAAATTAATGCATATTTGGGAGGATTTGGGAGAATATTTGGTAGAGATTTTGTTGGGAAATTGTCCTTACATGGGTTACCAACCATATACACGTCATTTCATCATAAAATTCGAATTTGGCACATAAGGGAAGAAGAAAATGATGCCCACTTGCCAGAATTCGATTTTTACACTTGGCATTGGAGCTCCACTTACCAAATTCGAATTTGCCTTGAGATCTCCTCCCTTTCACCACTTGGCATATGGTTCTTCATTGGGATTTGCTCCCAACTTTCTATATAATAGAGCCATGGCCTCTCATATTGTAATCATTGTTTACTAGCTATTGTGCTTGCAGAAGCGTTGCTGCCTTGTACACTTTCAGAAATATCAATAAAGACTTTTGGGTTTCATTCATGAGGTGTTCCTCCTTTTGGAGTGTGATGAATTGTTGATCATTGGTATAATTCCTTTTACTCATGCTTTGATCTAATTTGTTTTCATATGCTCTTGTAGATTTGTTAATGTAGAGCTATCTTACATTGACATTTGATTTAGGAGTATACTCTAGGTATAGAATGCTCTAGTTGATTTCAAATAAATCTCTAGAGTTTCTTATCATTGTTTATTGCTAGATCTATATGGAACTAATTCTTGATTGAAGTTTTGTAGAGGGAACATCTTGTTGGGATCAAAGAATCAAGTGTTGGGGGAAGTCTTTGGAGACACCAACCCACTCTTGATACATTCTCAAAGGAGCTCTCATTTGTTCTTTGAACCTTCATAGTCTTATCTTACAAAGTGGTTTTGCAGGGGTTTTGAGACATAGCTTGTATACAAGCCAAATACTTCTAAATTTGAATATCTTTTAAAACATTATACTTCATTGTTTTCATTTGCTATCTAAGAGCTTGAATATGACTAAGCAAAGAGGAGAGTTTACTCGAACTCTTTGGCTTAGCTCTTTGTAAATTGTTGTGCAATATTTTGTAATTTTATCTATCTAATATTTGATTGGTTTTGTAGCCCTCTTTCGAATTTTTTCTTGTGACAGCTTGAGTGGACAACTGCTAGAAATTACTAACAAGTTGTTGCAGGACCTTTGGGCTGAATTTCAAATGAGAAAGATAACTCTCTCTTCTTTGGTTGTGGGCATAGAAGAGGCTTAGCTTCTCTTCTCCTATTGTAAAGTCTAAATTTATTTTGAGTTCTTAGAAATTCTCACCGAGGAGAAGTCTATGATCTCAATTTTTATTTGTAAAGACTTTCCTTGGTTTAGAAAAGCCCTCATGGTCATTTCATTCTTGTAAAATTAATAAAAATTTCTGTTTTTGTTGTGGGAGCGTGGGTTTTACCCATTGGCATCCTTATCTCTCCATTCCAAAGGAGAGAACTTGTAGATGGATTGACTTAGTGGTTTTGACGTTTCCGTTTTTTTTTTTTACATCACATATGCATGCTCTAAGTGGAAAGTAACACAAATCGCATAGTCATTTAATTTCTTAATTTGCAATCTCATTTGCCATCACTTACTTATGTTTTGTGATCTATTTTTCATTTGGATAAGTTTCACAATATACTACAAGTAAAGAAGCATAGCAATTTCTATTTATGGCAACTTGAGTTATTGTTCTAACTATGATGCATATTTAATTGAATCATCTCCATCTTTTCAATAGCACTTGCAAACTCACTTTTATATCATTTAGGCATTTCACTTTTCATACTAGATTTGCATCTCTAAAATTTACCTCCAACTTAAGTTGGTTGAATAAACGTTTTAGGGACCCTCTACCTCTATGGACTCCTCACTGTGAGATCCAAATATTTGGGCGAGGGTGAGGTCTGAGGATTAGAGTTCAATTGTAACCTTGTTGTAAAACTAATTAATAAAATAAACCAAGAGCACTATCTCATCACATTTACTTGCAAAGTTCCCAAATTTTTTGCTATCTTGATGGTTTAAAGATTCACATGCAAATATTATCTCAAGAAGCACTTTGGATGCAAGCATTTTAATTCCTTAAATTTTGCGACAAGCTTAATTCTATGGTACTTGGAAATTTGCTTCTACATACTACTTCATTGCATGTTGTCATTTTAATGATCATTATGCTTATGGATGATTGATATATCTCGTTTCATTGGCAAATACCCTTATTTGGTGTTGCAAATTTAATTTCATATTGTGATCTTGGTCTAACACTTCCTTTGTGGGATTACTGTCATTATATCTTGAATTTCATTTTTGAGCAAGCATTTGTTATCTACTTTAAAGCACTGGTCTATATTTTGAACACGTCATTGAATATTGCTCATATACTTATATGCTTGTTTACATATTGGAAATCAAGTCATCTTTGATAAGTAATTCCTTCTAATCAACTCTCCTAGAAATCTCACATCTTTAACTTAGTTTTCCTTTAGGGACCACCCCCCTTAGCTAACCTAGGAGATAGCTTAAACGGAGAGAGTTGGGAATAGGTGACAGCCCCTTCTCTGAGTTCCTTGCCACCAACCACACCTATGGGGTTGAAGGCTTTTCCCACTAACTGTAGGTAGGTGTAGGCGGCAAGCGATAACACGGATAAAACATGATATGAAGTGCGGTCAATACAGTGATCTCTGTAACATACAATGTGGATAATACAATGAATACAATGCGGATAAAACCTAATACGAAGTGCGTTCAACTGTGATCTCTGAATCATATAGTGTGGTTCATTCAAATAAAAAAATGCGGATAATACATATCATACAATGCGGATTATTCCAATGAAGAAATGTGGATATCTCTGTGAGATGACAGTGAACTAAATATGGACGCAAGAACAGAAGTAATTACGAATATTAATGCAAATATATATATATATATATATATATATGCACAATGTGGACATATACTAAGACTACAGTGTGGACATACAAAAAGCATAAGTGCGTAGAAGGAACAAGGTGCTGATCAAGTATTGCGGAACTCAAGAAAAGGTGCGGTCAAGTGCTGTGAACTAGGGCAACATTTGAATTTGGTCAAAGTGTAGGAAGGAAGATAAGTCAGGGCGGAATAGTAAACTAGGGCATCACCTGAATATAGTCAAGTATAGGAAGAAAGATTGCGGATAGTCAAGAGCAGTCAGCAAATTATAATGACAATTTGAAGATCAAAGTCTTGGAAGCACATCTAGGTTAAGGGTCTAAGTTTGGGTCATGGTACTTGTCATTTGAAGATCTATAAGGAGAATTCTTTGCGGGTTTTCCTCAAGAGGGAGAGATTTTGCCTTGGCTCTAGGAGCCTAATTAACTTGATGAAAGATTAACTAAACTAAAAGAAGAGAAGACATCAACATCACAAGTAAGGTCACAAGTAATTATCAAGATGAGAATTTGTATTAACCTACAACCCTCCAAATTCTCAACAGCTCCAACCTTTTAGAAGTAATTTATTTTACTATTTTATTTTCATTATAGAAGATTCTCCACTTTACCTTATTTTAGTGAGTTTTATTTTAATTAAGTCACTTTTCCCCCTTCTGGCCTTTTTCTTCAATAAAGAATTTTCCCCTTTTTAATTAATGAGTGACTAATTAAAGTCACTTTAATCTAGGAAAATGGTAAATCTACTCTGCAATCTCTCTGGCCACTGAAAATCACTTTTCACCATCCATCCTATAGATCTCTTTGTTTTGGTTCCAACAAGCTATTACACTAAGATGTTTCATCAAATATTCCTCCCAAAATGACACGTTAAGCATATTTAATTAAGATATGCTCAAAATAACCCTGTTTTATGAGAATTTTCGGAAGGCAGCAAAACCAAGAATAAATTGTGTAGAACCGACCCCAACAATGAAATGATGCAAGCAATCCCTGTTAAGCATATGATGAAATGACCACAAAACTCCTACAAAATAATTTGGGTCCACTGATAATGAAATCTCACTCTAATGACCAAATTGACACCAACCATGGAAATTCATCCTATACGCATCATAAGGGAAACTAAAAATGGGGACATTACATTGAGTGGGTACCTTATACCTCCACGATTGCTCCCTCATTTACATCCATACACTCAAGATGTGGACATCCCCATCAGTTCGTCCCCTTGACCAAGGCACTTGGCCTCCTGACAGCATGAGCAGATGTTACATGTTATATAGTACGTTCAAAACCCAGGATGGTCGTCAATTTTGACCTAGCTTTGAGGTTTCTTCATGATGACACCACTAGGCCAGTGTGCCCCCATGCTGGCCATGGCACTACCTAATAAGCAGGAGCTTATTCCCAGCCAAAATGAGGATTGTCTCCCGTTGAGAGACTAAGGACGGCTTGTTGCACCAGGGGAACCCCTAACACTGGAGAGGAGGCTTTATTTGACAGTTGGAGACCCATGGAGACCACATGATGGCACCCCAGCTACACTTGGGACTCCGAAGGTTGATTTGAGGACAAACCCTCAAATTTTGGATCATCCAAGCACTTTGACACGTTTGGACACCTCAGCACACCTTGGCATGCCATTTGGAGCCTTAATTAGGCATGATGTCAGCATTAAGAGAGGCTAAAACTCACACATGGGGGAAATTTTGGTTTATTTTGTCATTAGCTAGTGGGTTGGCTTGTAACCCAAGTTCATTTTATGTCAAATTTGTTGTTGGGGGTCTCATTAGGCTAAAATAGCTTGAGTTAAACCTCATATAAATAGAGGTCACCTTCATTTCATTTTTATTGTCACTTATGGATCAATTCAGCCCTCTTAGAGATTTCAGACTAGCTTAAATTTGTCTTGTATCTTGTGGAGATGTGATCTATTGGGGATTTTTGCTTGTGGAGCTATTCTTTCGTTTTGGAGATGTTATTTTTGAGCAACTAAGGATTGATTCATGCATCTATCTTGTAAGTTCTCTTTGTATTGGAATTTATTTTACGGGTATTACATGGAATGGGTTTCTATGTGCTAGTTATTATTGAAATTTTTTCTATGGAATCTTAGCAATGGTATTGTATGCATTGCCCTTCTAGAATTTGTGTGATAATCCATGAGTGAATCTTAATGATTAGCTATCCTCATTGACTTTGCTCCCTCATAAAATGATGGCTAAGGTTTGAAACTAGGGTTTTGTAAATTTATGTAGATGTTCTATGCTTGATGCAACTTTACTTTCTCTTCAATACTAGACAGCAATCACATAAATCATTAAGTAAAATGCTGATAGAACATACCAGTAGATCAACAGAAGACAAGCCAGAAAAATATATATATTTGTTGTTGCGTTACAGCGATCAGCAGGATGCTTCAACCAGCAAAGTCTCCTTAGTCAGCCAGCCCAGTATGTGTCACAACAACCCTCAAAACAGCCAACCGGTCAACTCAAAGTCAACCCCAGAAAAGTCAACGTAGAATAGCAGCAAGTGAAAGTCAACACAGCTCGGTCTTCGGTAAACCTTTGACCTCGGTTTCTATACCAAAATGTATGGACTGCATAAATCGAATTCTATGCCAAAAATCAGCTCCTTTGGACCATGCGTTGACCAAAGTCAACGCTGGTCAAACCTGCGGTAAAACCCTAGCTGCAACAAAAATAGTCTTCGTCCTTCTCCCACATGTGAACTGTAGATTTGCCTCCTTGGAGCTCGAACCAATCAGAAGTGGAGAGAGAAATATGTGTGATGAGGAGATGAGTGAAATGTCCTCCAACATTGACTCTATTTATATCAATCACTGAGGGTGTGTGACACATTTGCTGGGGGTGTAAAACCTTAAGGCCGACCTGCACATATTTTGAAAGTATTAAAAATAAATTCAAAATAAATGTTCTGCTCATCGGATCAAGATGATCTTTAGATCAATCTTGCACCTCTCCAAAAGAGGAACCCAATAAAAATATTGGTGTCTTCATCTGAGCATCACAACATGGAGTTTGGACCTAGTTGTCCAATTTTAACACTCCCTCTCAACTAGGGAGAACTCCATCCACCTGTGCAATCAAACATCGTGTGTCATCCCGCCGTAACTTTCTTTGTTGGCCTCTTTATTTCAAAACAGAAGTGGGTCAGTCACAAAGACATCATTCCCGGCTGACAGATTCAGCCCAGAGGTCCGAAACCTCTATAGGACTCGCAAAGAGTCTCATACCAACCCGAAGTTGGTTTACCTAACCCGAAGTCAGTTGGAGGTCCGCCTCACATGGACTCAAAGAGTCACATACCAACTCGAAGTTGGTTTATCTAACCCAAAGTCAGTTGGAGGTCCGAAACCTCACATGGACTCAAAGAGTCACATACCAACCCGAAGTTGGTTTATCTGACCCGAAGTTAGTAAGAGGTCCGAAACCTCACTAGACTTGATCCCAGATCAAGTTGTTGGACACGTGTCATCCTAGATAGAGAGTACAGCAATCTCTAATGCGTCCATCAGTCTTTGCTACTAGTCTCTAGCTTTTCCCACCTCATTGGCCAAATGAGAGGTACTTCCCATGAGTCCGGAACTCAATGGGTAGGATGCATATGGGGCACAGATCATGAGAGGCAAACCAACTCAATCATCATAACGGTGGGGCAGAAGCACCACAAGGTTCGGCAAGCCTAGCCTCGTGTGTGCTTATAGCTCCGAGAAGCTATCCCAGAGACCCCAAAGCTCCCAGAGCTCATCGTCCAATAGGACCCACATCATAGGGTCGTTCCACGATTCCAAGATTATCACGGAAGGTTAGGAACATGACCTTCCCCAAGGACATTGTGAGAATATCCGCGACTTGCTCATCAGTTCCTATATGATTGAGCCTTACGGCGCCTCGCTATACCATATCCCGAATAAAGTGGTACCATCTATCAACATGCTTGAATCGTTCGTGGAGCACGGGATTCTATGACAAACGAATGCCACTCAGGTTATCACAAAGGATAACGGTGGCATCTAGCACATGCTCGAACAGCTCACTGAAGAGCTTTCGCAACCAAGTGACTTCACAACAGGCCATACATGCTGAAATGTATTCGGCCTCAGCGGTGCTCAAGGCTACTGACTTCTGGATCCTCCCTAAAACAGATCTACGTGTGAAGTAGCATCCAGATGTGCTCTTGCAATGCACCACACTGCCAGCCCAATCAGCATCAGTATATCCATGGAGTGTCATGCTCCCGGCAATGTATCTCAGCCCATGGTTTATCGTGCCCCAGAGATATCTCAAGAGTTTCTTTGCACCAACCTAGTGAATGTTATGAGGATCAACCATGTGTTGACTCAAAGTGTTCACTGCAAAACATACGTCCGGACAAGTGTTCACTAAGAACATCAGGGCCCCTACGAGTTGAAGATACTCAGTAAGATTAGCTAACACAGTCCCAGCAGCGTTGCCATTCAACTTCTTAAAGTTGAGCTCCATTGGTGTCGACACGGACTTACAGTCCACCATACCAAATCTTTCCAGAAGCTTCACAGTGTATTTTCCTTGAGAAAGGAAAATCTCGCCAGGTCTCTGCCAGACCTCCAGGCCTAGGAAATAATGCATCAGTCCTAGGTCCTTCATCTCGAACTCAGCAGCGAGCTCCCTCTTGCACTCATGAATGAGAGGGTCAACACCTGTTAGGAAGAGGTCATCCACATACAACACCAAAATGAGAGGCTTCTCCTTGTCAACCTTGAAGTAAAGGTTCGGATCAGCATTACTGCGAGTGAACCAAACCAACCAGCTCCTTTGGACCATGTGTTGACCAAAGTCAACGTTGGTCAAACCTGCGGTAAAACCCTAGCTGCAGCAAAAACAGTCTTTGTCCTTCTCCCACGTGTGAACCGCAGATTTGCCTCCTTGGAGCTCAAACCAATCAGAAGTGGAGAGAGAAATATGTGTGATGAGGAGATGAGTGAAATGTCCTCCAACGTTGACTCTATTTATATCAATCACTGAGGGTGTGTGACACATTTGCTGGGGGTGTAAAACCTTAAAGCCAACTTGCACATATTTGAAAAGTATTAAAAATAAATTCAAAATAAATGTTCTGCTCATCGGATCAAGATGATCTTTAGATCAATCTTGCACCTCTCCGAAAGAGGAACCCAATAAAAATATTGGTGTCTTCATCTGAGCATTACAACATGGAGTTTGGAACTAGTTGTCCAATTTAACAGGTTTCTTATTCCCTTACTCCTTGCTAGGGTTTAGTCTTTTTTCCTAAGTAGACCTCCCTTGGACTCCATCACCAAGGTCAAGACACTGGCATCATTCACATTGTTGATCACGCCAAATATTATATCTAACTCATATTTCTCTCCCCTTTATCTGATTTTCGACCTCTTAAGGAAAGTCGCTAAGCTAGGTTTAGGGTTTAAATTCAACTAGGGTTGATTGTGTTGTCTTGTGGAGGAATTCAACAAGTTGTGCGGTCATTGCCTCAAGATCAACCTTTTCCTATTGCTAATTTCTCTATTTTAGGGTTGATGTCATTTACCTTAGGTAATTTTTGCCCTAGCTAAACCCTAGTCTTGCCCTAGGGTTCAACTTGGGGCTTGTTGAAGGCTTGTTGTGCCTCAAATTGATCATACTTATCTATTTCAAGCCTTTTCTTGGCCTTATGATCCTAGGTAAGCCTGTTGACCTTGCCTACTCTTAAACCCTAAGTCACTTTGTGCCCTAATTGCCTATTGGAGGGAATGCATTGCTCTGTTTGTGCTAGTTGAACCTTGCTCTTAAGTAGAGTATCTATCCTTAGCATATCCTTCTCACCTTTACCCCTTGGATTTGATATATCCTTTAGGTTATCTAACACAGGGAAGCCTCCCTTGTGTTGCAAATCCACTAAAGAACAGGAGGTAGTGGCTATGGTGACAGTAGGCCACACCTCATAGTGTTGTCACTTGGTCTAGTTCTTGTCTTATGAGCTCCCCTCACAAGACCTTCTAGATTTTGAGGCAACAAGTACATCCTTTGTTGGAGCTTTATCAACAAGGATTTCATTCCCTTCTATTATATTTTGGGATTTGATGCCCTTTTTCTTGTATCTAATACCAAATCTTATTTAAATTCCTAGCAATTTATTTTAGTTCCAAAAAAATATATATTCACCGCAACAAATTGTTTCTGAAAAAAAAAATTGAATAAAAATGCACTGGTGTTTTAACTAATAAAAATATTTGCATGTGAACGCAAGTGAAAATCTATCACAAACATAACATAAATTTTTTCCCTCCAGTTTATCCTTCATTTAATTGCTCAAGAAAACTAATGGCTCCCTTAACTGGGAAAATTACCCTAAGAGATAAAAGAAATTATACAAAAAAATGGAACCTGGAAATCTCAGCCCCCTGCAAGCTTCAACCCTTTGAAAAAACGGCCTCTTGGTAATTTTCAGCCCCTAGAAAAACTAACTTCTCTAGCCTACAATTTGGCCTCCTCTCTCCCAGCCCTATACAACCTACGACCTACACACTGTGGGATCCAACTCGAAACCAAATAACCCTGTGAGCACTTTGCAAAGATAAATGGCCTTCCAATTTGCCAAACTCGCTGCCATGCACTTAGCTTCTGCTAAATTGAGTGCCACAAAAGACTACTTCCTGCTAAACCATGAAAGCACTGCTAACCCCAAGTTGATGCAACACCCTGAGGTGCTCTTCTTATCCACTACATTCCCAAACCAATCTAAGTCTATGTAGCCCTGCAACTGTACTCCACTATACCTCGCACATGCTTCGTTGCAACCCAATGTACTCTCCTCAACTCCATCATAAACTGACTCATGGTATTCAGAGCATAGCATACAGCTATGCCTAGTGTTAACCAAATACATCAAAAGTCAATCAATGACCTGTACAATGTGGGATCCACCAACTCTAACTCATAAGAATTCAAATGCCTCAGGTTGGTAATCATGGGTGTAGACATAGGCTTGCAATCCACTATATTGAATCTCCTCAAGGTATCAACTGTATATTTTCCCTGTCCCAGGAAAATCTCACATGTTTCCTACCACACCTCGAATCCCAAAAAGTAATACATCATGTTCATGTCCTTCATCTCGAACTTTGAAGCTAGACCTCATTTGCACATCTCTACGAGTTTCTCTGGTCCTATGAGAAAGAGATCATCCACATAAAGAACTAGGATGAGTGGATCATCGCCAACTAGTACATAATATAGGTTGGGATCCACCTCACTCTTAGTTAAGCTCATGCATAGCAGATACCCATCAATCCTAGAGTACCATGCCCTTGATGCCTGCTTGAGTCCATATAGTGCCTTGTTCAACCTGAATACATGAGAATCTCTCCCATGCACCTCAAAGCCCTGAGTTTACTCAATGTACACCTCCTCGATCACTCCACTGTGGAAGGTTGTCTCCACATCCATCTAATGTGTCCTTCACTCCATCTCTAAACCAATAGATATAATAGCCCTAACAAAATTAAACCTAGGGACTAGAGCGAATGTCTCCTCATAATCCACTCCCTCCTAGGAAAACCCTCTCACCATGAACCTCACCTTGTACTTTTCAATGTTGCCATCCACAGCATGCTTAATCTTGTAGTTCCATCTAGAGTTAAACATTGATTGACCTTCTAGCCCAGGCACAATGTCCCACACATTATTCATCATGATGGAGGCAAACTTCTCCACCATGACATATCTCCAAACCTGATAGTCTGCAACCTCCTCCAAATTGGAAGGCTCAAAATCATTGATGTCACTCACAAATGGCATATAACTGGAAAACTTTTATGGTGGTCTTCTCTCTCTAAAAGTCCTCCTAGGAGCCTCCTCCACATGCTATTGAGCATCACTTAGTGTCTACTCTAGCCATCCTAGCCTCCTCCTTACAAAACTAGAAGGAGCCTCCAACACCTCTTCCTTATTTGAATATTGAGCCATAGTTGTTAATGGTGTTAATCTCTCCTCAATCTTTGGAGCCTCCTGCAACTTATCCTTTACCACTACTTCCCTACATCCCTACTGACCATAGTCTTACCCTGCAATGGAATATACTCTATGTATGCCTTTTAAAGTCTCGTTGAAACCCACAAAGATCACCTTCTATGTTATGGGCTTCAGCTTCATACTTTTCTTTAAAGGCACACAGATATAAATTGGACTCTCGAAGATGCAAAAATGACCCATCTCCAATTTCACCCATGTGAACGCCTCCTCAAAAGTTTTTTCCTCCAAGAATTTATGAGGACTCTTGTTCTTAATGTATATTATTGTGTTGCATGCCTATGCCCAAAGGAATATGGGAAAATCCTAATCATGGATCATAGCTTCGGTAGCCTTGATGACCTTATCATTTCACTTTGCAACCCCATTCTATTGAGGGTTATAGGATATTGTCAACTCCTTCTTGATTACTGCCTCCTTGCAGAAATTCTTCAACTTGTTGGATATATACACACACCCATTATCTAATCTTATGTCCCTGATCTTCCTCCCAATCTGGTTCTCCATGAGAGCCTCAAACTCTTGAATTTGACTGAAGGCCTCATCCTCGGTCTTCATAAAGTAAATCCATGTCCAAGTCATCTATGAAGGTCACGTAGTAACTGTAACACACATCTAAATGCACCAGATCTAATATCCCCTTCGACTCGGTATCACTACTGGGAAAAGCAGTCTTGGCATACTTGCCAAGTGAAAATCCCTTGCACACACCTTTTTTCTCTATATTCAACTCTGGAAGACCAATGCCAATCTCCCTCGATATTGATAAATCCCTATGATGCAAAGTGGCCCATCCTCTTATGCCACAACTCGCAGAAGTCATCATTGTCGTGAACCAGGGAACGTATTGGTCGATCCTACAACATGTATAAGTCACCTCTCTCCTCTAAATTACCCTACCTGCACCGGGACAGGAAGTTTTTGGCCTGACAAGTACCTATCCATCTTGGAAATACACCTCATATCCGTTGTCCTCTATGGTTAAGACTACTAGAAGGTTCTTCATTAGCCTTGGAACATAAAGCACACCTGGCATTGTTACCAAGCTCCACATGTAGTTCTAAGTCTCCCTCTAAAATACTGGTGAATAACTCTCGTGATCCATCATGTGACGAGAAGCACCACTATCCATGAACCAGATACCCTTGGCTATGGTGCCAGAAAGACAAGACACCAACGAGAACCCCTCCTCAAACTTGGTGGCAAACTTACTAATCTATTAATCTGCTGAAGCTACAACTTGTGCCTTACCCTTGCCCTCCTTGTTGAACATTAACCTATATAATGGCCAAATTTATCATATGCAAAGCATTTTACTTTGTTCATGTCTTTTCTTATTTTCAGCTCCTCTAGAATTCTCTTTGGTCTTCGGTCTTCCCTTTGCCCTTCCTTTTCTAATTGGCAAGGGCAAGGTTCTCATAATGGCCACCATGTAGAGATTCCTCTCAAATCTCCTCTTGGATGAAATCATCCCACAATCTCTCCCAGTCCTAAAGTTTCTCTCGTGCCATAATACCTTTAATGAAGGGAGCCCATGGCTTAGTGAAGCCATTCAAGGTCACACTCACCAATTCTTGATTTGACACAGCCTCCCCAACCGCAGCCAACTCATCACAAACTTGTGAGGCCCTGGTGAGATAAGATTTTATGATATCTGATTCGGACATCTTGGTGCCCGTAAGTTTCTCCCTTAGCATCATCTTCTTGTTCTAGTTGTAACTCTGATATAATTGTGTCAAAGCCTCCCACATGTCCTTGGCAGTCATCTTTTTAGAAAGATGCGGGATCACATGATCTTTCACCACATGTAGATTAATCCTTCTAGATTTCACATCATTTTGGTTATGGATGGCCAGTAGGGCAGGATTGGTAGGAGGGGTGACTTGTTGATCTGCAAACTCCTAGATTCCATTCTCTATCAACATCAATGTTATCCCCTCCATCCAAGCACTGTATTTGGATACACCCTCCAACCGATCTTCAAATATTAATCTGGTTGCAGCCACCCTTCTAACCTCCAAATCAAATACTCGACCCAGAAAAATATTACTGCTGGAAATTACTCTATTGAAACCCTAGTGACAAATCAATCTTCCACTCCTTCAAAATTTAGAGCTCTGATACCATATTAAATTTCTAATACCAAATCTGATTTAAATTTCTAGCAATTTATTTTATGCCCAAAAAATATATCCATCCCAATAAAATTAATTTCTGAAAAAGTTGTAGGATAAAAATACATTGGTATTTTAACTTATAAAAATATTTGCAGAAACAGAAAAAACACAAGCGAAAATTAGTCACAAACACAGAAAAAAAATTTCCCTTCAATGTATACTTCATTAAATTGCTCAGGAAAAATAAGGGCTCCCTTAACAGGGAAAAGGCCCTGACAGATATACACAAGTTATATAACAAAATGGAACCTAGAAATCTCAACCCTCTTAAAATTCGACCTCCTAGAAATTTTTGGCCCCTAGAAAAAACTGCTTCTCCAGCTTGCAATTTGGCCTCCTCTCTCCTAGCCTTGTATGGCCTGCGCAATAGAATAATAACTCACCCTTCACCTAGGACATACAACCCCCTATGCAAGTTTTCAAGTTGAATTTCAACTTCCTTGCAAACTCAACCTCCTCTCTCCAATATCTCGACCCTTCAAATTTCTCTCATGGAAATTTCCTCGCTGCAACTTTTCCTTCTTTCACTCCATTTGAGAAAATCACTCTTTGAATGATTTAATATGTATTTCTCCTCCCTTAGGCTGTCTTTTATAATTATCATTGAGCTGAAACCCTAATGCTCAATCTCCACGGAGATGGATGGCTAGGATTAAATCCTAACCCACTTAGACCAATTGTACAAATTAGATCTAATTCACTAAAGTGATTAAATCACTCTTCCTTAGAAAATTTTAGCCCAATAGCCAACATTATTAATTAATTAATCAATGTGTTTTTTTCTAGGTTAGACTTTACAAATAAATCATGAAAGTCACTTACTCAACATGAGCAAGTATCTAGAGAGTCTTGTACCACTCTTGCATGCTTGACACCTAGCCTATGCAGAAGTACTTGTCCACTAATATATCATCAACACCAATACCAATACAAGTATGTACCCTACCCTGCTCACATACTGTTAAATTTGGACAACTAGGTCCAAACTCCATGTTCTGATGCTCAGATTAAGAGGCTAATATTTTTGTTGGATTCCTCTTTGTGAGAGATGTAAAATCCATATAAAATATGTCTTAATCCGATGAGCAGAACTTATATTTTGAATTTATTATTCTTAATAAATTATATGTGCATTTGTAATGTAGGCTCACATGTCTAAATGGGTGATGTGTCACACCCCCTCATCAATTATTATATATAGCACAGAAAAGGGGAGAGATTTTCATCATCATCACAACCTCACATTTTCCCCTCTCATCAAAGAGTACGAGCTACCAAGAAGGACGAGTTTCACCCACACGTGTGAAGGACGAGAGACCGCATCTATACCGAGTCGGGGCAAAGACGATTTTCGTCGCTGTGCTCATTTGACCAGATTTGGTCAACGCTTGGTCCAAACAAGCTGAAAACTTGTGGAAGGTTCGATTTATGAAGGCCGTACTACCTGGCACAAAAATCGAGGTCAAAGGGTGGACCGTTTTGCTGCTGCGTTGACTTTTAGCTTGCTGCCCCTGCGTTGACTTTTCAGGACAGCGTTGACTTTTGCAGAGTTGACTTGGGTTGACTCATCTACAGATTGGAGGGTTGTTGTGACACATGCTGGGCTGGCTGACCAAAGGAGACTTTGCTGGTTGAAGCATCCTGTTGACCGCCGAAACGAATACGCACATTTTTCCTGTTTCTGATTTGTCTTCTGTAAGATCTACTTATATGTTCTATCTGCATTTTGCTTAACTACTTGTATGATTGCTGAATGAAAAGTGAAATTGCTACTAGCATAGAACATCTACAAAACTTTACATGGTATCGGAGCTGAGGTGAAGACAAACTCAATCTATAGCAATCATCATCTGAGGAAATGGGTTCCACTAGTCTTGAATTCAAGGAGAATGACAAGCTGACTGGAAGTGATGACTTCCATCCCTGGAAGATGATATTAGATCTCAAATTGGAAGATCATGATCTCCTGGATCATGTGACAGGGAAGATTCAAGAACCTCCATCCAATGCCTCTGCTGCTGTTAGAAACAAGTATAAGAAGGGAGAAATCAGAGCAAAGTTGCTGATCAGGGAATCCATAAATAAGAGTCTGGTTGCCTACATATCTGAACTAGGCACATCCAAGGAGATGTATGACAAATTGATACTTATGTTTCAAGTAAACAATGTGAACCAAGTGCTATTCCTCAAAAACAAGTTGAAGAATATGAAGAAGGGCCGAGACGAGTCTATTCAAACTTTCTTTATGAAGTTGACCGAAACCAGGAACAATCTGCTAGCTATTGGGGAGACAATAGCTGATTGTGAGATGGTTCTCACCGCACTTGGAGGACTTCCATATGAATGGCAAGTATTCACAACTACCATTCTCAACAATAATACCATTCCTAACTTTGATGAGCTTTTGTCTAGATGTATGCAAGAAGAAACAAGGATGAAGGAATTTGATAATGAAAGAAATGCTGCCTATGGTGCTCATTTCCGAAAGAAGAACTCTGGTGGTTCTAAGGACAAAAGAAGGACTAAGACTCAAGAGAAGAAGGGTAAATGTTTCACCTGCCATAGGCCTGGACACTATGCTAGAGAATGCCCCTTCAAGAAGGATTCTCCCGATAGTGACGATAACAACAACAACCGAAGGAATGGGAATCAAAGAAATGACAAATCCAAAGGAAAGAGGAAGGCTCACTTTGGAGGAAACAATCAACCTTCTAAAAGGTCCAGAAATACCAGGTATGAGGAGTCTAATGTTGTTGATAAAAAAAATGAGTATATTCTTGTATCTGCTCTCTCAGCTGCATCTCTGCCCGACACTATGGATGTCCGGCTAATCGATAGTGGTGCCTCAAGACACATCACCGGATTCAAGGAAGCACTTTATGACATGGTTGAAAGGGATACTAATCTAGAAATTATCCTTGGGGATAATGCCACTTATCCCGTGAAAGGGACCGGGACTGTGACCCTCCACTTGTCTCAAGGACAAGTCCTCCGTCTACAAGATGTACTCTATGTACCCAAATTGAAGAACCTTGTGTCTGTATCTGCCATGGAAGACAAAGGATTCAATGTAACTTTCTCTGATGGAAAGGTACTCATGTGGAAGAAGAGCTTCAAGGAAGCTATCTCAATTGGTTTTAGGGTTGGCACACTCTACCAGGTTGGAGGGAGTCCGTTGGGAGCTATGACTTGTGATACAATCCGTCAAACCGAACTATGGCACCGAAGATTTGGACACCTTCATTACAAGGCCCTTCCCGAAACAAGGAAGGTGGTGACAGGGATGCCTGACTTTGGAAATAATCATGAAGGTGTATGTAAGGGTTGTGCTGAAGGAAAACATACAAGGGGACCTTTCCCCTCAAGTGTCACAAAGACATTTGATATATTGCAACTGGTCCATTCTGATCTATCTGGTATGTTGCCCGTGACATCCCTGGGGGGATGTTCTTACTACATGACATTTACTGATGACTTCTCTCGCAAAACCTGGATATACTTCTGGAAGAAGAAGGATGAGGCTTTCATGTGGTTCCGTACCTTCAAAGCCTTGGTGGAAAATATGACCGGAAAGAAGATCAAGATTTTGAGGACTGACAATGGCACTGAATATGAGTCAAATGACTTCAAAGACTTTTGCAGAGAAGCTGGCATTAAGAGGGAGACTACCACTGCATATACTCCTGAGCAGAATGGTGTTGCTGAACGCAAGAATAGGACTATTGTGGAAGCTGCCCGTGCCATGCTATGTGACCAGGGTCTACCAAAGCTTCTGTGGGGAGAAGCTGCAAATACTGCTGTGTACATTCAAAACCGATGCCCTCATTCCACTTTGGACTCCAAAACTCCCGAAGAGGTTTTCTCTGGTAAGAAACCTGATGTCTCACATTTTAGAATTTTTGGATGTCCCGTCTATTTTCATGTGCCGAAAGAAAAGAGAAGTAAGCTAGATGCTACTGGGAAGAAAGGAATGTTTGTGGGCTACAGTGAGACTTCTAAGGCATATAGAGTCTATGTACCTGGTCAAAGGGAAGTAGAGATAAGCCATGATGTCACTTTTGACGAAGATGCTTCCCTGAAGAAAGAAGTAGATCTTCCTAGATCTGAAGAAAATCATGAAGAAAGACCTGGAAATCTGGAAGAACCCCAGGATGAGACTATGCCTGATATTGAAGGGCCAATGGACCCTATTGATCCTCCCCCTTCACTAGGAAAGAGACCATCATGGCTCAGGGACACCCTCGAAGATGCTGAGGGTCATGCTGCCCCAAGGGGGACATTCCGAGAAAGCAAGAAGCCGTGTATATACCAAGGGTATCTAGCTGCCATGAGTACTATTGTACAATCTGAACCTGGATCTTTTGAGGAAGCCATCAAGCATCAAGTCTGGAAGGATGCTATGCATGAAGAATATGAGTCTATTATGAAGAATGATGTCTGGGATGTGGTCCCGAGACCGAAGGACAAATCTGTTGTCACTGCGAAATGGCTCTACAAAATCAAACATGGATCTGATGGGAGTGCTAAAAAGTTTAAGGCAAGGTTTGTTGCCCGTGGCTTCTCTCAAAAGGAAGGAATTGACTATGACGATATATTTGCACCTGTGGCACGATATACCACCATCCGATCAATCATAGCCCTTGCTGCTACACAAGGATGGAGTCTTCATCAGATAGATGTCAAGACCGCTTTTCTGCATGGTGCAATAAAGGAAGAAGTGTATGTAGAACAACCTCTGGGATTTGAAGTTCAAGATCGAGACACTTATGTCTGCAGGTTGAAGAAAGCCCTCTATGGGTTAAAGCAAGCACCCAGAGCTTGGTATGAGAGGATGGATAGTTACTTGATGAAGCTGGGCTTCACTCGAAGCAATGCTGATCCAAACCTTTACTTCAAGGTTGTGGAAGGGAAGCCTCTCATTCTAGTGCTGTATGTGGACGACCTCTTCCTGACTGGTGATGACCCTCTCATTCATCAATGTAAGAGGGAGCTTGCTGCTGAGTTCGAGATGAAAGACCTAGGACTGATGCACTATTTCCTAGGCCTAGAGGTCTAGCAGAGACCTGGAGAGATTTTCCTTTCTCAAGGAAAATATATTGTAAAGCTTCTGGAAAGATTTGGGATGGTGGACTGTAAGTCCGTGTCGACACCGATGGAACTCAACTTTAAGAAGTTGAGTGGCAGCGCTGCTGGGCCTATCTTGGCCAATCCTAATGAGTATCGTCAACTCATAGGAGCTTTGATGTTCTTAGTGAACACCCGACCGGATATATGTTTTGCAGTGAACACTTTGAGTCAACAGATGGTTGAGCCTCATCACTTTCACTGGGTTGGTGCCAAGAATCTTCTGAGATATCTTCGGGGCACGATAAACCATGGGTTGAGATACACTGTCGGGAGTGTGACACTCCGTGGATATACTGATGCCGATTGGGCTGGCAGTGTGGTGGATCGTAAGAGCACATCGGGATGCTGCTTCAATCTTGGTTCTACTTCGATCTCATGGATGAGCAGGAAGCAGAAGTCGGTGGCTTTGAGCACCGCGGAGGCCGAATACATTGTTGCTAGTATGGCCTGTTGTGAAGCAATTTGGTTGCGGAAGCTCTTTAGTGAGCTGTTTGGACATGTGCTAGATACCACTGTGATACTCTGTGATAATCAGAGTGGGATTCGTATGACTGAGAATCCTGTGTTCCACGACCGATCCAAGCATATTGATATCAGGTACCACTTTATCCGGGATATGGTACAGCGAGGCGCCGTAAGGCTCAATCATATAGGAACTGAGGAGCAGGTCGCGGATATTCTCACTAAGCCCCTGGGGAAGGTCAAGTTCCTAACCTTCCGTGAGAGTCTTGGTGTCGTGGAAAGACCCTATGATGTGGGTCCTGTTGGACGATGAGCTCTGGGAGCTCTGGGGGGCTTTGGGGATAGCTTCTCGTAGCTATAAGCACTCATAATGCTTCTGCCCCACCCTTGTGATTATTGAGCTGGTTCGCCACTCATTTATCTGTGCCCCGTATGCATCCTACCCATTGAGTTCAGGGCTAATGGGAAGTACCTCTCATTTGGCCAATGAGGTGTGGAAAAGCTAGAGACTATTAGCAAAGACTGATGGACGCATCAGAGATTGCCGTACTCTCTATCTAGGATGGCATGGTCCAACCACTTGATCTGGGATCAAGATTTGTGAGGTCTGGGACCTCTGGATTGATTATGTCAGTCGGGGGATGATGTCTTTGTGACTGACCCACTTCTGTTCTGAAATAAAGAAGCCAGCAAAGCAAGTTTCGGCGGGATGACGCACGATGTTGATTGCACTAATCGATGGAGTTCTCCCTAGTTGAGAGGGAGTGTTAAATTTGGACAACTAGGTCCAAACTCCATGTTATGATGCTCAGATTAAGAGGCTAATATTTTTGTTGAATTCCTCTTTCTGAGAGGTGTAAAATCCATATAAAATATGTCTTAATCCGATGAGCAGAACTTATATTTTGAATTTATTATTCTTAATAAATTATATGTGCACGGTCGGTCAGTTTTGTAATGTAGGCTCACATGCCCAACAGATGTGTCACACACCCTCATTGATGGATATATATACAGGAAAAGTTGGAGAGATTTTCATCATCATCACAACTCACATCTTCCTCTCTCATCAAAGAGTACGAGCTACCAAGAAGGACGAGTTTCAGCCACATGTGTGAAGGACGAAGAGGACAGACCGTACAGCTGAGCTGCAGTACGATTTTCTGCTGCTAGGGTTTCGCCGTAAGTTTGACCAGCGTTGACTTTGGTCAACGCATGGTCCAAACAAGCTGAAAACTTGTGGAAGGTTCGATTTTTGAAGGCCGTACTACCTGGCACAAAAATCGAGGTCAAAGGGTTGACCGTTTTGCTGCTGCGTTGACTTTTAGCTTGCTGCCCCTGCGTTGACTTTTCAGGACAGCGTTGACTTTTGCAGAATTGACTTAGGGTTGACTCATCTACAGATTGGAGGGTTGTTGTGACACATGCTGGGCTGGCTGACCAAAGGAGTCTTTGCTGGTTGAAGCATCCTGTTGACCGTCGAAACGAACACACACATTTTTTCTGTTTCCGATTTGTCTTCTGTAAGATCTGCTTATATGTTCTATCTGCATTTTGCTTAACTACTTGTATGATTGCTGTGAGAAAAGTGAAATTGCTCTTAGCATAGAACATCTACAAAACTTTACACATACTCCACATGGCAAGATACAGATAAGTACCTTTGCCATGAAATTCAGGTATGTGACCCAATGATTAGTACTCCAGCCACTGGTTCCCAAAAAAACACATTGTTTCCTGAAAAAATACACATTTTTAAAAGAAAGAGTGGGGCCCAACTGTATAACTTTAAACATTACTTGCCAGGCTCCTTTATAAATGACAAAACCCTCACTAATCTCTCATTTTTACATTTTCATTCACAGCTTGAAGAGACCAGCAGTCCAGCAAAGAAAAAGATTAATTGGGTTTTTTGTGTCGTCGTTTTTGCAGGAAATTCATTTTTGGAAATCCCATTGGACAATTTTTTGATGTACTCGGTTTAAGACTCAAGATCTATCAATGAGAATGATCAAGTTTTTCTGATTATTGTTCAATGTTGAATCTCAATAGATGAATACTTAAATGATTTGAATCTGAAAATGAGTCTGGAACAATGTTAGTTAGCATAAGTTCAAATACGTTTTATATTTTTTTCATATATATAAAATTTTGTATGCCTTTGTCCCCTGTTTCAAAAAGTGTCATACCCACACCCATACACCCTAGCAACTCATGTCAAAGGCAGAAGGAGAGATGTAGTTATTAAGATATTTCCTTCATAGATCCTGTTGTATTATTTAATTTGTTGTGGTATTCCAGAACCTCTTTATTTACTTAAGGCATTCTTTTCGTGGATCATCTTCTATTGGTTGAGTATAAGTACATTTAGTTGGTGTGGTCACAAATTAGTCAGCACAAGTCCTATTGATGAAATTGTGGTGAACATCAAGCAGCATTGACCATACGATTTTATCATCTCATTCAATCAAGGGATCCATTTGGATAGTTGATAACCCCTACCATGACTGAGTAGGTGTGTCAAGATGCTACCTCTCAATAAATCAAGGGGTCCAGTTCGATAGTTGATAACCACTTGGCACTACCCATATCATGATTGAGTAGGTGTGTTGGCATGCTACCCCCATAATTATTGTACATGAGAATTTATGTCTCATGGACACAATGCTGAGACATAATAGTGGTATCAAATCTTTGAAAAACTTGTCCCCTCTAAAATTTGAAATGTACATTCCATAGACAGTACTCAAACATAACAGTAGTATTATATCTTTGGAAAAAATTTCCCTCCTACAGCATAAAGGTCAACTAGTTAATTAAAAGAAAATGCAATATCTCAATGGATATACCAAATATGTTAATTAATAGATGCATTGAAACTACAAGGAGATTCAATAAGAAAAATAACATGCTATATAGAACAAGAAGTCATTATCCCATATGCTATATAGAACAAGAAGTCATTATCCCTTGAAGTAAGGGTAGAGCGCTCAGCAGGACTTAAACAACCATTCAATAGAGAGAAAATTGCTCACCCCTTCCACAGAAACACAAACTTCAACATAACTCTTCAGTTATGGTATCCAACCTGCATTTTCATGTGATTTGGATTGGATCATTATACAATTTGCCATCCATCTCAATGCTTTAAGAGTGGAGAAATTCATGGAATTAGTGTATAGGAGTGGTTTTATCAGCGGGATCCAGTTTGGAGTATTGGGGTCTGGAACATTTCAAGGCCAGTTTGAGACCTTTACAAGGATGTAAGAAAGATGTCAATTGGAGTTTGGATGTGTCGCACACACTTTTGTAAAAGTCCAAGGAAGCAAATGCACCAATTTTTTCAAAATGATCGGATCATCAAATCAGTTGTTTATTGAGTCAATGTCAACCCATTTTGCAAATTTTTAATATAAATGATGCTAGTAAGACCGTGTATGTATGTAATAACCTAGGTAAGCCTATTATTTTGGCGGAAATTTCATCCTATGAGGTTTTTTATCTCACTGATTCATTTGTGTTTCTAAACACGGATGATCAACAAAGTTTTTCCCTCTAGCTTCACCCCAAAGCTAAGGTGGAATTCTTCGTCAGAGTCTTAGGTGAGTCCTAGCGTTTTAGTTATGTAAAAGTGATTTGGGAATAATTTAAGCTAGTTAGCTAAATTATTTTATTACAAATCACTTGGTCTACTAGATCATATTGTGTCGCAGAATGGAATGTGTAATTTAAGGGTCTAAGTCGAACGGGTATTTCCCTTTTGAGAGTTGATGTAAAAATATTATATAAAAAAATATTTTAGTGCAAGGTTCCTCGTACTTAGACACCATGGCTAAAATATTATAGGGTGGACAAACTATAAAATTCCCTCAAGCGTCAATTAATTAATTTTTCTATCAAAAAATAAATTAATCCTAAGCCAAAAAATAAATTAATTAGAGTCTAAGTTAGAGTCTTAGAGAAATTAAATTCTCTAAGTGGAAAAATTTGTGGGTATCAAAGAAATTAATTATTGGAGGCTCCTACCAAGGGAATATTGGAAATTTCAAGAAAAATTGGACCCTTGGACTTTGGTGGTTACTTCAAAGTCAATTTTTTGAAGAAATTAGCTCAAAATAATTATTTTTGAACTAACAAAAAAGGGATTTAATAAGAAATTTGAAAATTCCTCCAAATAAATATTTTCAACGACTAAGATTAAAAGATCATCAAAGATTTATCAACGGTCAATATTATTTTGACGAGGATCAAGCAAACTAGCCGTTATTTTTCCACTTGGAAGATTTATCTATAAATAGAGTCATATGAGTCTCAAGCCATCTTATTTTTGGCTAAAAAAATTCTACAGAAAAGTTGATGTAATGCTACTATCCCGCTAGGAATGTTTTTTGAATCATAACAAAGACTTTGGAGTGTAGTTCATGGTGTTTAGTGTTCATTTATTTGTGGTATGTGTTGGGTATAGGCTTTCCTATATTGTGCTTAATATTTTTAAATTTTGCTTTTCATTAGATGGGGATAAGATCATTCTATTAGTAGATTCTGGGTTTATCTTAGGTGATCCGATTCACCATATATCTAACAAGCTTTCTTGAGAAAAATATGTAGAGTTTGGAGGTACTGAGTCCTTGGGCTCCAAGTTCACAAACTGTGGGCATGAACTGACCTTGTATGGACTTCAAATATGTTTATGATTTATCTAACTTCGCTAAGGTTGTACATTAATTTTTCGAAGTATTATTAGCCATTTATCAAAGGAAACTCCATAAAAAAATTCTCAATTTTTTTTTCAAAAAGCATTGTATATTTGTAAATTTTGTAAATATTTTGTATAATAAAATTTCAATTTGTAAATTATTTTTCTAATTTGGGTTTTGTGGTTTTGAGAAATTTTGTATATATTGGGGTTTTGGGTATTCTTATCTCCATTTTTGCAGGTAAGATCAAGTGAAGAAACTGTAATACAGCTAGATCTAGGACCTTGAGGGTAAGTTCTAGCCCCTAAAAAAATTTGCAAGACCAGACACTGAAGAAATTGAGCAAAATTGCAGATCTAAAGCAAATAATTTTTTCTAAAATAAGGGTTTCAAGCTTCAACCCTCCCGTGCTTGGATCCAGCCTGTCCAAGGCCAATGTCTCCCTCCTAAGCCTTTGCATCATCCCTAAATCCCCTTGCGTCAGTGTCTCCCTCCTAAGCCTTTGCATCATCCCTAAATCCCCTTGCGTCATCTTTTTTAGCCCTTTTAGGGCTGGTCGTAGCCTTTAAGGGCCTCGGTCTTCCCTATTTAGCCCTGCTTCAAGGGTTTAGGACCCTTTTAGGCCTAGTTGTGGGCCTGAGAGGCCTCGGCCCCCCCTCCTTTACCCAAAACAGGACCCTTTTAGGATTGTCGTGGGCTTCTACGCCCTCCTCCTCTTTTGTCCTCCTCTCGGCCTCCTCCTCCAGCCTTCACTCTCCCTTTTGGCTCCTTTTTTTCCCCCTTTCAGCCCTCATTCAGCTTCTAACCCTAGCCACTAGCCTGAGGGTTTTTTCCCTCCAGCATCAAGCATTCTTGGCCTTCTCTCTCCTCCTTTGCCTCTTCCTTGGCCTCATGGGCCCTCTCTTTCCCAACGAGGGCTAGCGTTACCCTCTTTTGGCCCTAATTTGACCCTTGCTTATTTCTGAAAATTTTTGGGACTGAAGCTTGGTGTGTTTTGCATAAAATTTGGCCCTAAGTTGGTGTTTTCAAGTGGCAAAACCATTGGAGAAGTTTTGGCAGAATTTGGGCATGTGATCTACAAGGTCATGGGCCTAGGGTTTGCTCTCTAAACACTTTTCCTCACTCTTTTGTTACACCTGTAATAACATCCTCATAATAGTGATATAAGTGCCCTAAATCACACCTAAATGGTCTAAACACATCAAAAATTTCAAAATAATATTTTCTTAAATTTTTGGCCATTTGGGCATTGATCATCTAACTTGGATCTATTGTTTAGCTTGCTGAAATATCTCTGCATAATTGTGAAATCAGATCTTATGTTTTCTGAATATCACATCAAGAGGGACCTAAAAATCAAATTTTTCAATTTGGCAAGCTTACTCTAAGTTTTGGGCATAATTTGGCACTACTTGTTGCATTAATAGCTCACTAATTGTTCACTTTACTTACTGCTGTAATAAGTATTTCAGATCTGATATAATAGTTAGTAATTCATCATATGTGGGCCAAAATTCACAGATTTTCATTGGCAAGTCATTAGGCTACTCCTTGGCCATCTTATGATTCATGTGTTTCGTAATCTCCTTGTTTTGAAGTGATATACTTACCGTTGTCCTAATTTCATCATAAGTGGTTTTTTCATGATTTTTTTGGTTCATAATGGTTGATGTTGTTAAGCTCTAACAATTGTTTGTCTTGTGTTAGATTTGAGGATTCATTAACTTAGCACTTAAAGCACTCAATCATCTAAGTTCTAATCTTGTTGATGAACATTTGAAATCTAATTGGCATTGTAGCATTGGCATAAGATCATCATTGGAATATCTTGAGTAATTGTGAATGGCATATTGTATTGGTAATCATTGACTAATTGATAAGTGGATAAGTGCTCTAAGTTCCTTAAATTGTTAGCATTGGTTAAGTATCTTGTGGATTGACTAATTGTTTGATATTGGCACTTTTCTTGGTTTTGAGATTACATATAACTCATTGATAAGTACTTTTGTCCTTAAGGATTCATCATAACTTAATGTACGTGAACACTAAGCTAATCTCAAACTAAGAATTTCACTCATCATCATTGCATAAGCATTCTAGGACTAGTCTTGCACCTAATAATTTACCTCCAAGCATAAGCTTGGTTGATAGACTCCTAGGACAACCCTTTCTTGTTTAACTTGAGGGATTCAGCCATTTCTAGTGGTTAACACAGTGACCTTGCAGTCGTCAGAGCCACAGTCTCTGCAGTGCCAGAGGTACTCAATGGTTGGAAACAAGGGGAGGTATCATTAATCAAGCCTCTGCTTGCTTTTCATTGGCTTCCATCCCACAACCTACTCTAAAGACTGGTCTCAAAACAGTTACGAGAGAGTTCCCATTTAGACTAAGTATATAATCTAAAATTAACCAAGATCCTTGCATCACACTTAGATCTTAGAACTTGCATCTCATATAGGTTAGTTAATCATCTAAGCAGCAGTTGCCCATCTGGCTTCTTGGCTTCAATTTGTAGCGAGCAAGAATTTTTTACTCCATAAGGCACTAGTCTCATTTTTAAATCTAATCGAATCCTTAATCTTGTTAATTTTAATCAAGTAGCTAAGCCACTCAACTATGTCTCCTGAACACGTTGATTCCCAACTTGTCTTTCATCGTCTTTCTTCTATAGGGACTACCTCCCATAGTCTGTTGTTGGGAGACAGCTAAAACGGAGTGGGCGAGGATCAAAGTGACAACCCCCACCCTGAGTCATTGTCGTAGTGCCTGTAAAAACTAAGCAACAACAGGATGCAAAAGTTGTGCCTCTTGAAATTTGACCTATCGTTATTGACCACCATAATTTGAGAGGATGTCATGTAAGACTATGAAGAAGACTCCAAAAAGGTCAAATTTGTAACTCTAGTTGAAAGATGAAAGAAAAAAACTTAACCCCTACTTGGCTATCGAGTTGTGTTATAACCGGGCCATTAGGAAGAAAAGGGGTTCCATTCATTTCGATTGTATCTTTGTCCCATAGTAGAGCAAAACAACTTGGGAGTTTGGGGTGAGAGAACATAATCGGGGGGGTTTTCTGTTTTGTAGCATCCCACAAGCCATATGTCTCAGGGAACTTCATAGAACTGCCTATTTCTTTGTACTCGCATTATTTCCATTCCAAAAAAAGAAGAGTAGAGCAACCTCTCCTACCAGCTAGGTTTTCTCTCAAAAAGGTTTCCCAAAGCATATATTGGTGTTCATTGTGATTAATGTGTTTGTATGTCATTGTTCTTTATTTTTCGCATTTTATCTATTGCATGCATAAACAACATAATCAATAATAACTGATCTGAAATCTAAAGGAATTAATGGAATTAACCGTTCGTGGTATAGATTTCAATTTATTTTAATAAAACTTGTCAGGAACTGCCCAGTGGAATATACACAACTGTTTACAAATCATTATGACAAATACCATTCTAAATCTACGCAAGTGGACTTGAACATTTATTACAACCTACATGAAATTTATACAAAAACCAATATAAATAGTATGACGTGTGGTTATTTATCATCATCAACACACGATACTTTCTCATAAGCACATCTCCATAATGCAACAATTCCATCGTTATAAAAATAATGTATGGAAATTGTGGTATTTTGGGTTATTTTCCATATCATCATAATGATGTTCTCATATTCTATGTTTCACTAGGGATCAGGAACATGGGTGACAAAAGTAGAGTTTTAGTTGACAAATTTTCAGTCTATAAGATATTTTCTTTGATATATAGATGTCAAGTTGATAAATGGTCTACATTATGCAATTATTAAAACAATAAAAACCAAGGGGTGTGCCGGTAGCTAGGATTAAATGCTATATATCATTTGCTTGGTCTTCTACTACCACGCACTGCAATAGTTCGGATGTAAAAACCTTATTCACCAAACTCCATCTCACAATAGATTCCACCTTAAGGAGGGAAAACTGCCTTATAAAATTCGTATATTTATTTTGCAAAATCAGAAGTTTACAACAACTGTGAATCAATTGTGAGCCAGCCAACAGATATGACGCATTTGCTCAACATGACAAGGAAAATGATATAAAAGTTCAGCCAAAATAAGGTGGAACTATTAGCAACCAAATTACAGGGTATATTAGCTTTAATTGGCAGCCAACATAAATGTTGGGTTTATTGCTGCAGATATTAAAAACATTCCCACACATAAATTTGTACAGACATAAATACACTTTCAATATCACACTATTGATTTTCTATCTCTCACACCACTTTTCAATGTACATTAGGTCCCTTTATATAGCATTAGGTGACCATAACAATATGCCCGGTTTAAGATATTGTTATCATAATAACATCTATGAATATTCAAACTTCCTTGAAATCCACATCCTTAGTATATCTTCTTGTCTTTATTCTTAGTTTGGTTGGAACATATTCATGAATGACATACAACATTACATTTATGCAACCACATAGTTTGGACTTTAATATCACAAGTAACAATTATTCTTCATACTCCCTCTTCACAAATACTTGTGATTCAACCTGGATGCTTGATTTGTCTTCATATCCAGTTTGTGAGTTGTCTTCACATTCAGTCTACACATTTCATCATCTTTAGCCTTAATCTTATCTGCATCTTCAACTGTCATCAGCTTCATGCATCGTGCACAAGTTGTGTCATTCTTTTAAAAATCTAAATCTTGAGCCATTCATTTGGACTAAATCATCTAAATATCAAGGGTCTCATTGGCTTACCCTTAACCACCTCATATATTTTCTAAGGGTTACCTTTAACCAATACATCATATCCTCAGCTTTTGTTGGCGCATCCTTAAACATCACATCATCAAGGGGTTTTTTTATTTACCCTCCATTACAAGTGATTTTGAACTACCACAATCCATTACAAGAAAAACGAACTCATGATTTGATTTACTCAAAGAATGACTTTAAAAAATTAAGAATTCTGACCTTAAAACATTATGAACCATGGGAAGTTGACAATGCTCTTTTGACTCCGTCTTTATGACAAATCAACGAACTCATCGATTGTTATATTCCCTGCAAACCTAGCACTTGATACTTAATTCCTAGCAGAAAATTGATCTGCTAAATAAATACATAGCTTGGTTCGTAACACAAATTCAGCAGAAGAAAATTTAAATAACCGATCTCATAAAACATTGACACAGATTTTTCCCAATCAAATCAGCTTATCATTAGCAATGACTCAGAACCTACTTGGGTTCTCGTCTTGGGATAATGGCCCAACTGAGAAAATACAAAATAAACTTGGATCTGATCCAACAAATCTGCCCTAGATTGGTACTTGATCTTCTCTACAGATCTAGATCTCCAACCTCTTTGCACTCACTCGGACCTGGCACTCTAGAGTATCACGCTCCTCCTGAGGCTATTTTTGTTGTATGTTGTGTCTTCTCTCTCTCCCTAGCTTTGCTTCTATAACTTTACATTGAGCTAAATCCCTAATCCTAGATTCCTAACCCTAATATCAAAGTGACTAACGGTCCAGATTACATCTCTCCTTACTTGAAATCACAGCTAAGATTAAAACAAAATCATTTAATTAAATTAGTTTACTTTGCTAAGTTTCTTTTAGCTTAACAAGCCAACATACTAATATGTGTTTTTCCTAAGTTACAAAGCAACGTGCTCAACCTAAAGCAAGTATCCTAAGGGGGTCTTGTGGGTGACTTTTGTATGCCTAGACACACAAGGCATATGATGAATTACCTACCCAACCTACAAAGTCAACATTCCCTCTTACCAATGGAGGTACTTTTCCCCCCTAGAAATGTCTTCAATCCTAAACATGTATATGTTGCCTTGGTTGCTTACTCTAAACTAGAAGCCTTCTCTGCCACCTAGTATGGAAAGACCTTCAAAGCCCAACTCCCCTTTGTGTTGTTTCTAGAAACCTTTTGCTCCTAAATAACCTTCTCGGCAAACTTGGAGGATTCTACTAGCAGCTCCTCCCACCTGAACTTACAGGTTGACACCCTCTGAGTTGCTCAACATTTGAAGCCTCTTACTCCTTGTTCTTTGTCACTACAATACTTCTTGCCATTGCTCCTATGCTAAGTCCTTCTAGAATTGCTATGGATCTATCTCGATCTTTTGAGACACCCATGAACTCTACTACCAATCCCCTGACTAGTATAGTCTCCCTCTCCCACTGAGGGTTGACCTCTGCCAATCCCATTGGCTACATTGTTGGTACGGTCTTTCGTTCCATGCTATGTCGGTTGAACCTTGCCAAAATTTCTACTCACAACCTGTTGCAACAAATCTTCTACCCAACAACTCCTTGTTACCCACTTCATCCCATGATTATTCGATCAAGCCCAGGGAAGCACCCTACCCACAACATGATACTTCACACTAGTTTGCGGAACTACTTGCACCAGACTTGACTTCTACAACACAGTCCCGACTGCTACCTCAACAACCTTGTCTACAATTCTGCTCACGGGCTTGGTCTGGCATCTCTATAGACTGTGCTCTACCACAATGCTTTCTATTGCAGTGTGCATGGCCCTGTCAACCTCTACTTCCGTGGAAAATCCTTGACCTTGATTGAACTTAGTCCTCAAATGCTCGCATCACAAACATCAACCAGCGATTGTTGTCCCACTCTCGACACGTCTCTACTCACAACTGCTCCATGTTATCATTTGCACTTCAACCAATCTGCAGCCTAGCTCGCTACCTCTGTCACTTAACTATCTACAGAGTGCACTCGATGCTACAATCCTCCAACTTATCGACCCAGATTTGTATTTTTCCCCCAGTCTACTTGTCAGCTCTCTCCACAACTTGACGGCTCGTCCTCCTCTCCACGTGGGTCTTTGAACCTACATACAAGTCTACATTGGTGTGATCTAGCCACCAGTATCTGCCTGACTCAACCCCACCACGTGCTCTGCTTGTTAGCGATTTGCTCATGACAACGTCAACCTCCTTTGCCCAACTCGAGATAGTCTACCTGTCCACATCAACCTACTTCACACGAGTGACATCCATAATAGCTGCTAGATTTTTGGCTACAATTCATGTTGCCCGCTGCTGTCATCATTCCTAGTTTCGTGACCCAACTCCTAGTTGCTCGACTGTGGTCTGACCTTGCAGCTAAGACTAGCCTATCAACCACTACGGCTAAGCCAGTAGATGTTCAACCCCAACAGCCTTCCATCATGCTCAAACCCGCAATGACTTTCTCTCGTCACTACTTTGGATCCTCTCCTGTCACCCCCACTGCCTACTACACACTGTTGAGATTTTGTGTATTTGGGGTAGCATCAGTTGTGCTCTAGGTCCCAAATTTTGTGGAGGGACTAGAGTACACTTGATCTACAAGACCCATAAATGGATTTGAGATATTTCAAGTTGTGTTGAAGTTATTCATATAATTAATTATTTTTAATGGATTTCCTAAGTCTAACTTAGGAAAATAAAATAATTAAAGCGAATTAATTAACACGTGTTGAAATTGTCTTAAATCACATGGATCAAGCAGTGTTTTAATCTCAGCCGTTGATGGATGATTTAATCTCGGTCGTTGAAGGGTTCAACGAAAAAGTATAAGAGAAAGGCTTGAAGGTCAGTTGAAGACACACAATTTCTGTAGAACTGAGGAATAGATCTTGAATTCTAGAGTGAGTTTGCTAAGAATTTCCAGTGGAATTTCCTGCAGTGAGGGGTAGTATTGGTTGAGGGAATGATCTGATTCCAAGAGCCAAGAGACAGCAAGAGGCAAGAGGAGTAGCTCAAGGACAGTGCAGAGAAGCCAGGCAGCAGTTGTGCAGCCACTACGCAAGATAGCGCAGAGGCACTGGGAGGCTTCAGAAATCACGCAGAGGACCTTTTAGGGCCAACGTGAGGCTGTGAGACCCTTCCATGGGTGACGCGGTCCCTTCTGGTGCAGCACAGTGGCATTTGAGGGTAGCAGGGCTGACGCTGAGGCTTCACCGGGAAGCATTGAGGGTTTCTAGGGTCAAATCCGGGCTAAGTCCTATAAATCTCGTTTGAGAGTGTGGATCAGTCAGATATTTGGCACTAGATCTTCAGGTTAGCTGCAGATCTTATATCTTTTATTCTCTGTCGAGTTTTCCAAGGTTGGAAACCAGATTTGTTGTACTCAGAACTACTTAATAATAAAACCCTCATATCTGTTGAACCGGTTTTCCCACTTTGGGTTTTTCCGAGGACTTATGTCCAAAAATCTGTGTGTCACTTTGTTGCATGAGTGAATTAATCAGTAAATGATCTGCATGTGTAGGCTGTAGTAGTGTTTATTTTCGGTATTTTTTGAATCTAATTTCTGAAAATAACTTGTATATTAAATCAAGTAGGAGAAAATAAACCAATACACTGCAGTAGAATTTTCACATGGTATTAGAGCAATAGCAGATCAAGCTGAATCTCCAGCAAATCGGTTGAAGAAATATTTTTTTCTGCAGGGTGGCAAAAGAAGCAGCAGATCCAGAAAGGGCATCTTGACAACAGGAGGACGCAGATCCAGAAGAAGACAGCGCTAAAGCTGCAAAAGGACTTTGGGCTTACGCAGACCCTTCCCAGGGTAGTGTAAGGACTGCGTCACCCAGTCTGGGGTTACGCAGTCCACTTCTGAGCCACGCTGGGACTGTGCTGGGCCAGCCAGTAGGACGTTGTCCAGTCACTTCTCTTGTTACAAAAGAATTCAGCCAAGTATTGGAAGCAGTGCTTCAGATCTTTAGCAGTGGTGGTGGGGTAGAGATTCTGCAGGAGTAGAAGTGCCTACCTAAGGCAACAAAGGTGGGAGGAAGACAGTCATTTAGTAAATCTAAGCCAAACAGATCTGAGGTTCGATCAAGAGGATCGGAGAATACCGTCCGTTTGAGTTTTGGTGGAAGATTTCCAAGAGGGAAGTCAGTTTGCAGAAAGAAGCAGTTACTAGAGGGTTTCTAGTCACCAAGAAACCCAAATCCAGCGGGAGAAGTATTGTTTGCTTCAGATCTGAGCAAAGATTGCTCGATATGGATTGAGGGATCAAGATAGATTGGATGGCATGTCCAACTATGTTATCTGGAAGATTAGAATCCTCTCAGTTCTGGATGAGTATGGTATCAAAGATCATGCAGAAAAGACACTTGTTGTACCAACCGACGCAGATCCACTCAAGAAGTATGAAGAAAAACAAGCACGGACGAAGAGGTTGATCATAGACGAAGTTAAGGATCACGTGATTCCTCATGTGACTGGTAAGAATACAACACATGACATGTGGTCGCCTTTGGAAGTGATGTACCAAGGAGATTTTGTGCAAAGAAGAATGCTTCTTGAAAATCAGATGCGGATGTTCCAAATGATGAAGGGTGAAGAAATTGATACATTCCTCTTCAGACCTCAAGTTATCTGTAAACAGTTGCTTTGCATGGGTGCTAATCTAGATGAAGGGCTCCTAGTGAGGACAGCCTTGAATGTTGTCTCTGAAGAATGGGAAACATTTGTCCAGAGCATTCTGGGAAGGGCAGTGCTACCATCATGGGCAGATATGTGGGTTATTCTCCGCCAAGAAGAGATCAGGAAGATCACCAAGAAGCAATCCAACATTGGAGGAAGCGGATCAACCAGAGTGAAGAACGAAAAAGAGGAGGATGCAACCATTGCATCAAGGGAAAAGAAGCAAGGGAAGAAGAAGAAGGACCTCTCAAAGGTCCGGTGCTTTAACTGTGGTGATCTTGGTCATTTCGCCAATAGTTGTCCTAAGAAGAAGGACAAAAGAGCTTCTGATTCCAAGGTTGCAGCAGCAAATGACGATGGCTCTGATGATGATGCAACAATGAGTGCTCACGCACCTCGAGAGAAGAGGTGAGGTGACATGGATATATAGAGTATCTAGATTGGGTGGCGAGATACTTGAGTCAGCCCTACTCTTGGATCACATACGAGCTACGAGAGCCTTAAGACGATAGCAGGATGAGTCGGGAGATGGTTGCAGATGACCACATTGAAGAGCAAGAGAGAGTTGTAGAGCTAAAGAGGGAGCAACGTGATGCAGAGGCAGCAGCAGTGTGGAGGCAGCAGCGCAGAGATGCTGATGGGACTTCAGCAATGTAGAGAAGTTGGGCTCACACAGTGCAGTGTTGCAGCATGACAGTGTCTCCAAAGGGACAGCGTGATTCAGTGTCCAGGAGGCTTCAGTGGTGAAGGGTAACTTAACTTGTCTATCAAACAGTTGGGCAAAGTCTTTTAGTTGCTTACTTCTCAACAACTGAGTTGCAGTGCAACAGTTAGTAGTGGCAGTGCTATGGGCAGCATGATGCAGCAATTTGAGAGGGAGCTGCAGTACAAATGTGGCAATGGCATAGGCAGCAGTACAGAGAGCAGCAAATGGAGGGCAGCAGGCCAAGCATCAGCAACACAAACCAAGTACTCAAGATCTTGTAATGCATGGTGTGGTGTATTGCTAGAACACACATCTGATGCTAAAAGGGAGTGTTGAGATTTTGTGTATTTGGGGTAGCATCAGTTGTGCTCTAGGTCCCAAATTTTGTCGAGGGACTAGAGTACACTTGATCTACAAGACCGATAAATGGATTTGAGAAATTTCAAGTTGTGTTGAAGTTATTCAAATAATTAATTATTTTTAATGGATTTCCTAAGTCTAACTTAGGAAAATAAAATAATTAAAGTGAATTAATTAACACATGTGTTGAAATTGTCTTAAATCACATGGATCAAGCAGTCTTTTAATCTCAGCCATTGATGGATGATTTAATCTCGGTCGTTGAAGGGTTCAACGAAAAATTATAAGAGAAAGGTTTGAGGGTCAGTTGAAGACACACAATTTCTATAGAACTGAGGAATAGATCTGGAATTCTAGGGCGGGTTTGCTAAGAATTTAGGGTGGAATTTCTTGCAGTGAGAGGTAGTATTGGCTGAGGGAATGATCTGATTCCAAGGGCCAAGAGACAACAAGAGGCAAGAGGAGCAACTCAAGGACAGCGCAGAGAAGCCAGGCAGCAGCTATGCAAGTATTGCGCAGCCGCTACGTAGGTGCTACACAGGACAGTGCAAAGGCATTGGGAGGCTTCAGAAATCACGTAGAGGGCCTTTTAGGACCAGCGTGAGGCTGTGAGACCCTTCAAAGGGTAACGCAGTCCCTTCTGGTGCATCGCATTGGCATTTGAGGGTAGCAGGGTTGGCACTGAGGCTTTAGGGGCAGCACTGAGGGTTTCTAGGGTCAGATCCGAGCTGAGTCTTGTAAATCCTATTTGAGGGTGTGGATCAGTCAAATATTTGGCACTAGATCTTCAGGTTAGTTGCAGATCTTATATCTTTTATTCTCTGTCGAGTTTTCCAAGGTTGGAACCCAGATTTGCTATACTCAGAATTACTTAATAATAAAACCCTCATATCTATTGAACTGATTTTCCCGCTTTGGGTTTTTCTAGGGACTTGTGTCCAAAAATCCGTGTGTCACTTTGTTGCATGAGTGAATTATTCAGTAAATGATCTGCATGTGTAGGTTGTAGTTGTGTTTATTTTCGATATTTTCTTAATCCAATTTCTGAAAATAACTTGTATATTAAATCAAGTAGGAGAAAATAAACCAATACACTGCAGTAGAATTTTCACACACACCCCTATTGTCACCACACATTCCTACTTCGTTGCTTTGCTCACACTAGCACTAGACCGCGTTGTGTCTTTTGCTGCGAGGTCAACTAATCTCGGATCTGACTAGGCCTCTGTAATAGGGCAACTGTTTCTTCCTTATCACGCCCTATTGTGGGGGTTGGGTGGGCCATCAAGTCCATTGTCCAGCCACGAACTGCTCTCGGCGCTTTCCTTTTTTTTAAATTGATCCCACTTGCCAAAAATTATTGAAAAAATTCAAACTCAACTTGTAATTCTGAGATCAGTTTTCAAAGATCTTGCTCTAATACCATGTTACATTTCCTGCGAACTTGGCACCCGATACTTAATTCCTAGCAAAAAAATTATTTACCGAATAAATACACAACTAGGTTCCTAACACAAATTCAACGAAAGAAAATTTAAATAAGCAATCTCATAAAATAATGACACAAACAAAATTTGCCCCAATCAAATCAGTTCATCATTAACAATGACTCAAAACCTATTTGGAATCTTGTCCTAGGATAATGGCCCAGCTAAGAAAATACAAAATACAAAATAAACTTGGATTTAATCCAACAAATCTACCCTAGATTGGTGCTTGATCTTCTCTAAAAATTTGGATCCCTCGCCTCTCTGCGCTCCCTCGGACCTAGCACTTTGGAGTATTTATGGCCCTTAGTATTAGAGCAACAATGCTACAACTCCCAAGAGTCTCAACCAATGTTGAAGGATCCTTCCCACCCCCTGAAATCAGGAGGCAGATTTTCATCTTGGACGGATCTGCCACTGATCCTCAAGCAGAGTTGTGGATCCAAAAATCAGATCCATAGTTCCACCTTTTTTTGGCGGTTCCTGGAAAAATGGAACCGCTACGACCCAATGTACAGTTCCAGTGGCCCGATCCATGGTTCTGGAATGAATCAACCATGTATTGGCCACAAAACACAAGCAGATCCTTCGTAGATCGCGAGCGGATCCAAGAGAAAGGCGAATGGTTCTGCGAACTTGATTTTTTTTAATTTTTATTTTTGGACTAGACTTGGGTTTTCGAATTGTTATGTGAGGAATTATGCTTCCCGAACACTCCTATGGTGCCCCCTTGATGCTTCTTAGATGCTCCCTGATGGTAATGTTAGATTCTTGAAGTAAAAGTGACATTCTCCTTTATCTTTCGTTTTCAGCCTTTTACTTAAATTTTTAACATTACCATGAAATGACTCGAGATGTTTGAGAGTGGTTCCAAGCTCATCAAACTTCATATGGAGAAAATAGAATTTTATATCTCATTCAAAATTCAGCAAACATAACAATTTTCAGGATTTCAAGATCAATGGGATAGTGGCATTTCATTAGATTACATCATGTATGAGAGCATGTTATTGGCATTTAATTAAGAGCACCAAGCCCTGTATGTACCCCTAGTGTTGGTGGTGTTGATTGTTGAACTCCTTTGTCAAGGCCTTAGCAAAACTGTACCCTTCACTCAAAGTCAAAATCATTGATGAAGCATGTTAAGCTTTTTTTATCATACTATAAGGCTTGGATTAGGCCATTTGATCAAAATTGGGCAATGTTGACTAATATCCCTAGAGAATCAAAGTAGAGGCAAAGGCTAGACAATGGGAAAGGAAACCAGATTCTAGATGGTTGATGCATCTAAATGGTCGATGCTCGATTAATTAATCATTGGTGTATATTGGATGCCATATCTATCTTGATTTATGTAGAAATACGCATGTTTTCATATCTACTACAACTAATTTGGTATTTTGGGTGTTTTCTTTTAATATAAATGCAAAAAAAATATGTATATATAATAGATGCTTTGCTTCATAGATTTTTGGAATATGACACTTTTTACGCTTTGCTTCCAAAAAACATCCCTGCTTCGTGCAACATTGGTCTCAACTTTAATTGTCAATCTGGGGTTTGTACAAACTTAAGAGGGGTCGGCACTATATGTGCAACAGGCATCGTCTCTTCCTTTCACTAACTTTTATGTAGGTGGAAGTATTGAGGTGAAATCTAGTTGCACGGAGACCAATCTAATTGTTTTGTGCTATAGGAAAAACTGAAACTGCAAGAAATGAAAGACCCGCAAACCTAAGCTAATTGCAATAAAGGAAGGCAAATTATTCTATTTGCAATGAAGTGAAAGCACACCTATATTATTTTGCAAGGAAAGCAAACACACTTGAAATAAAAGCTTGCAAACAGTAAACCCTAGTTCTACAAGAAAGAAGTAATTTCTATACCAATTCGAATAAAGACATCTACATTACGTCTCTACCTCTAAATTCCATTCTTAGGGTTCCAAGAGTGTTGTGATACATCAAAGGAGTCAAATAATGAGTTAGGTGCAATCTGATCGAGTTTTGGAGGCAAGTTGCAAACTACTACAGGAGTCCCTGTTTTGCTACAGGAGATAGTCCAACAAGCAAGGGAATATGCTAAATGCAAGATTGGAAAGAAAATAAGCTAAGGAAAGGCTATGAAATGATAAAGCACACATGTCCAAGTCATCACATCAGTTTGTGGCAAGGTTATTCCAACAAGGTGCAAGGATGTAGGGTTTCCTATAACTACAAAACAGAGTATTGCACAAAAACAGTAAACAATGAATGATGGGCAACAAATAAACAGCAACAAATAAAGTGAACCAAATGCATAAATAAGAATGTGAATTGAACAATGCAATCATGACAAATATCATCACCTAATGCTAAGATAATGTGCAAGAAAAGATTGCTCATAAACTAGCTAAATAACCATGCAAAAAAGTAATGTTCAAAACAAGTTGCAGAGATAAACAAACGCATGAACAGGAATGGTACAAAAAGAATCTTGAGCACAAGCCAAGGAAGCTCAGAACCCTTAAGGAAAAGCCAGACTAAGAGCTAAAATCAAAGATCATTTCCATTTACTGAAGAGTTGCTTGTACATAAAAAAAAATTGCAAAGCTTGAACTCCAAACTTCTCCTAATGCTCTACGTTGTTATTCTATTGCTCCTACTTGTTCTATTGGGCTACTCAAGCCCTCTATTTATACAAGATGGGTAGGGGGCGGCCTCCTTGAGGAGAGGATTGTCTTCCCTCCAAAATCCCTAAAAAGCAGGATCATGTTTCCTGGGTCACCACGCAACAACAAGGAGTATTTCCTGGGTCAGCCAAGTTGGAATCTTTTGTAGCAAGGAGCAAGCCCCACGAATATCTCTGGTTGGATCTCCTCAAAATCTATGCAAAATCCCCTTAATATCCTACACAATAGTCATGTTAGGCACATAAAGCATGAAAAATATCCTTGACTCTCCTAAGAACTCACTGAGCTAGAAAGTGTTATTATTTATTAAGTGCAAAAAGGAAGGTTTAATGTAGCCTTTATGTGCTTAGGAGCGGTTAGATGGGCCTTATCTTTCACCTAATTGGGAGGCCCATCATAACCCCCTACTGGAACCATTGCTCACCCTTTGAGCAACTTACTCTTCCTCTCCCCCCTGCTCCTCCTCATTCATTTCTTTGACAACTTGTTCAACATTCCATGCTATGCTAGAGTGGTTGTGTTTGCTGGGTCGAAACTTGCATTCTCTTCAATGTATTACCATTCGCTAGACTTCTCTTCCTGATTCCGACGTTTTTGAAGCCCTAGCAGCAGGGGTGGATTGAATCTAACCCTAATCCATTGGAATCCAAGCCTTCGAATGATCCTCTTGTACAAAGGAGTCTTGGCAACTGCAGCTTGTAATCTGTCAAGAGAGTGGTATTCTCTAATTTTCATTCTGTGGAGCAGTGCTTTCCATCTGCTTTGACAATATTGTGAGCTCTCCTCTCCTAACAATCTAAGAGAATCTTCAAAGTGGAGGATGGCCTCCACTTGCCTATGCTTGCAAATTTCCACTACTTTAGGATCTTTTTCCTGGATTGCATGAGCAGAAGTGAGGATGGATGGGTTTGGGTGTTCAGGTCTAATGCACAGTGGCTCTTTCAGCTCCCCATCCATGGTCTCTTTTACTTCTTCAGCTCTGATCTCCTCATGCATTAGCCAAGATGGTATGGCCAATTATTTTGCATCTCCCAAAATATGGGTTTGTGTCCCATATGGTCAAATCTGTGAGCACAAGGTTATGAAGGTAAACTTCATCAACCTTGGCTTTGTCTTCTATATTGCATTGTAGGCAGAAGTCAATGAAGTCCATGGTCTTCTATACAGAGATGGTTCCTTTATGTGAAATCATGTTTATCTGAAATTAACACCATTGTTCTTTCAAGAATAATGAGTAGGCCTTTGAAGGTTGTCTGCAATTGATTTCCTCTAAAGAGAGGTGTGCCATAGTGCCTAGAGTTGTTTCCAAGGTTGCAACCTAAGTGTCCCTTACTTGTAACAATCCTTGTGTCTGTTGTAATTGGCTTTTTAGCCGCTTCTTTTATTTATCAAGATGTTCCCTCCTATTTGCTTCATCCAACCTTAGGATCCATTTCTTGACCCATTTTATTCATCTCATCCTCCATTCTAGCAACATCAGCTACTCCCTTGGATTAGGCTATTCTCTTCCACCGGTGAGTTTCAACTTTTTCTTTATCCACCTTGAGTAGTAGCTGGATCACTAGGCGCTCAAGAAGCACTCTTCTTGATGTTCCTGCAAGAGGAGGATCATCTATTAATGTCTAAGCAAACTAGGAATGGGGTTTTCTTGGTTGCTTGCCTAATTTTTTAGCTTTCTGCAATTTTGCAGCCTTGCAGGTTGTTCTTATAGCAGGGCAACCTATTCCTATAGATGTACAATCTACCCCCATGTGGTTGTATTTGTTGCCTTATTTCTTCAAGAGGTGCTTGCATTTCTTTTATTTGTAACTCTGGTGCCCATAATTTTTGCTCCTTTACATCCTATAGTCCTTAATCTGGTACTCCACTTTATCTCGTCATCAATAGACAACAACGACCACCTTTTCAAAAGATTACTGGTTTTTTCTGATTCATCCTCCTACACATGGGAATAACTTTTAGACAAGTGGAGTTTGTTTGCCAAATTGTCCGAGACCTCTACTGATTGTTCTCTTTTTGCATAAACAATGTTTCCTTATGCTTCAAATGACTTTTGAGGGTGAGTCAGAGATTTCATACCTGATGCTTACCATGTCATAACGTTGGAGGTTGTGTTTTGTGTACTTGCAACAGTTTTCAAGGTATTGTTGCAGAATAAATAGTCTTGTAGCAGCTTCCAGGAAATCTTGTAGCTACTCAGGCCTATTTTTCAAAGTTGGAATGAGTGATTGTACTGATGGTGCTAATATGGAGTTGTTGACCCTTCTCTGGAAGTTGTGGTCTTCTTCAGAAATGTTTTTGTTTCTCTCAAACTTGAGCTTGTAGGATCTCTGCAAGCTGCTACAAGACAGTGTAGTCTCCTGTAGCAATCACAGAGGTCCCTAACCAATCCGAAATGGCAAGGAGACTTGATAATTCATGGAGGAACAAATGATGTTTATGGAGAGGACTTTGGTTGTGGATATGGCAGAGAAAAACAAGAAATTGAGCTGCTGCAAGGTTAGAAATGAAAGGCAGTGAAGGAGAATTTAGTACATGATGCATGGTGATGGAAAAGTTATATGTTAGGATGCTTCTAGTGCTCTCCTTTAGCTCAAGAGCAAAGAAATTCCTCAACCTATTTCTCAAAATTGGGTCATCCTAGAGCATTACAAGAGCTTCCTGTAGCAGTTCAGGGAGGCTGAAAGAAATCTGTGGGTAAGAGTTGATGATGGAGGTTTGATATGGTGGATGATGAAAGTAGGTGGAGATTAGTGCAAGAGTATTATATGGGCCCACTTGGAGTATTATATGGGCCCACTAGGTCCGCATGATCCCCCGAGTTTCCCTCTGACGAGTCCGATCTAACCTCTGAATTGGAACCTCCATCTTCTCCAATTCTAAGCTTATTTTCTAGAGCCACCATAAGGAGATTCATATTGTAGTTGATATTGACGAACACGCTTTTAGCTTCGCAAATCCCTTTTCTACCAAATTAAGATTATTTTGAACAAACTCATCAACCATGGCTAGGGTTCTGCAACTTTCTACTTAAACCACTTCCTAGATCCCCTGCAACTTTCCATGATACTCCCGAAAGAAATTTGCTCTGATACCAATATGATTTGTAAATTATCATGAATATTTCACTAAAAAGTTCATTAAGACAGACCTAATCAATAAATTGAATCTTATACTATGAAAGGCATATTCCTTTATATTCCAAATGTGTTAATTACTTATTTTTTGTTTGTGCTTGAAATAGATAAAAAAGAGAAAATAGAGAACAACAAATGCAATCACACACCACCCACAATGAACACAAAGATTTTCTCTGAGAAACCCTTACAAGAGAAAATCCAACTAGGAGGTGAGGTTGCTCTCCTCTCTTTTTTGGTATGGAAATAATGCAAGTAGAAAGGAGAAAGCACTCTCTATAGAGTTACCTATGACATGTGGCCTACTAGGTTGCTACAAAACACTAACTCCCTTTGTTATGCTCTCTAACTCCCATTCTTAGTTACTTTGCTCGACTATGGAACAAAATACAATCAAATATAATGAAACCCTTTCTCCTCCTAGTGGCTTGGTTTTAACATAGCCTGATAACCAACTAGGTGTTAGGTTTGACTCATTCAACTCTCAACCAGAGTTACAACTTGATCCTTCCAGAGTCCTCTTCATATTCCTCATGTGGCTAGCCCATTTTGCATGACTAATGGGGGTTAACGTGGAATCCTCTTGAAGCATGGTGGTCAAACCAAAAGGTCGATTTTTCGAGAGGCATAAATTTTGCATATGAACTCCAATTAACACATTTTTTGCACTGTTGGAAAGGTCTCTGATTGTAGAACAACATCATGGAGTCTGACACTCATGTAGGAGAGTTTTGACCCCAAAATTGTTGTTTAATTCCTTGAAATGGCTCTGGAAGGTTTCAAACGCCAATTCTCTAAACTAGGACCCACAAATAAAAACAACCCTACAAGTTGATTCCTCCAATTTTTCCACTCTAAAAGTATCAAAATACAGAACAAACCAAGGTTGCGTGGGAGTGGGAGTGAAAGTGAGGAGCGGGAGTGGGGAGCAACATTTTCAAAAGCTCTCAAGTCAGGAGCAAATTGAGAACGAATTTTTATATAATATATATTTTTATATATTTTGATGCATATATGTCAACAAAAGCATGTAGAATGATGAATTAGATATAAAAAGCATACAAACATGGATTAAACCATATAACTTCAATCATCTAGAAGTTATAATATTCATCAACCATGTCCACAGATTAGAAGTTCTCATTTATATAGCATATAAGGGTGCACATAACCAAAACAGCATCAAGTGCAATCCATTTCTTAACCGAAAATACATCAACAAATAGGCTCTAGATGGCCTCTAGCATCCACAAAAATCATGCTACAACAAATAGTTACATATCATCAAAATCATTGCCTATCTTGGGATCTTTGTCATTAATATCACCTTCTAAGCAATTAACGTAAGATAGAAAAAATGTAGCATGTCAAGACAATATTTTGTTTGAGTGATGGGTACATTTTTAGTAGGCTCATGATAGAGGAGTTCGACAACCAATGTCACTAACATCAAGGTACATAGAGGGCTTGGTGCTCTTGATTAAATATGAGTCCCATACCCTAGTACATGATAAAATCCATTGGAAACATTGCAATCCCCCCAATCCTGAAATCCTGAAAAATTGATAAGTTTGTTAGATTTTGAGTGAGATCTAAAATTCTACTTTCTCCATATGAAATCCAATGAGGTCGGAACCACTCTCAAACATCCCAAGTCATTTCATGGTAATGTTAAAAATTTAAGTAAAAGGATTAACATTACCATGAATTACATATCAATACTAGGGACATAAGCTTGAATATTAGGCTGCCCTACTCAAAAACTCTTGTTTCTTTGAAAAAAAGATTATGTTTGGAACATCTTTGTGACAAAAATTTTGTGAAAAAACCAAGGAGCGAATTTCAGGAGTGCGCTCCAGGAGCAATTCAAAGGGAGGGAACCGCTCCCCCGCAACCCTGGGACAAACAACATAATAATCCAATCTAGATCAGGGATAGCATCCGATGATCTGGCAACTTAGTATATAAGACAATTGACACCCAAGGAAAGTTGCAAATATTTATAGTCTTTAGTTGAACAACCAGAAAAATGTGAGACGAGTCATTTAAATACATTATAAAGGCGGTCAATTGCCATCATACTTTTGTCAGAGGCTTACCTCTTCATCATTCAAATATGAATCAAGAAAATATAATGTTGGAAAAGACCGCAATGTTCATATTCAAAATGTAAAGAAAATTGGACGAAAAAAGTATAAAGGGAGAAAAGAAATTGGCCTCAAATGTTCCCTAAAACTCTTTTTGACATTCCAAATAAGTGGATCAAATTGAGAAAGCAATAGGAGATACAGTCAACTCAAAAGTACTAAAGGTCAACTTCATTAAAGCCTTTCAATTGAAGGCAGCAAATCCAAGTATATAGCCCACGCTAAATAACATTGCGAATTTTATTGTGAAGAAGAAAGACTCTAAAGCTGTTTCATTCTCTTCTCAAAACCAGCAACAAAATGCAGGCAGCTTGAGGAATCAAATAAGGGAACATTATCAAATACAATCTAATTACTCGAAAAACATTGCAGATTTTCTTGTGAAGAAGAAAGAAAGTCTCCGAAGCTGCTTCATTGTCTTCTCAAAACCAACATTAACAAAATTCAGTCAGCTTTACGAGTCAAAATAAGAGAATATTATCAAGTACAATCTAATTCAGTTAGAAAAGGAATGAACAATTGGTAAGAGATTTGTACAGAAAAAAGGACCATATAAAAGTAAACAAATGTATTGCAAGGTTGAGTTGAGTCAACATCAAAGAAAAACCACTCAATGTTGACAAGTCAATGTAAGAAGGTAATGTGTATTCCTCTTATTATACTGAAGTCATTGAATGATATCAATAACAAGAAGAAATGAAGACCGCTGAATAGATGAATGTTGAAAGAAAACCTAGGCATATCAACATTTTCATTGATAGCCAACATTATGATGGTCCCCTACAGAAAAAGAGATAGCTAAGATTTATTATTTGTTGAAAAAATACCAGGATATCTTTGCTAGAGACAACATGGATAAGAAAGGCCTCATAACAGATAAGACATGAAGCTTTGATCTAGTTCCCAGCACTAAACCAGTAAACTAAAGATCATATAAATTGCCATACAAACATATAGCAATGGTAAAGATGAAATTTAAAAAATGTAGTGCACAAGTATCATTTTCCTGGTAGACAAATCACAATGAGATCCCAATCATTGTGCTTAAGTTATTGTTGTTCAACTTGTGAAAAGAAGTCCTACAAAATTATGGGTTTGCAGATGAGCTTGTTGGCATACTAGTTGGTTACAAAAGTTTTTCATGCTCTGATGGGTTTTCTAGTATAATCAAGTATGAATTTCTCAGGAAGACCAGCAAACACCTACCTTTTTAACCGGACATGGATCATTTTCTTATAAAGGTATGCATTTGGACTTAGAGCTTTAACTGTCTTTGAACTTTAGGAAAAGTAGCTTTGCTAAACCTCAATGGAATTCTTCTACGACATGTTTGCAAAGGTATAAAAGCTGGCACAACAAAGATTAAGATCATTCTTCATTAGAGACTTCCTAAAAATCAGACACAAGTCAGATCCTTATCAGGTCATAGAGGCTATTATAGAAAACTTCCCTGATATTACTCAAACTTACAACACGATTGGATGAAATATTAAAGGAAGTTATCAAATTTGTATGGACTAACGACCAATCAAGTTTTAAAGGAAAAGCTTGTCGAAGCTCCATTCTTAATTTCCCTGACTGATCTAAATTTTTCCATGTATGTATATTTATCTAAATCTTCACACAAATATAAGGTAGACAAGCTCTCCTAGAAGTCCATGATAAGATGGGAATTTGGAGGACTTCTAGGACAACCCCAGATGGGACATGAATGGATTTCTCAAAACAATGATTTTTCAAATTTCATTTTTGTAAAATTTTAGGGTTGGAAAGTACCATTTAATCTTTTTTTCTTTTGGATTTTTAGCTAGCATGTTATCCTTCAACATAATCTTTTCTTAGCTAACTTGTTCTCTTTCAACATAACCTTTCTTCCTTAAGCTTCTGTAAATTTATGTAGATGTTCTATGCTTGATGCAACTTTACTTTTCACCACAGCAATCACATAAACAATCAAGTAAAATGTTGATAGAACATACCAGTGGATCTATAGAAGACAAACCAAAGACAGAAAAATGTAGTGGTGCATTACGACGGTCAACAAGATGCTTCAACTAGCGAAGTCTCCTTGCTCAGCCAACCTAGCATGTGTCACAACAGCGCTCAAAACAACCACACGGTCAACTCAAAGTCAACCCCAGAAAAGTCAACATTGCCCCAACAGCAACAACACCAGCAACAACGGCAGCAACGGCAACAACACCAGCAACAACGGCAGCAACGACAACAACAGCAGCAACAACAACGACAACAACGACAGCAACGGCAACAACAACAGCAGCAACAACGTCTTCGTCCTTCTTTCCCACGTGTGAACTGAAACTGCCTCCAAGGAGCTCAAACCAATCAGAAGAGGAGAGATGATGTGTGAGGATGAGGTGAGTGAAAAAGTCCTCCAATGTTGACTCTATTTATATCAATCACTGAGGTGTGTGACACATCTGCTGGGGGTGTAAAACCTTAAGGCCGACCTCTCCGAAAGAGGAACCCAATACAAATATTGGTATCTTCATCTGAGCATCACAACATGGAGTTTGGACCTAGTTGTCCAATTTTAACACTCCCTCTCAACTAGGGAGAATTCCATCCACCTATGCAATCAAACATCGTGCGTCATCCCGTCGTAAATTGCTTTGCTGGCCTCTTTATTTCAGAACAGTAATGGGTCAGTCACAAAGACATCATTCCCGGCTGACAGATTCAACCCAGAGGTCTGAAACCTCCATAGGACTCACAAAGAGTCTCATACCAACCCGAAGTTGGTTTATCTGACCCGAAGTCAGTAGGAGGTCTAAAACCTCACTTGGACTCAACAGAGTCATATATACTATCCCGAAGTTAGTCTCATTGACCCGAATTCAATTGGAGGTCCGAAACCTCACATGGACTCAAAGAGTCACATACCAACCCGAAGTTAGTCTCACTGACCCGAAGTCAGTTGGAGGTCTGAAACCTCACATGGACTCAAAGAGTCACATACCAACCCGAAGTCAGTAAGAGGTCTGAAACCTCACTAGACTTGATCCCAGATCAAGTGGTTGGACACGTGCCATCCTAGATAGAGAGTACGACAATCTCTGATGCGTCCATCAGTATTTGCTACTAGTCTCTAGCTTTTCCCACCTCATTGGCCAAATGTGAGGTACTTCCCATGAGTCCAAAACTCAATGGGTAGGATGCATACGAGGCACAGATCATGAGAGGTGAACCTACTCAAATATCATAAAGGTGGGGCAGAAGCACCACACAAGGTTCGGTAAGCCTAGCCCTGTGTGTGCTTATAGCTCCGAGGAACTATCCCCAAGGCCCCCCCAAAGCTCCCTCAGAATAGGGTCATTCCACGATTCCAAGATTCTCACGGAAGGATAGGAACATGACCTTCCCAAAGGGCATTGTGAGAATATCTGCAACTTGCTCATCAATTCCTATATGATCAAGCCTTACGGCGCCTCGCTGTACCATATCCCAGATAAAGTGGTACCAGCCATCAACATGCTTGGATCGTTCGTGGAACATGGGATTCTATGACAAACGAATCCCCCTCAGGTTATCACAAAGGATAACAGTGGCATCTAGCACATGCTCGAACAGCTCACTGAAGAGCTTTCGCAACCAAGTGACTTCACAACAGGCCATACATTGTGCAATGTATTCGGCCTCAGTGGTGCTCAATGTTGTCGACTTTTGTTTCCTGCTCGAAGCAGATCTACGTGCGAAGCAGCATCCAGATGTGCCCTTGCGATCCACCACACTACCAGCCCAATCAGCATCAGTATATCCAAGGAGTGTCATGCTCCCGACAGTGTATCTCAGCCCATGATCTATCGTGCCCCAGAGATATCTCAAGAGTTTCTTGGCACCAACCCAGTGAATGTTATGATCAACCATGTGTTGACTCTTAAGTGTTCACTGCACAACATACGTCCGGAAGGGTGTTCACTAAGAACATCAGGGTCTCTACGAGTTGAAGATACTCAGTAGGATTTTCTAGCACGGGCCCAGCAGCGCTGCCACTCAACTTCTTAAAGTTGAGCTCCATTGGTGTCAACCCGGACTTACAGTCCACCATACTAAATCTTTCCAGAAGCTTCACACTGTATTTTCCTTGAGAAAGGAAAATCTTGCCAGGTCTCTGCCAGACCTCCAGGCCTAGGAAATAGTGCATCAGTCCTAGGTCCTTCATCTCGAACTCAGCAACGAGCTCCCTCTTGCACTGATGAATGAGAGGGTCAACACCTGTCAGAAAGAGGTCATCCACATACAACACCAGAATGACAAGCTTCCCTTTGACAACCTAGAAGTAAAGGTTCGGATCAGCATTACTTCGAGTGAAGCCCAGCTTCATCAAGTAGCTATCTATCCTCTCATACCAAGCTCTGGGTGCTTCCTTCAACCCATAGAGGGCTTTCTTCAACCTGCAGACATGGGTGTCCCGATCTTGGACTTTGAACCCCAGAGGTTGCTCCACATATACCTCTTCCTTTATCAAACCATGCAGAAATGCGGTCTTCACATCCATCTGATGAAGACTCCATCCTTGCGTAGCAGCAAGGGCTATAATAGATCGAATGGTGGTGTATCGAGCCACAGGTGCCAATATGTCATCATAATCTATGCCTTCCTTTTGAGAGAAGCCACGGGCAATGAATCTTGCCTTGAATTTTTCAGTACTTCCATCATATCCATGCTTGACCTTGTAGAGCCATTTCGAGGTGACAATTGCTTTGTCCTTCAGTCTTGGAACCACATCCCAGACATCATTCTTCATAATGGACTCATACTCTTCATGCATAGCATCCTTCTAGACTTGATGCTTTACGACTTCTTCAAAGGATCCAGGCTCGGATTGTACAATAGTACTCATGGCTGCTAGATACCCTTGGTATCTACTCGACTTCTTGCTTTCATGGAATGTCTCCCTTTTTTTTGGGGCTACATGTCCCTCAGCATCCTCAAGAGTGTCCCTGATCCATGATGGTCTCTTTCCCAGTGAAGGAGGTGGATCAATCGGGTCCATCGATCCTTCAACATCAGGCATTGTTTCATCCTTCGGTTCTTCTTGATTTCTAGGCCTTGCTTCATGATCTTCCTCAGATCTCAGAAGATTGACTACTTTCCTCAGGGAAGTATCTTCGTCAAAGGTGACATCGTGACATATCTCCACTTCCCTTTGACCAGGCACATATAATCTATAGGCCTTCGAAGTTTCGTTGTAGCCCACAAACATTGTGGTCTCCCTCTTGATGCTGGCTCCTCTGCAAAAGTTCTTGAACTCGTTCGTCTCATATTCACTGCCATTATCGGTCTGTCCAATAGCATCTCATGTCATTGCTCCCAGTGGACTTCCTCCAACCTGGTAGAGTGTATCAATTCTAGACCCAAACGTGATAGCTTCCTTGAAGCTCTTCTTCCACATGTGCACCTTTCCATCAGTGAATGCCACATTGAAACCTTTGTCTTCCATGGCCGATATAGACACGAGGTTCTTCTTCAAATTAGGTACATAGAGTACATCCTGCAAGCGGAGGATTTGACCTTGAGACAAGTGGAGGGTCACAGTCCCTGTCCCTTTCACGGGATATGTGGCATTATCTCCGAGGATAATTTCCAGATTGGTATCCTTCTCAACCATATCAAAGAGTGCTTCCTTGAAGCCAGTGATGTGCCTTGAGGCACCACTATCTATCAACCAGACATCCATAGTGTCGGGTGGAGATGCAGCAGAGAGGGCAAATACAAGAATGAATTCATTTCTTTTATCAACAACATTTGATTCCTCATACCTGGAATTTCTTGACCTTTTGAAAGGTTGATCATTTCCGCCGAAGGGAGCCTTCCTCCTTCCCTTGAACCTGTTGTTCCTTTGATTGTCATCACCATCGGGAGAATCCTTCTTGAAAGGACATTCTCTAGCATAGTGACCTAGCCTATGACAAGTGTAACACTTGCCCTTCTTTCCTTGTGCCCCTACTCTTCCTTTGATCATTGGACCACCAAAGTTCTTCTTTCTAGAATGAGCAGTGTAGGCAGCATTCCCTTCATTTTCATACTCCTTCATTCTTGTCTCTTCTTGAATGCATCTCGACAGTACCTCGTCAAAGTCAGGTATCACATTATTATTGAGAATGGTAGTGTTGAACACATTCCATTCGGATGGGAGCCTTCCAAGTGCAGTGAGTACCATCTCTCGATCAGCTATTGTCTCCCTAATAGCCAACAAATTGTTCCTGATCTCGGTCAGCTTCAAAAAGTATGATTGGACAGACTCATCCCTGCCTTTCTTCATATTCTTCAATTGATTCTTGAAGAATAGTACTTGATTCGCATTGTTGGCCTTGAACATGAGAATCAATTTATCATACATCTTTTTGGATGTGCCCAACTCAAAGATGTAGGCCACCAGACTTTTATGAATGGATTCCCTAATCATCAGCTTTGCTTTGATCTCCCACTTCTTGTACTTTGTTTTGGCAGCAGCAGTAGCAGTGGATGGAGGTTCTTGGATTTTACCATGCACACAGTCCATGACATCTTGGTCTTCCAATTTGAGATCCAATATCATCTTCCAAGCATGGAAGTCATCCTTTCCAGTCAATTTGTCATCCTCCTTGAAACCATAGTTTGTGGAACCCATTTTCCTCTTCGGTGATTGCTATAAATTAGGGCTTGTCTTACCTCAGCTCTGATACCATGTAAATTTATGTAGATGTTCTATGCTTGATGCAACTTTACTTTTCACCACAGCAATCACATAAACAATCAAGTAAAATGCTGATAGAACATACCAATGGATCTATAGAAGACAAATCAGAAACAGAAAAATGTAGTGGTGCGTTACGGCGATCAACAGGATGCTTCAACCAGCAAAGTCTCCTTGGTCAGCCAACCCAGCATGTGTCACAACAGCCCTCAAAACAGCCACACGGTCAACTCAAAGTCAACCCCAGAAAAGTCAACGTTGCCCCAACGGCAGCAACACCAACAACAACGGCAACAACAACAGCAGCAACAACGTCTTCGTCCTTCTTTCCCACGTGTGAACTGAAACTGCCTCCAAGGAGCTCGAACCAATCAGAAGAGGAGAGATGATGTGTGAGAATGAGATGAGTGAAAAAGTCCTCCAATGTTGACTCTATTTATATCAATCACTGAGGTGTGTGACACATCTGCTGGGGGTGTAAAACCTTAAGGCCGACCTCTCCGAAAGAGGAACCCAATACAAATATTGGTATATTCATCTGAGCATCACAACATGGAGTTTGGACCTAGTTGTCCAATTTTAACAACTTCCCACCTCCTAATTCTTCATGATATCATTATAGCATGGGGGAATAAGTTTGAAACTTAGGTTTTCAAGTGCCAAAAAGTTTCCTTTGTTTTCATTTTCAATTTATCCCAAGTTTATGTCATAGCTTCCTTATTGGGCCCCTTATAACACCCAAATACACTAATACAACAATTTTTATGTGGTTGCTAGCTAAATTTAATATAAAAATTACAAATAGAATTCTCTAGAAGATGAAAAAATATAGTTATCTAGAAACCCTATGAGCATCTTCTTTTCATTAGAAAGGCACTTCATTCACTCATTCCTCGCACAATGTTATGAAAGATGAGCTTCCTATAGCAACAGCAAGGATTTTATTTGTGTTTTGGAGCGTGGGCAGCAAGATGAAGGGCGTGGGCAGCAGCTAGTTGGGTGAGTTTTTCATTTCCTAATTTCGCAGCATTCATGGCTTCTCAAAGTTAAGTTTCAAGAGCCCCTAAATCCACTCAAGCAACTAGGCAGCAAGAATATTATCCTCTATGGAAGTATGTTACCAAAGTGAAGCAGATGGGTTTCGCTGGTACATGGAAATGGAAGTGCAATTTATGCAAAAATGAAACGACCTTCAAGGGCTCTTACACAAGAGTGAAGGCTCACATTTTGCATGAAGATATAAAGGGTATTGATGTGCGTGCACATACAAAAATCCCAGAGGTGAGGGCTAAATTCAAGAAAGAGAGAGATGATGCTCAAAGGTTGAAGGATCAAAGAAACAAAATCGGCACGGCCACTACCAATCTTCGTATGTCTGATAGCATTGAGCCAAGGATTGTTCAGGAAGCAAGAAAGAGGAGGGCACTAGAAGTAGAAGCAGAGTTATCAAAGCCATCAATTCCAATTCAAGACAACAGATAGTGGAAAATGCTTAATAGTTAAGGGTGAGAAGAAGTTGACTCAAGAGTGGCAAGGGTCATATTTTCTTATGGCATCCCTTTTAATGTGGTTTGATCCCCATATAGGAAAGATTTGGTGAGAGCGATTAACAAAGCCCCTCAAGGTTACAAGGGGTCAAACTATGAAAAAATCATAACAGTTTTGCTAAAGAAAGAGAGGCAAATTCTTGATGATGTTCTAAAAGCAATTTATAACTCATGGAGTAGTACAAGGCTTTCCATTATCTCAAATGGCTAGACTAATACAAGACGTAGGCCTTTGATTAATGTCATTGCATCATCACTAGAAGGAGCCATGTTCATCAAAGCAAAAGATTGTTCAGGTGAGATAAAGGATAGTAAGTTCATTGCTGATATTTTAATTTTTGCTATTGAACAATTAGGTCCAGAAAATGTGGTGCAAGTTTTCATAGATAATGCACATATTTACAAAGTTGCAGGATTAATTGTTGAGAGTGAATACAACCACATATTTTGGACTCCTTACATTGTCCACAATTTGAATCTGATTTTAGAAGAGATTGAGGCAAAAACATAATGGATTAAGGAGGTCACAAGGCAGGCTAGGGTGATTATAAAATTCATCACCAACCACCACCAATCTCAAGCAATCTATCGAGAATACTCCAAATTGGAGTTGTTGAAATTTGTTTTGACAAGGTGTGCCTCAAACTTCATCATGTTGTGTCAGATTCAAAGAAGGGAAGTATAGTGAGGAGGGTGTTGGTTGATAAAGATTGGTGGAGCAAGATTGATTTCTTGCTCAAGTTCACATCACCTACATTTGATCCTCTCCAAGATGCAGACACAGAGAAACCTTTCCTAGGAGAGATTATGATGGCATGGACACCATGCTTGAAAAAACTATGGAAATTATTACACAAGTTTATCCCACTCTTCTTTTGTGGATTTTGATTTTGTTGAACAAGTGAGGTCCATTATTGTTACCAGGTGGAATAGCTTCAACACGCCATTGCACACTTTGGCACATGCTTTGAATCCAAAATTTTATGATGAAGAATTCATCGTTGAAAGCAATGAAAGAGGAAGGCTCCACATAAAGACAAGGAGGTGGCCAATGGAGTGAAGAAAGCCTTTCAGAGGATGTTTCTAGCTTCTTTACAAACTGATGTAAGGCAAGAATTTGCCTATTTTGTTGTTAGATTAGAGAATTTTGCAAACATATTAGCTTTGGATAAGAGGAGGACCATGGACCCAGTTAAGTGGTGTACTTGTCATGGGGCAAGTGGTGTTCATTTGCAAAGTCTTACCACTTGTATTCTATCAAAGTGGCAAGTTCTTCATTAGCAGAACAAAATTGGAGCACCTACAATTTCATTTATAGTGTGAAGCGCAACAGGTTGGGATCGCAAAAGGCAGAGGACCTTGTATATGTGCATTCAAACCTATGCCTTGTGTCTCATAGGGGTGAAGAATATAAAAGTGGACCTCATAAAGATTGGGATGCGGATGCAGAATATGCAGATTTAGAGCTCTCTCTTTCTGCTCTTGATATTTGTGCCAATGGTGATGCAAGTGCAACTGGAAGTTGTTGAGAAATCTAGGGGCAACAAATTAAGTAATTTCTCTTACTTTGATAGTTACTTGTGATGTATTTTTACTTAAATTGATTAAATTCTTCTTTTACTTTATTATTATTAGTGTTCTTTATCATCAAATAGCTACCAAACAATAAAATCAATGGGACAATAGGAACCAAGATGTAGGTTATCAGCCTGTCCTCTTGAGAGGAAAACCCACAAGAACTCTTCTCTTCTTATAGAACTTCAATTAATGAATTCTAAGACCTGAGACCCCTAACCAACACCAAGGCAAACTGCTCTTCCTTCAACCCAAGTCAAACTTGCCTTATAACTGATGCAATTTCACTTTGATCAATATTTTGGATCTGTGATGATGATTACAACTTCAGCCTACTTCTCTGCAATTCTCGGTCTACCTACAACTATCACAAACTTGCACGTGTGAGTGGATTGTAGATAGGAGTCTCCTTTTTACCTTCGTTGGGTTATCTTCTTCCTTCTTGGAAATTCGGTCCTCAAAACAAATCTTATTAACACCAAAAATAACTTCTTGTAGGGACTGCAATTCAGATTTCCTACAGTAGATAGAAGCCCAAATTCACCTCGCATGTGTGAGGGATTTCAACCCAAAACAGATCCAAAAAATTCAGTGTTCTTCTGTTGGTTTCACCTCCTCTTCTTCACTCTTCTTAGGTCTTCTTCCTTGCCTTGATCGAACTACTTTTTGTGATGAATGAATAATCTCTTCAAGTGAGGCCAAGTGTTCTATATATAGGCTTCTCAAGTGTCCAATAGGTCAACTTGTCCTTCTAGATAGGCTAACTGCTCCTTTTGAAGGCCAACTTGATTGCTAGCACATGACAAGGTCTTGGAGGGTCTTTTAACTCTATATTTGACTCGATTAAATATTATTTACAATATGTAACATGCCCAAATGGGTCTTCAATACATGACAATGACTCAATTGACCTGTAGAATAAATGAAAAGCCCTAGAAGCACTCAATAAGTGCTTGACCTAAAATAAATTTCCCTTGAGCATGAAACCCATGCCTCAAGAAATAACAATAATAAATTTATTTTCTCTTTACATAAAATCATGATTGCATATGTCACTATTTTCTCAAATTGAAGAATTCTCATAAGAAGAGTCGGATTGGTAAGCCATCTCATAAGCTACTTCCTTAGCTTATGCCAGAGCATCATACTAACCAACATTGTCACATAGCAAGGCCTTAACTAACAACATCAAAGCACAATGCTGGCGAGACCAATGACTGACAGACATCATCGTGATTGTCTCTCAAGGCACATACCCCACCCGGGTGTTCATAGGGTATGTCCTTTAAGGACAATTCCTATCTTGGAATGACACATCCTCAAGGAATTTCCTCTTCGACTACTCTTATCTTGGATGCCCTACCTCATCCTTAAAGAGTATCGAAATCAGTCTTAGATGCTTACACAATCCTCCATTCTTTCTTCACATTATTTAGACAAGAATGATGTGTTTATCTCTCCCTCTCAACTAGGGAAGATATACTCATTCCTATAAAAGGAATATACCCAAGCTCCCTCTTAACTATGGACTTGTTTCAACAGTAGCTCTTTGGTGGAGATCATGGTACTATCAGCTGCTAGTAGAGCTCCTCCTCTCGATGTTACGAACTTCATCTTCTTCATTATGAAGCCTTCATCTTCTAGTTCTTCATAGGGAATTGACCATCCATCACTTTCCTTCACAAACATATCATTCATGTCATCCTTTTCTTCATCAGAAAGTGATCTTCTAGTCCACATCTTAATTTTCTTCATCCAACTACCTCTTTCCAAGTCATGTTACTTTCAAGATCTTCCATCCATTCTCAGTTGTAGCTGACATCTACAACTTTCTTTCGGTAGCCCTGTTTCAACCCAATCAGATGTTCAAAAAATCAAAATGAACATCAAATCAAAGTTACCTTTTATGATGACCTTTCATCATGACATTTGCTTGCTTGCAACATCAACATCCTGCATATTCATAAACACATCTCCAAGACTTTCAATGTCAAGGGTCTCCTTTCTTTACAGACATTATCAAGGTCTTCATACCTTCTCTATGGAGATGTCATATCCAATTCTTTTAGTCATCGGATGTTGATTTCTTATCTTTTCTTACGCGATTACAGTTGCATCTTTCACGACCTCTTCTTTCTTCATATATTGCTCCCCAGGAACTTCCATCCATAGTTCCTTCATCTTTATCAACCACCTCATATTCCATATGAGGACATATTATGTTGATTTCATCTTGTCAATATGCGAACCATGCCTTCATGCATGTTTCCAAAGGAAGAGATCCTTTTTCTTTGATCATGCTCATGAGGTAGAGCATTCACCCACGTTATTTGCAACTATATGATGACATGACTTAATCTATCAAACATATACATACCTCTTTTCTCCTTTTGGTCATCTAGAATTCCTTCGGCAACTTCCTTTCCTTGTTCGAAACTTCTTCAACCATGCTGCATTCCTTTGTCACCATACCATCATCCTTTTAACCAATGAATCTCATACAAGGTGGAATTCCCAGCGAAACACTTTCTTCTTCCAAGAGAGGTGAACCTTCTAATGAAGATTCCAACGAAGGATATTAATTATCCTCATTCTGCAAATGCTCCTTCCTAATGATGATGATGTATGATGATTTCTTTTTACCATGCTAGATGACTTTCTTCCAACCATATAGATTACTTACGCTTTCAATGAGGTTACCAAGAGCTACTTCCTTTTTATGATGACTACTACATCCATGTAGACTTCTACTTCAGTTATCCTTACAAGCTTCTGTAATGATGTCATGAGCTCTTGCTTCAATCGTATGTTTCTAATACGATGACATCTCCTAATATGATGCACCCTATCATACTTATAATGCTTTCCACCATTAGAGCTATCTTTCACAAAAACTGAAAAGAACAAAGTGAAGGATATTATCTCAGTCATAGTAGAGATCTTTCACTTCCTCCTCCTTTGATTTCTTCTTCTTGGGTTCTTCCACTTCTTCGGTAACATGGGCTTCATTCCTTCCTTTCCTTTTGTTGTCCTTCTTGAATTTTGGACTACCTCTCTTGAAATGCCCATATTCTTGACAGCCATAGCATTGGATCTTTGACATGTCGATCTTCTTCTTTTTTTGAGGACCAAATTTCCCAAACTTCCCCTTTCTCCTAGCCATGGCAACAAATGCTTGAACTTGTTCACTTGATCCTACATCACTTTTTGCCTTCAGCGTGGTTTCTTCAATCTTACACGGTGACTAAAGTTCACTGAATGGGGTGTCTTCCTTCTTTCCAAAGATGCTTGATACAAAGTTGCCCCATTCATCAGGTAGTGCATTGAGCACCACAGTGGTCATCTCTTTGCCAGACATTATTTCCCCCAACTCTTGCATTTGGTCTCGTATTTGTGACACCCTCATAAGATATGAGGCTATCCCTTCTTACTTTGATACCCTCATCTTATATAGCTCAGTTCTCAAAGATATCACTTCTCCTGCAGTGCTTACGGCGAACAATTCTTATCATAGATGTCTTTTGACTTCTCCAATTTTGCTACATAGGGGATAAGAGAATCCTTGATTGATTCTATAAGGATTCTTTGACCCCTTATCTCCCTCTTCATATACTTTGCTAGATCTTGAGCTTCTTCTTTTGGTGGTTCAGTGATTGAACCCTTAACATGCCCAACAACTTCATTTTCTATGAGGATCAAATATGTCCTCTTCTTCCATGCAAGGAAATTTGATGACCCGAGCAACTTGTTGCTTTCTTTCCAAAATGAGGTCATTTTGATAGCAAATTCAGACATAAATATACTCCTAGATGATGAAATATTCAACTTGAAGCCTTTCTTGATGATGTTGATAATAGGAGATGTCTTCTGGATGAAGATGTCTTCCTTCAAGTATGCTATGATAGTGATCCTTGACTCAAGAAGAGAGAGATCACCTTGATTCCTTGATGATGATGACAGTTCTTCTTCCTGCTTCCCTTGGATGTAGAGACTTCAAGATGCTTCAATGTGTAGTCCTTCTTTGAGTGGAGGAAGGGTCTTTGAGATCTTCTTTGTGATGATGCTTGAAAAATGTGTGAGCTTCTCAAGAATGCTTCAAGAGTAGAACCCTTCTTCGAATGAGCTAGGGTTTTGAGGTTTTCTTTTCTTTGAGATGTGATGAATGGTTTTTCTTGTTTAGATTGCTTGTCCCTTATGTATCTCTTTCTTGATAGTTCAATGTCTTCTTTGATGTCTTGACTTTTGATATTCCTTTTGATGGTCCTTCCACAAGTTTCCTTTCCTTGTCTTGTCACCTTAGCTCTAATACCATGTTGAGAAATCTAGGAGCAGCAAATCAAGTGATTTCTCTTATTTTGATAGTTGCTTGTGATGTATTTTTTCTTGATTAAATTCTTCTTTTACTTGATTATTATTTAGTGTTTTGTATCATCAAACAGCTACCAAACAATAAAATCAATGAGACAATAGAACTTAAGTCACCTAACACAGGGACACGGGACACGAAGGACACGCGGATTCGAGTGTCGAACACGGACACGGTGACCCCCGGAACAGGACACGTCCGAACACGTTATATATATATATATATATATATATATATATATATATATATATTAGAATATAGATATTTCTTACACAAATTAATACAAATTTATTGATTCAAACATGGATCTTCATCTAGATGTAAGTTTTACAAAGATACAATCATAGTAACATTATGCATACATATTGATATTATCATATTACAAATACAATTGTGACATATTCATCAATGATCCAATAGGAGAAAGACAAGATACTGTAGTTTTCTCATTAAGTCATCAAAATCAAAATGTGTTACATAGCTAGTACAATGCCAATGGCAAATGCCAAATAGAAATAGAAAATACAAAACAACTACAAGTCTACAAGCCTCAAGGCAGTAGGTAGTTCATGAGTCACGAGTCATCAATCTTCATCATCATAATCAGCATCACTGTCGTCATCATCATGGTCACCACTGCTCTCCTTTGTTGCATCTTCCTCCTTTGTATCCAATGTCATCTCTACATCTGTTGGTGTGGAGGATGACCCCTCTACAATATCATCATCATCAAATGTAACAGCCTCTAGCACTGGCTCATTGAGATCCAAGTTGGTCGATGTCAACTCAACACTGTTGTCCAGACCCATATCATCAGGAAAGACATCCCACATCTTTGTCTTCCCCTTCAACCACTCATCCCTATGTCTGTAAATAAGACAAAAGGTCGATGTGCACATACACCATTGTCTCTGCCCTGGACTGCTCAAGCCTACTCTTCTTGACACTATACAAATTCCCATATGTGCTTCAATTCCTCTCACAACAAGAGGATGAAGTCACCTGAGAGAGGAGCCTCATGGCTAACTGTTGTATAGGAGGGCTTGTTGCCCCATGAGTTACCCACCAAGAATAGGGCTTCTTAGACCCCCTCTCTCTAATCACATCATATCCTGCAAATCGACCAGTACCAGTGGAAAACTCTAGAAAGGCATCATCCACCTCATCAAGGGATGCTCTATCCTGAAAAATCCGCCTGAATGCATATTTCCTCCCCTGTGAGATTTCACCATCCATGTGAGGAAGGAATCTGCGGGAAGGTCCACCATTGAGCCACTCATGGTTGTACTATTTTGGGTTCAAGAAGTGAGCCAAACAATGCAAAGGTGTGCAATTCTTGTCCCATTTGCTGACAAGAATATCCTGCATGGTGGTGAAGAAGGCCTCTGGTGATATCTCATACTCGGGACACTCACTCTGTAAATAAAAGTTCCTCACAGACTCAATCATGGAATCCCATTCCTCATAAACCTCTCATAGGATGGGTTGGTTTGTATCCACAAATCGAAGCAAGGAAATGATAAGGTCCATGATCTGAATAAGTAGATATACCCTCTCCCACTAGGCACCATCTAACACTGTGTCCTTCACTCTTTTTAAGGTTGCTTGATCTGTCTTTCTCCAAAAAGACCAAAACTCTGAAATAACCATGGCCCCAAGAGCAGTCTTGACCTGCCTCAGCCTCTTCAACATGATGAAAGAAGAGGCAAACCGTGTATCCGCAATCTTCAACAATGATAGATTGGTGTACTCCTTGTAGATAGTGAAGGCATTTGTATGGGTTTGTACAAAGTTGCAGATATGTCGTGCATCCACAATAATGCTTCCAATCCAAAGCACATCAGAAGCAATAGATTTAATTGCTAAGTTCAATGAATGGACAAAGCAAGGTGCAAGGTGTCCAAAATACTTGTGGATATTTAGCTTCCACAATCATGCCGGCAACCTTGCAAATAGGTGCATTATCTATAATGATTTGCACACAAGAATCAACACCTACATCTTCAATAACTTTAATAAACAACTCACCCATATATTGTGCATCCTTGTATTTTCCAAGTGCATCCACAGATTTCAAGAAAACTAGACCATTCAAGGAAGACACCATGAAGTTGATGAGTGGGTGTCGTGTTCAATTTGTCCATCCATCAGAAACAATGCTAACCCCAGATGTTGGCCATGCTAATTTAATAGGCTCAAGCATTTTGTCCACCTCTTTCTTTTCCTTCGTCAATAATGTGGTTCTAAGCTTCTCTGACCCAAGAGGCACATTCCCTAATGAAGCCCCTTGAGTTAGAGCTCGGTACATCTCAATAAATAGAGGTGAGCGTGCAACATTGAAGGATATGAAGTTCTGAAAGAAAAAAATAATAATAATAATAAATTTAAAATTTAAAAATTTAAAATAAAAAAACAATGTGGAGATCAAGCTCTTCCCGCTTCTCTTTCTGGAAAATCTTGTCCACTGGACCAAGTGCGATTGCCTTTCTTTTTGCTTCTTGTCCCCCAATAGAACTCTCAAATGGGAATTTGTTGTTGCTTTTCCTCAAGAATGGAAGGGGGTCATCATTCTGGTTTTGTTTAGTTTTTTCAGCCACATTTACCACACCAACAAATGCCTCTCTTTCAATTTCCTTCCTCTTTGATAAAGACACCTTTGCACAAGCTGAAATTCCACAACTTGGTAAAGCCAACAAATGAGCTTTCACACGGTAATATGTGCTCATGAAATGATTGTGGCAATAACTACATTTCCAAGCAATATTGCCTCCTCCCTTCATCTTGTTGTCTGGCCCTGCCTCTCTTGTGACATATTTCCACAATGGATATTTGTGGTCTTGAGGTTGTTGTCTTCCCTCAACATTTGAAGCTGTTGTTGCAGCCCCACTTCCAATAGATGGAACACTTGCAAACCCTGATGAAATAGGAACAGGAGGGGCATCTGAGCATCTCCAATGGGGACATTCTTTCCCTTCCTTTGCCCCTTCCTTGTTGCCCTTGATTGAGCCATGAATGTTGTAAATAAATAAACAAAAAATGCCCAAATTTGTAAAAGAAATGCACATGCAAACCGAATGCAAAAAAATAGAGAGACAATGCACTTACCTGTTGCTTAAATCTCCTTGAAAATGCTCCCCTGCTCCTTGCTCCTCTCCTCACTCACACCAAACTCAAAGTGAAGAAAAAGAGGGAAAATCGGGCTTTTTAAAACCATTGGACACATTTTTCCACTGGTCGTGTTCAGCAGATCGGGACACAACACATCCTGTACGGACACGATCCACCGGACACGAATCTGTGTGAATCATGTCTGATTCATTGGATTAGGGACACGATGGCCAAAACCAAAACCTCTCCTCTTGAGAGGAAAACCCACAAGAACTCTTCTCTTGTTATAGAATTTCAATTGACAAATTCCAAGACCTATGATCGTTGACCAAGACCCCTCCAAGACCAAGTCAACCCAATTCAAACTTGCCTTATAGTTGATGCAATTTCACCTTGATCAATATTTCGAACCTGTGATGATGACTGCAACTTCGGCCTACTTCTCTACAATTCTCAGCCTGCTTGCAACTATCACAGACTTGCATGTGTGAGCGGGTTGTAGCTAAAATAGTCTCCTTTTTACCTTCGTTGGGCTATCTTCTTCCTTCTCAGTAATTCGGTCCTCAAAACATCTTATTGACACCAAAAATGATTTCTTGTAGGGACTACAATTCGGCTTTCCTGCAGTAGATAGAAGCCCTAATTCACCTCGCACATGTGAGAGATTTCAACCCAAAACAGATCCAAAAATTTCGATGTTCTTCTGCTTGTTTCACCTCCTCTTCTTCGCTCTTCTTAGGTCTTCTTCCTTGCCTTTTGATCGAACTTCTTTTTGCGATGAATGAATGATCTCTTCAAGTGAGGTCGAGTGCTCTATATTTAGGCTTATAAGTTCTCAAGTGTCCAATAGGTTGACTTGTCCTTTTAGATAGGTCGACTACTCCTTTTGAAGCCCGACTCGATTGCTAGCACATGACAAGGTCTTGGAGGGTCTTTTGACTCTATATTTGACTCAATTAAATTTTCTTTACAACATGTAACATGCCCAAATGGGTCTTCAATACATGACAATGACTGAATTGACTTGTAGACTAAATAACAAGCCCTAGAAGAACTCAATGGGTGTTTGACCTAAAATAAATTTCCCTTGAGCATGAAACCCATGATTCAAGAAACAAGAATAATATAATTATTTTCTCTTTACATCAAATACATAAAATCATGATTACATATGTCATTATGAAGATCGAACCTAGTTACATAATTCAACAAAAGTACTAGTAGAGCTACCTCTTCTACTGAATAAGCATCTTGTTCTATCTTTGTTGATGACGATGAGAAGTTTTATTAGTAATGATATGTTAATGTCAATGTTCCACGAATTTCCAGGATGGGGAAACGCGGGAGCAAGGATACGCACAAGGGGGACGTATATAAGCAACCCCAAAATTTGGGGAATTTTCGGGGAAACGAGGGGACATCAAAGTCATAAAAAATATAAAATTATAAATTATTAAAAATTTAATTAAAAAAAAAACTAAATAGAAAATTTAAATAATTATTCATTGCACCTCTAAAGAATAAATATGATCATCATTGCATATTAGACTATTATCATTGATTCATTTAAGAATTATCATTTGACATTTCTGCATTATAATTTAAATTTATAAATCTAGATTCTTGAAGTAAATTACTAAATTGAATCCATCATTTGACATTATGCAATGTTCCATCTAAATTCATGAATCATCATTTGGCATGATGCAAGGTACATCTAAATTAAATTAATAAATTCATCGTTTGACAATTGAAATTCAAAATATGCAATGCACATAAACTTATACTATATAGGTTTAATATAATTTCATATTTTAAATTTTTATTTAAATTTTAATATAATTTAACTTTATTTTTAAGTTTTAACAAGTTTGATGTTTTAATATAGTTTAAGTTTTTCTATTTTTGTTGTGTTTTTTAATTTGTCATATATTTAAATTTGTATTTTTTTTTTAATGTTTTATAAAAATTATTAGGCAAAAAATTGGGGGGACTCATATGCGTCCCCCCCGGCGTCCCCCCTCCCCCTTGCATCCCCCAGGCGTCCCCCCGTCCCCCTTCAACGGAGTCGCGTTTCGCTGCACAAAAAACGTCCCGTCGGAGTTTCCCCGAGCTTCCCCAAAAAGGGGACGTGGGGGAAACGTTTCTCCAGGAGTTTCCCCGTCCCCGAGACGTAGGGGAGCGTCGGGGCATGTCCCCCACCCTGGGGGACGCGTCCCCGTGGAACACTAGTTAATGTAGCCATAATTATCTTTAGCTCATGTTTTATTTCAATTTTAGCACATACGGCCTCACAAATAAAGGTTGATTTTGGAGTATTGGATGTAAAGCCTCATCTATAAAGGCTAATTATGGATATTTCCATCTGTTGGAGTTAATATAAATTTGGATTTCCTCTAAAATGTCAATTATGTGTCTCATTCTTTCTTTTCTTGCAAAATAATGTATTATTTAATATTGACTATATATAAAAAAATAAAAATAATATATATATATATATATATATATATATGACATTTCGGTCGCGTTTCTGTTTTCTGGGAGTCACGTTTCCATTTTCCAGGGGCCGCGTTTCGAGCCGTCCCCGTTTCAGAAACTTTTAGACGTTTCATTGTTTTGTGCAACTTGGTTTCCTAGACAATAAGATAAATGAGATTACTTTTTTTTTAACAAGATCGGGTGCTATATTATATTCCAAAAAAAGAAGGAGAGATTTCCTTGTTACAACTAGTGTTGTTGAGGAGAGACAGAGAAGGTAGCGACCACAAAATGCTAAGCCTTCTTTGAGTCTACTGTTCAAAATGTATTGAAATACAGACATCGAATATATTTGGACAAACTGAGAAAGAAGAAAAACAAACTTGAAAGACATATGCAGAAAAGGAAGGGTAGTGTTGATCAGTCGATGCTTATTGGCCGTCCGGTTGATGCATCAGTGTTGTCCTCAGGACCGGCATTTCTCACATTGTTGGAGCTGGAGCTTGGAGCTGAGAGTTTCTTAAGGATGTATTTCAGAATCTGAATGGATTCTTCCGCATGAGAACAACGATTGGAGAGCTCATTGAACTGATTCTGAAGCGACAGTGCCCTGTGTTGAAGAAGATTCATGTCTACTTGCTGCTTTTCATCGAAGAGTCTTTGTTAAGCACGAATTTGCTCCATTTCAGCTTGCAGGTCTACGCAGTGGAAACAATCTTCACTATGCGCCATGTTGCAGGAGAGCAAAGGGAGGGTGATCGAGGATGCTGAAGGGGAGAAAGATGAAAAGGGAATGCGTGTAGGGAAGGGGAGGAACACGAGGCTGACAAGCAAGGGAGAGGGGGAGGGGAAGGGTGAAGTGAGGTGAGGTGAGGGTGTAGCAAAGAGACGGAGGGACCAGCAAGAAAGGAGGGGCGCAGAACAAAGGATGAGGAGCGCTGCGGGAGGAGGTGAGATAATGAGGAGAGAGCGAAAGAATGAATAGCGAGGGGAAGGAGGGAGTTGGATGTGAGGTTAGGAGCACGAAGAGATAAGATCACGGGTAGGGAGATGATGAAGGTACGGGAGGTTCTGTGGAGTTCGGATTTTTCCTTGCAGGAGATCCAACTATGAATATTTTCTTCTAGAGTCAAGATCATGGTAGAGGGATGAGAGATAGGCCATTATTACAATGAATTTGTCCAGCTGGTCTTGCACAAGCTTTATTTGCCATATTGTCAGCGAGCTTATTATTAGCTCTGAGTATATGATGGAATGATATCTTTCATATCCTTTGAAAAGATACGGCATTTGCTTATGATCCTATGGAGATCAATGTTGTGGATGGGAAGGTCTTTAATCATCATGCTGATGATAATAGCAGAATCCCCGAACACCATTGCGTTGTTCATGTTTTCCCTTTTTATCAATTGAAGACATTGAAGAAGGGTGTACGCTTCGGCTTTGTTGTTGGATAGGGTGCCAAGACCCCATTCGAAAGAAAGCAGGGCGCTACCATTTTCATTCCTTATGAACCCTCCTGCTCCAGCAATGCCCGAATTCGATTTAGAAGCTCCATCAAAGAAGAGAGTTGGCCTGGAGCAGCTATCGAGCCATTCAATGAACTCTTTTTCTTTTAGTCGAATCTTTCAACTCTCAATTTGGTGAGGTTGTATAACTGGAGGTTTAGAGTAACCAGAACTGTCCAACAGCTTGCCCAAGAAATTTCTTTCTTCCACTTGAAGATCACTGACATTGACATTGTTTGTGCTTATTAAGAGAATTGTTTCAATGGTGAGGCTCCAAGTCTTGTTGCAGACTTTCCGAAGTGAAGGCTTTTTATTGTTAAAGATCATATTGTTTCTGGCGAACCATATGTTCCATAGAAACACATAGGGGAGGGTGTCCCAGACCCTTTTGGCCATGTTCTATTTCCTTTTCCCCCATGGATAATTTTTTTTCCAAATTTTAATCAGATCAAGAGTGGTGCTGATGGGGTCTAAATGGATCTGGGAGAAGGGAGTGAGATCTTTCCAGCATTGAGCTGCAAAAGGGCACTTAAAAAAGAGCTGAAGCGTTGTCTCTTTTGCGCATTGACAGTTGGGGCATCTGGATGGGCCATTAACACCCCCTTTTTTTAAGTTTTCAAATGTTAAGATCTTGCCTTTGAAGAGAGTCCAAATAAAGGTTTTTATCTTTGGAATGGCTTCTGACTTCCAAATGAGCTTCCATATTGGCCATTGAGGAAAGGGAAACTGCTCTTTGTTGAGTTGACAGTAAGCTGCTTTGATGGAGTAAGCAGTCCCCGAGGGATACCAACGAAGTTGTCCGCACTACCTTTCAACAGGGGTGTAGCACCATGAAGCAAAACTTTGAGGTTTTTGAGATCTTCCTCCAAAAGAGGAGGGACAGGAGGAAAATTCCAATCGATCCAGATGTTAGTTTGCTCATCCCACTTTGAGATTTGATCTAAAAAATTTAAGTCGAGATTCTGAAGATGGGAGAGGATCCGATGAGTGCCCGGCCTTTCTGAAAGAGGAGCTTGTCCCATAATCCTATCATTCCCGATGTTGATATTGCTTCCCCCTTGCAGAACTTTGGAGAGATTACGACTTACGAAAGGGATGGATTTCTTACACAGAACCCAGATTCTAGAGCAGGGTCTGTTAGGAATGTCGTGATCAAGGAGCTGTTGTCTGGGGGAGCTGAGATATTTGGATTCAAGGACTCTTTTCCACCATGTTTGTTGTCCACTGATCAAGCGCCACACGATCTTTCCCCCAAAGGCGTTGTTCAGGAGTTTAGGAATGTGAATTCCAAGCCCTCCATTTTCATAATTTTGTGTGACTTGTCTCCACTTAACGAGATTGTACTTCTTCTTCTCGTTTTTCCCCCCCTGCCAAAGAAAATGTCTTAGAATTTGCTTCAAAATTGAGATGTATGCTGACAGGAGTGTAGAGCAGAGTGAAATGATACAAGGGCAGAGATGAGAGGGAAAATTTGAGCAGGATGATTCGCCCAGCCAAGTTTAACCAAGAAGATCCCCACCTATACTCTTTTTTTCATTTTTTCTATTGTAATGTTCCAGACTTCAAACTTCAAAGGCCCAACACTGACTGGCATCCCAAGATAATTGAAGTGATCCCAATTCAGTTTATAAGGGACTCCAAAAATTTGAGCTATGTTGTGAATGGTTTGATTTGTTTCATTCCACCCATAGATGCAATTTTTTTGATAATTTATCAGCCCTTTGGAGTAAAGCACAAATTTTTCAAGGAGAGATTTAAATCTATGAGCAATTATGCAAGTTGCATCGCCCATCAGGAGTGTATCATCTACAAATTGTGAATGATTCATATTCTTGACACCGTTGCCAAATTTAATTCCAGTGATGAGGCCAACTCTTCGCTTGTGGTCCAAGGCCCTGCTGAAGGAATCGACCATGAGGATGAAGAGGAAGGGAGAGAGGGGACATCCCTGTCTAAGACCACGAGAGGATTGGAAAAAGGTTGTTGGCTTGCCATAAATGAGGGGGGAGATCCAAGGGCTAGAAATACAAGCTTTGATGAAGGAGATGAATTCATTGTCAAGGCCCATTTGCTAGAGGACAGAGAAGAGGAAGGAGTGTCTAACCCTATCAAAGGCATTGGTAAGATCGAGTTCAAGTATGAAGCCTTTCTCTTTGCGCATCATACTCGAATGAATAGCTTCTTGAACAAGGAGAATGGAGTCTGAGATTTGCCTTTGGGAGATGAAGCCTCCTAGATGAGGTTGGGGAGGAGGGGTTTAAGGCACGAGGCAAGGATTTTAGGGATTATTTTGTAAGAGGAATTGCAGAGGGAGATAGGTCTGAACCTTGAAAAGGAGGATGGGTGGTTTTCTTTAGGGATAAGAGCAAGGTAGGTGGAGTTGGTAAAGCCCCCTATCTTCTTCTTCCTTTGTGCCCACTGTAGCATTTTAGTTAGATCCTTTTTTATTTAGTCCCAGTAGGTCCTGTAGAAACTGATGGAGAAGCCATCAGCACCCAGAGACTTGTCTGGTTGCAAGGCCCATATGGCATTTTGAATTTCGACCTCCTCTACATCTTTATTCAAAGTGTTTTTATCTCCTCCGTGATCAGTTTTGGCAGATGACTTAAGAGGTTCGAATAGTCTTCAGGCTCAGCTATTTAAGTGAGCAACTCTCTGTAATAGTTTGTGGCAGCAACTTTTATATATTCTTGGTCTCTCTGAATTATTCCTTGATTATCTATGATGGAGGATATGTTGTTTCTTGTCTTTCTCACTATAGCTTGCTTGTGAAAGAAAGAGGTATTTTTGTCGCCTGCCTGAAGCCACAGGTTTCTAGATTTTATCCTCCACTTCTCTTCTTCTTTCCTGCTGATTTTATACAATTTCCAGTAGAGGCCTTTCTCTTGATCTGAGTTCTCTTGATTCAACCCATGTGTATCGATGACGTTGTGGACAGCCTCCAACTTTTCTTTTATTTCTATTCTGATCTTATCGGGCTCCTTGTAGTGCAGCTTGGCCCAATCTTTTAAGACCATTTTGACCTTCTTTAACTTAGTTTCCCAAATATACAAGGGAGAACCCTCTACATGTTGCTGCCAGGTATAACGTACTAGTTGTCTTGCATCAAGGATGTCACTCAACAGAGGGTTATATTTAAAAGGAAGGGGACTGAGAGAGGGTTGTTCACCAAGAGAGAGAGTGATAGGGTAGTGATCAGAGGCAATGGAGGAAAGGATGTTGGTGGAGGCAACAGAGAAGTACGAGAGGAGAGGGACAGCCAAAAGGAATCTGTCAAGCCGCTCCATGATATTTCCCCCTCCAATCCTACAATTACTCCAGGTGTATTTGCAATTTTTAGGAGCAATATCAACCAAATCATGATCTTGAATGATGATTTCTAGTAGGTCTCTATATGGATCCAAGTTGAAGCTTCCACCTCTTTTTTCATTTGCATGCAAGATTAAATTGTAGTCGCCTCCTATGATAATATTGTTGTTGTCTTCATTGTCAATATCAGTTTTTAATGCATTCCAAAAAACATCTTTATCCCTGTAATGATTAGGCCCATAAATGTTATAAATAATGATCTCAATGCTCTCTTTAATACTCTGTAAGGTTACTTTGATCCAGTTTTGTGTTTTGATTGCTCTTTTTTGCTTCCAAACACTTTGATTCCAAATGGTAGCTAAGCCAGAGGCACCTTTGGATTACCGGGCATGGGTGCCCGCATGATTCTTCATTCTGCTTATAATAGTTTCCATGTTGTGATCTCCTTGTTTAGTTTCTTAAAGGAGGATGATATTAGGGTTTTCTTGATTCATTAGGTCTCTTAGGGCTAAGATTTTTGAGGGGTGCCCTAAACCCCTGCAGTTCCAAGAGAGGGCTTTCATCATTTCAGGAATGCAGAGCGTGAGCCTGTCTTCCCTCCTTGCTCATTTTGACATTCTTTATTGTTTTGCCCTAGAATGTATATGTTTCAATAGGGTTACGAGTTCCCAAGGGTTATATCCTTTTGGGCAGCTTCATCTCTGTGGTGCTTGGATGACTTCCTTCCAGGGCCAGTCTTTTTGAGGATTTCCAAGGTAACTCCATGTTCTTTTGCTGAGTTTCTAGTGATCCGGGCTGAGGAGGGATATGAAGAAGAGGTGGGGGGGGGATCAAGTTCAGATGGAGAGCGATGAGGGGAAGAGGGTTGTGTAGGAATGGAGGACAGGGGAGGGTCATCTTCAGAGAGGGCTAGGGAGGAGAAGCGATTGGAAGAGGCTAGGGGGGGAATGGAGGGAGGGATGAGGGGTAGATCAGATGGTTGTTGGGAGGGGTCAGAGGGCTAAGGGGAGGAAGAAGAAGGGATGGAGGAGGAATCTTTGGAAGGAGGCACAAAGTGAGCCGAAGGATTACCAATGCTTCTAGGGCTCGAAGTGGTCTTCTTTTTTTTATGGTTTCCCATTGGGTGTCTAGATCCGAGTTTTGAGTATCAATAACTTTAGAGCATCTATTAGCAAAATGACTGTATTCGTGACATACCTTGCATTTAAATGGGATTTGCTCGTAATCTAGTTGTTGTATGTGGGTCCAATTGTCAACTTTAAGCTTGATCGCTTCAGGGAGACCTTTACCCAGATCCACTTCGACGCAAATTTTGGCACAAGCTTGCATGTTGTCCTTTGGTTCACCCCGATCAATGAACTTGCCAACAGCGTTTCCGATAGCACAAACGGGGCCATCAGTGCAAAGGAAGACGAAGAAGACGCACCCAAACTGGGACAGCGTTTGGCACATCAAGTTCTGGGTCAAAGTCCGGCGTCCATTTGTTGAGATAGAGCCCTCTGGTGTCCATGAAGTAAGGGTTGTTCCTGAATATCAGATCGTTGTCCTCTTTTGTTTCGAAATGAAAGGTGAAATAGCCTCTGCCGCAAAATTTGATAGAGATTTTCCCACTGATCTTGTCTGCCCAATTACGCTCTACCCATTTTTGAACAGTCTTCGGAGATGTCCATAAACTAGTGAACTGACCAATGAGGCCCTTCTTAGCGAGAGAAAGGGCAGCCATGTGAGGAATGGTCGGAGGAAGAGAGACTTCCTGAATACCGTCAAGCTTCTTGACAAATTTCGAGATTGCCGGTCTAGGGCGAGGTGGATCTAATGAACTGATCAGAGCCAAGAAGGCTTGGGCTTGATTAGGAGGAGGGGCTGCCTCCGCGATGGACTCCGGAGGGGCCATGCGCGCGGCAGAGAGCAGGAGCAGCAATCTTCAGGTCGCGGCTGTGGCACCAAACCTATGCAACAGCTCGATCACTATCCAACTTACCTATTCTTTGATCAAATGAGATTACTAATGTCCAACTAATGAACACAAAAGTAGGTCAATGGGATTAAAAGAGGATAATCAGAATAAAAAAAATAATATATATATATATATATGAACAAAGCTACAAAAAGCTAAAAGACTATCTCCAAGAAAGAGAGATATATAAACATAAACCTAGCATAGCCATATAAATGAAACTGTTGGTAAACGCCAATAGGGATCAATTCATAGTAGGCATCAAGACTCTTGCCTCATGATACATCTCATATTGCCAAGATTAAAAAAATTTAACTAAATTATTACTTTATTTAAATTATTAATAATTGTAAAAAAAAAAAATATGACTCAAGTCTCAAACATATATACATTTAAAAAAGCATGTAACAGGGAAAGTATAGTAAAGCAAAAAAGCAATAAGAGTTCAATGCCATAGATAAAAAACGAAATCTAACACTTATAAACATGACATTTTTTTTAATAAATTGAAAAGCAAAAAGGAGCATAGCTACCTTTGAAATAAATCTCAACCTTCTATCCTAATTGCATTTAAAAATATTATGTGGAGGTTAATCCCTACCATCCTTGATAATTAAATTAAAATTATGGAAGCCCTATTCCAAAATAGATACATCTATTAGCATAGCAAGTACAAAAGCAAAATCCCATCAAGAACAAGTCATGAAACTTTCTGAAGTGAATTATTTTTAAGCCCATTGGGAAGGGAGGAGTCATATTGTCATAAACAGACTGCAACTGGGAAGTTGAGGGTGAAAAAAGCATGGTATTAAGAGTGCAGCAAATCCACTTGTAGGGGATGGTGAAATCGAAGTATGTTCTAGCAAAGGCTGGCCAAGCATATTATAGGTGATGGGGAAAACATAATAGAAATGTTACTTCTGGAGCAGAGTTCATAAAAACCAGAAATAAAAAGAGGTAGTGGGGAAGAGAAGAATCAAGAGATTATAAAAATTGACTATGATTCAGAAGAGAATCGGCAGATATCAGACACATGTGGAGCAGGATGATAGCTGGCTGGAGGGGTTGACGGAGCAAGGGTAGAAATATAGGATCGCCAACCTGAATCCCAAATCCAGGAGCCTCTCACGCCAAGAAAATGATATCAGTTCTCACCGCAGACATCAGAGCAAAGATACATGATTCCTGGTCTATTATACTCAGATTCTTCAGAGGATAGAGAAAAATCTAAATAACTTCCTACAGAGAATTCCACCTCTGATCAATGGAGCATTGGATAAAAGTTGAGCAGAGGAACCATCCCAGGAATTCGTGGATCTGCTGTGGAGGATCAGAGTTTAGGAGGCCAAAAGCTGAGCAACTGCAGGAGATAAAATCATTAATGGGCCACATTTATAGGCAATAACTTACTGCCAAAATTCAGATTGAAGCTCTGAAATTTGAGCTCTGCCATCAAACAACAGATAGGCCAATTTTGGATGGTACACCATATGATATGATAGTATATGTTAGAGTATGTTGAATAACAAAAAGCCCCATACACTGATTGAAAAAGTAAGCACCGAGACAGAAATGGGCGAGGAGCATTGGTAAAGGTCTTGGGTTCTCGTGGATAAAACATATCCTCAACGTAACGGACGACACCATTAAGCAATCAGACAGAAAGACATGATGTAATTCATCCCTGACTAATACCGAAAAAGAGTATAGAAATTAAATGAAACGAACCTACTCGGGAGATGAGATGGATTTGGGAGCGTGGAGCAGCAAACTTCCAGGCATCCGCATCCAACGCTTTCACTTCTTTGTCAAGTGCTGCCTCCACGTCCTCCTTCAGGGCTGCATCCACCAGAGACATAAATGAACCACGAATTTTCATGACTGAAATATGCAAACAGTGAAATGAAATCTTAAAAGCCGATAGTTTTCTTCAAATTTGAGATCAATCGCAATCTTTCGTGCAACAACAAAAGTCCCATAAGCCAGACAGGTCTGAAACAAATAAAAGCAGACCCAGATAAAGATTTGTGAGAGAGTTACCACTGAGGGTTTCCTCTTTGCGATCTTGGGTGAAGGTTAACTCTGTTGCCATATGTGCAGACAGAGTTTCGTCTATGTTATTTGAACTACTCATCTTTCCTTCGTTCAATACAATAGAAATGGTAAACAGAGAAGAATAGGCTAGCGCACACTTCACAATTGTGAGTGCACAATTAAACAACCGTTCGAAACCAACCATACAGCTAAAACGCCTGTGCAGCTGCGGTTCAAAATGCCATTCAAATTTGAACAGTTGCCCTCATAAAGCCATTCAAATTTGAACAGGTAGTTCGTGTGCGATCGTGGTCCTCCCAACCTCTGAAGTTATATATATGTACCGAGAGGAAACCAGCAATTTCAAATTGGAAGTTCCATGTATATATATTTATGAAGCAAATCGCATTTGGACCTATATATGTTAAGGGGGCAATTTATTTTTTCAATTAAATTTTGGGGAAAAAAGATAGAGAAAAATAATATAAATGAATTTGTTTATTTATTAATTATTTTTTATAATATATATATATATTAAAATTTGTGAAAATTATTTAGCCATTATTCATTACAAACATTGGTGATAATAAATCTTGTGATTTTATATTAATAATATTATTTATAAATGTAATAAACTCTTTATTAATATATTAATATAATGGTTATCTAATTGCAAGGTGAGTATTTTTTTTACCTTTATTTTTCTTGTTTTTTTTTTATATATAAATTGATAAAATATCTTTCACTAATGGTGATGCACATACATGGGAAAGACATTCACTCACTCTAACCCACAATTATGATGACCAATTCATATAACTCATAATTATAGTATGTATGGTTTTCATTTTTGTAACTATTTATGGAAGCAAAGATTATAAGAACATACTTGACTCAACCAAGGTCATATTTGTAATTCTTTGCCTATGAGAAGATTAGAAGAACATGCATGCTTCAATCAAAGTTAGTCACTAGCATGGTTATGTTTACCACCTTTAAACTTGTCCATTATGCTTATAAAGTGAAATGGACTAGTATAGACATTCGAGTTTCATTTGTTTCCCTTGTTGTTTTAGATGTTTTCCCAATTACACGATGGGGCCTACCACTAAGTGAAGGAGCAAAGGACCACAAACACCTTGTTACATTTGAACTTGATGAAGACATTGTGTCCTTTTTTGAATATGAAGTAGCCTATACCCGATATGTGTTCAACCCACTTAAGGAGTTTTATGATTGTGACAATCTACATAAAAGAGAAAGGTGTTAAGGCCATATCCATGTCACAAGCCTCAAAGGGAGGGCTTAGCACCTAATTTGATGTTGCTTATCTTGATCGTCAACATGTTGTTAATGATTCCTCTAGAGGTATCTTCTCTAATGATGATCCTCTTGGGTTACTGTTTTGGACCTTTTTCCTTAGAGGGACATGTTATTGCATAGAAATTGTGTTGATGCCATGTCTATTGGTAAGTCCTACAATGTAAAGTTGTGGTCTCATGGTCCAATACTTAAACCCATCAAGAAATTTCCTTTATAAAATATGGTATCTATTAGATCAAGACTTTAGTCAAGCTCAATGCACATCCATGTATACATTCTTAGATCTAAACTTACGTCTAACTTACGAAATTTTCCGAATCTATTTCCAATGGTTTCCTAATGTGGAAAAATCCATGAGTGGACGAGGAGACTCGAAAATTTCACCATAACAGGGTTGTTGTGATAATCATGGTTGTTGGATTAAGGCCTTTAAATCATGGTTTAACAAAGAGGCCAACTCTCCACCCAAAGCATGACCCCTCTTCCGATACCTTTATATGTCTCTTAAGGTTGGGAAAAAACACAATAAATAAATTATTGGAGCAAAAAAATATAGAATTGTATAGTCCCGGTAGAATTAATCCATTTGCAAAGTGTTATTGCCAATGGGCAAAGCTCGTTAAATCTACAAATTAAGGCATGTATCAATAACTAATGATGAACTCATTATCTCTAGTATTTGTATATGGAATATTGAGGTATCTTTAGATCTCTTAGTAATGAAAGTGTATGATAGAGAGACCTTGACGGACAGGTTTATTTCTTTTTTGCTTTCTGCCCTCATCAAACTATGTATGGTCTTAAATATGGACTAATCCATTTTGATATCGTCTTTACTCTCTACTTTGATGGATGGAGGACTATTCTATATTGTTGAAGCTATCATGATCCTTAATGGATATGTATCTAATCCTTTTCTACCCTTTTTGTCAATGATCTATTGATAGTTTTGTATTCTGACTTCGTTGGAAAAAAAACTATCCTTTCATCTTGACCATTCTTCTACAAATGTGCCAAGAGGTATTATGTAGTTATGTTATATGAATTGTTTTAATACAATAGCGTTTTTTCTCCCTCGAAAAGAGAGACCTTGGGATCCCTTGGTATGGGAAAATTTTTTGAGTCAACAACACAAGTCCACCTAATGAAAGTGTTCAACTAAACTTTCCTTTATTAGGAATTTGGCTTCTTTGATCCATAAATCATGTATAAAAAATTTCGGTGAAAATCACTTTCAAGAAGATTTTGTCGACGCGTTTCGAACCAGCCAATGTGGTTCATCATCAGGACAAGATGAGAGATCTGATCTAAGACCTAATTTAAATAGATAAGGAAGCTCCAACTAGCCGTTGTAGAATAACGGCTAGTTTAACTGGAATAAGCAATTTACTATAAAACAAATTAACAGTTGAATTATTGTTATTATTTATTTATTTATTTATTTTTATTTTATTTATTTGTTATTTATTTAATAATTAAATGATTTCAATATAATATAATATTTTTTATTTTTAATTAATAATGATTTAATTATAAGATTTATGATTTTAGTTATTAAATAAATAAATAAAATAATAATAATAACAATAATTCAAGTGTTAATTTGTTTTATATTAATATATTTCTTCGAGTCAAATTAATCGTTATTTTACAATGGCTAGTTGGAGCTTCCTTATCTATTTAAACTGGGTCCTACATCAGATCTCTCATCTTGTCCTGATGATGAACCACACTGACTGGTTCAAAATGCATCGACAAAATCTTCTTAAATGTGATTTTCAATGAAAAAAATTATACATAAACTTTCCTTTGTTGAAATGACAAACCCTCCTTTACTCATGACCCCTCTACCATTAGTTCCCTTTAAAAAAAAAATTACTATTTAAAACCCAATTCAAATATGGTTTCTAAATGTGCCAATATTCAATGCAGCTAGTATGCATTGTGCAAGTAATTTATTTAACCATGCATCTTCCCCAAGCTAAGAGCATATATTAAATAGCATTTGTTTTGATATGAAATGTAAGAAAGATAAAGACCACAGGGAGGATAACCTATCTCTATCATTGACATTGAATCCAACTTGTTATCCTAACATAAAATAAGTGATAATTAAAGTAATGTTCATTTGCGACAAGATTAACAACATATAGTATTCATTTGCCCAAGAAACTAAGGAAGCAAGTAATTACGGCAAAGATCACCTACAGTCATCAACAACTCCACAAGAGTATTATAACATTAAAAAAATAAATCCTCTCAACATCAAAAAAATAACTCCAATTACCAATTAAAAAACATGTTTCAAATCAAAAGTGTTAAACATAAATTAAGGAAAGGCATGCAAAAGGTACAAAGAATAATATACCTCTACCATTAACCCAATACTCTCTAAACTCACTATAAGAACTAAAGATAGTTTATATATCCTAACATTTATGTTCAACAAGTTAACATGTTATATAACAAAGCAACATGAACAGAGTTATCAAGAAACTGTCCATTTGCCATAACATCCACGAGATAATATATATATACAAACTCACAAGCAACCAAAGAAATGATGAATGGCAAAGATCTCTTACAACCATCGACCATTTCACAAGAGTATGATGCATGAGGTAGAAATGTCACCCTAGGCCACTATTCATATGTAGAAAGTGAGTGGACAAAATCATTTTTTTTATTAAAATTTGAGAAAAAGTGCCTAAGTGTAAAATATTTGAAAAATAATAATAATAATAAAGTGGTTTATCTAGTAATTTGTTTATATATATATAAGAATTAGTTATTTACAATTAAAAAAAAATTACATAAATTTATCTATACAAATATATATAGATAGATACATTAAAATTTACAATAAATAGTTTTTCTTTCTCTCATATTAATGCATCAAAGGGTTATAGAAATTATTTAGTCATTATTCATTACAAGGATTAGTTAATGGTCATATATAAATCTCAATACACCGTGATTTTTATGTTAATAATATTGTTTATAAAGCTAGTAAACCCTCTATTAATATAATGGTTATCTAATTGCAAGGTGAGTATTTCTTAACCTTCACCTCTCTTCCCTTTTGCGGTGAAAAAATAAATAAATAAAAAATCCTTCACTAATGGTGATGGACATGTATGGGAGAGACATTCATGCACCCTAACCCACAATTAGCATGACCAACTAATATAACTCACAACCAAGATTTGGTTCTCATTTTTGTAATCATTTGTGGAAGCAAAGATTATAAGAACATACCTAATTCAATCAAGGTCATCTATGTTCTTCTTTGTTTGTGAGAAGATTATAAGAACATGTATGCTTCAAGTAAAATCAATCACTAACATGGTTATGTTTACCACCTCTGTATGTATGCATTATACTTATGAAGTGATATGGACTTGTAGAGACATTCAAATTTTATTTTCTTCCCTTCTTTTTTTTTAGATGTTTTCCCAATTAGACGATGGGGCCTACTATTGAGCAAAGGATCAATGGACTCCAAAAACCTTGCCGCATTTGAACTTGATGAAGATATTGTTTCCCTTCATGAATAATAATTAGCCAATTCATGATGTATCTTCACCCCATTGAAGGAGTTTTTAATCATGAAAATCTACATAAAATGGAAAGGTGTTAAGGCCATATCCATGTCACAAAGCCTCAAAGGGAGGGTTCAACACCTAATTTGATGTTGCTTATCTTGATCATCAGCATGTTGTTAATGTTTCCTCTAGAGGTTTCTTCTCCAATGATCATCATCATCCTCTTGGGTTATTGCTTTAGACCTTTTTCCTTATAGGGACATGTGTTATTGCATAGAAATCATGTTAATTCCATGTATATTGGCAAGTCCTATAATGTAAATTTGTGGTCTCATAGCCCAATGCCTATACCCATCAAGAATTTTCCCTTTATAAATATGGTATCTAGTAGATCAAGACTCTAGTCAAGCTCGACACACATCCATGTATAAGTAATGATATATACCCTCTTGGATCTTAACTTATGTCTAACTTATGAAATTTTCTCAATCTCTTTCCAATGGCTTCCTAAAGTGCATATTCCATAAGTGGACGAGGGGATTCAATAGTTTCACTTGCAACAAGGTTGTTGTTATACTCATGTTTGTTAGATTAAGGCCTTGAAACTATGGTTTAGAGGCCAGCTCTCCACCCAAAGCATGGCCCCTCTTCAAATGCCTTTATATATTTCTTAAGGTTGGAAAAAAATACAATAAATAAAATATTGGAGAAGAAAAATATAGAATTTTATATGCCCTTGGTAGATTTAATCCATTTGCAAATTGTTATTGCCAATGGGAAAATCCCATTAAATCCACAAATTAAGGCATGTATTAGTAGTTAATGATGAGCTCATTAATCTCTAGTATTTATATATGGAATATTGAGGTATATGTAGATATCTCAACAATGAAAGTGTTTGGTAGAGAGACCTTGGGATCTCTTGACTAGGAGAATTTTTTTGAGTCAGCAACACAAGTTCACCAAGTGAAAGCGTTCAACTAGAATTTCCTTTATTGAAATGGTAAACCCTCCTCTACTCACAACCATTCTACCATTGGTTCCCTTTAATGTTCTTTATATATTTTAAAAAATAGTTCACTTATGGTTTCAAGATGAGTTAATATTCAACACAACTGGTATGCAATGTGCAAGTAATTCATTTAACTATCTATACTTCCTAATCTAGAAGCACATATTAAATAGGACTAGTTTGATATGAAACATGAGGGAGGTATAGACCACAGGGAGGATAGCTTACCTCTATCATTGGCATTGAATCCAACTTGTTATCAAAACACAAAATAAGTGGTAATTAAAGTAATGTCCATTTGCGACAAGATTAACAAGACATGACATTCATCTTCACAAGCAACCAAGGAAGCAATGAATGTAAAACATAACTTACAACCATCAATAACTTCACAAGGGTATGAAAATATGAGAAAAATAAAGCATCTCTACATACACAGAAATATAAATCCAATTACTTGTAAAAAAAGTGTGTTTCGCATAAAAAGCGTTAAACATAAATTAAGGGAAAACATGCAAAAAGTATAGAGAATAGTCTACCTCTACCATTTACATAATATTTCCAAACTTGCTATAAGAACTTAACATAGTTTATGTATCTTGAGATTTACATCCAACAATTTAAAATATTGTATAATATGCAAGCATGAACATGGCTATCAAGAAAATTTCCATTTTCCATAACATCCACAAGATACTATATCCAAACTCTTAAGCAACCAAAGAAAAAATAAATGGCGATGATCACATACAACCATTGACAATCCCACAAGAGTATGGTTCATAATCTAGAAATGTCACTCTAGACCTCTATTCATTAGTATTTAGCCCCAATAAGCACAATAAAAATGACTTCACATTGTCAATGTATATTCATAGTTCTATATCTTGTAGCAAAGGAGATCATCCTTGCGAGAATAATGATTGTTGTGTAGACATCCCTTAAGGGTTTATTACCCACTACCCCTAAAGAAATACTAGAACAACTGCAACAAAGCATGAATTTCATGCTTATTGAGTTGGGCATTTTTTATGGTGGCATGACTAATGGGTATTGTATGTGACTAACTCCTTAGTATACACTGGAGAGTGGGAAAATTTCCTTTCACTATGGCCCTCCATAATATACTAGAGGGGGGTATTGGCCCCTAGTCTAGGGAGACAATAACCAATACATCTTCCATAAGAGGATGAATGTCCCAATTATTCTAATGGGATCATAAAAAGTGGTCATTTGTGTTTTTCAATAACTCAAAATTATTTCCCCACTTGCGCATAATATGGTGGGAGGGTCATAGCCTATTGGGATCTTAGAACCAAATTGTTTCATATTCAAGATAGTTTACAATACAAAAAATAGGACCTATTACAAAAGATAAATTGTCTCTTTTATAGAAATCCTAAATGACCTCCAACATTTGTTCAATTGTTTCCTTTATATGGTCATGGTTCGTAGCTTTCTAATTTTATTTGGCTAATTAAATTTACTGTAACGACAAAAAATTAAATATGCAACTAATTACATGAATTTATGTGATTAATAATCAACACATAACTATTCAACTAATTAGAATAGAATTTCGAAAAAAACATGAGCAGAGACAACTTACCTGTAGCGATGATATTCCTTGTGATTTTAGAGTTGAACGTTATATGAATCCCGCTAACCGCAACTAAGTTTTGGGGACAACTCTCCACCCAACCGTAGGCTCAGTTGCACTTAATCTTTCTATAGTTGGCCACCCCCGAACCCTCAATCAACATACTACTGCCAAGGTTTCCTTTGTCTTTCAACAATCTTCTCCAAAAGAATGAATGAATAATAATCGCATCCCTTATCGTCCATTAAATAGAACAAACGGTTCTAAAAATAGAAAAAGGAACTGGAAAGAGATCTGCATGCACACAATTCATGTGTCAACGTGAAAATTTTATTTTTGTGTTTTACATTTTACTTAATCCAATATTTCTCTTAATTTCACGTTTTCTTATTTTATTCCTTTTTACTTTTTGTTAACTTCACTTATTTTACTATTTTATAGTATATATATAAATCCAATTTATTATTTATTATTTTATTTATTTACTATTGTTATGTTTTCTTCATTATTTATTATTTATTTACTTATATATTAATATTATTTTATTAATTGATTAATTTATTATTATTATTAGAAGGCACTACATAGTCCCCCTCTTTAAGGAACTTCATCCTGAAGTTAAGTGTAATCATTTATTTATTTATTATGTTAATTTATTTAGTTATTTATTACTTCATGTTTTCCCTACACCCTCCGCTTAACTGGTATAACCAGCGGGCATCGAAAGTTTACACATCACAGGGGAAATCCCAAGGGATCTCTGTCATTTTTCCCAACTTTCAGAACCACATAGCCCAAGGCTCGCGCCTAGGCTCATACCTCATCTGTCCCAAGGCAGACACCTGGCTTAGTATTCCATGCAGTAGTACTCCATGCATCTCAAAAGGTTGGCCCAATCCCTTCACACTCACTAAGGTGCACAACCCTAGACATCAAAGTCCTTACACCCCCACTAGACTTCGACATCACAATCCAATATCAAGCACTCAACCTCCTCAAGATAGTCCCATAGCCCCTCAAGAGTTATACAAGACAAAGGAACCACTGACATATGTAGTGTTGATTGAGTTTGTCCTCAACCCATATAGTGTTACATATTCTCCCTCACAAGTATGGGCTCCCAAGAGATCATCAAATTAACCGACCCTATTGACCCATTTGTGGAGTTCTTGTCAGTCACTGCATCTCAACATGCAGCCAATGCATTAGTTATAACATAAACATATTTATATCAAAGATATATCATGACATCACATAATAAATGAATCCACATGTCAATATAACCTCATATTACAACATGCCGCTAGCCAAGCTTACAGGAAGCTCCAACATGGGAAAAATACCATGCAAGTCTCCGATAGCTGGAGGCTCAGCAAAATACTAAACAGGACTAAGACTCACATTGAACACGCCAATGGAATAACCTTCCAGGCTGTTAGACGCATAGGTAACCAGCTGGTTGATAGGCTTGCAAATGTAGGTGTGGAAAACTCCCAAAGGCTCCTCTTGTTGGCTTGGGATGAGCTCAGACAAGGGACGTTAAAGGCTGAGTGTGTCGCTATCATGGGAAATGAATTCTCGGAAAAACCTAACAGTGTTCAAGTGAACAGGGCCTCCTTCCAAAAAAAAATCACGATCTCAACCACTGTCATGCGAGATCATTATAGAGGGAGTACGAGTGCCTCAAGGCACATTATGTCGAGCTACCCAAATGGCCTCTCCACACTCTGACGCACCTGCAACCTCAACCACCCTCTGAACCCTTCTCGCATGCTCATTATTCCCCACTCCCCATCAACTCACCCAACCTCTCCAACCTACGACTATGTATACATGTTCCTCTGCTTATTCTCATCGCTTTGATGTTGTGCTCCTTCTGAGATCCCCTCCTTGCGTTGTTCCTCCACCACATTCCCTTTCGGTCATTGTCCATACTGCCTTTGTACGCCCTGAAACCCCAATTCCAATATCAGTATGACCACTCGCCGAGCCAGTTCCTTTGCCCAGCGGGGGAGAGGTCATGGCCGTGGACGGGGAGCCCATTCCTCACGCTGGCCTTCCCCGAGCATGACTCCCACCACCAGGGTAGAGTCTGCGATGAGGCAAGCTGCCAGGAATTACGAAACTTTTGTAAATCAAGACACCCGTGAAAGGGTCGCCAATTTGGAAAACCAGGCTAGGTTGGTCTGCCAGTGCATTGTAACGAAGGAGGTTGACGAAGATTTCGACTGGATTCCTGACCCCAGCCTAACGAGGGCTAGGGAGAACCTTTTCAGCAGGGCTATTGAGCTACATTGGCAGACCAAAACTATGTTGGATCTCGCCATGCAGGCTCACTAGGATCGCAACAAAGTTTTGGAAAAAAAGCTTGACGCTCTCACGGAGAAATTTATACTCTATGTGGGAGTTGTTCATCGTCGTCATTTTGTAACCAAAGACTCACCACATTATGCTCTGCTAAAGAAAAGGATGGCCAGCATTGAAGCTACGCCAATTGTCAAGGGAGAAGAAGGGGGAGCTATGACCAGTCGGCATGTCTAGGATGCCATCATCGAAGGCAGCGCACCAGAGAGGCTAATTAGCCTCGAAGCCAACTCGGCTAAGGAAACACCTTAACTACTGCTCCTCTCAGGCTTTTCTTTTTGACATGGGCTTCTTTTACCTTAATGTTATCTACTTACTTTATCACTGTGTTTTTCGGCCCATGAGGGCCCTCAGTTCAACCACGGCCAGCCAAGACACTAACATGAGGCTACAGTATAGCTCAACTTTTGTAACCGTAATGCACCCCTCTGGAAAATCTCCGCTACACACCACTCTGAGGTTTTCTGTTTCTGTTTCTACTTGTAAAGTTTTGTACAACTGCATACACCAACAACTCCAAAGTTCAACTATGTTTAAATATTTCTGGGTTTGGTTGCGGATGCATGTTGCTCGCACCAACTCTCCATGATGTAATTACTTGCCTCTTTTGTTAATAGAAATATCTATAAAAAAAATAAAACCTCATATCACAACATCATAATCCATATGTCACATTATACATATCATATTCATCATGAGCATACAACATCATTATCATAATATAAGTAAATAAATAAGCACCACATATGCCTCATTAACCTCCCTTCAAAACAATGTCCAATTACCACATACCCTCACATCATCACAACATTATACTTCAACATTCCTATATTGACATAAAAAATAACTAAAACCACAACCTCATACATAGTACCATAGTGTATCTAAACTAAGTTTTGCAGTGGTATCTGATTCATAACACAATTCAACCAAAATAATAATAAAATTAAAATAAATTCTCATGAATTATATACCATTAATTTAATTTAAGTTTTAAACATTTTATATTTAAATTTGCTAATATGCATGATATTTTGAAAATATTATTTATAATACCAAAAAAAATTATAATTATATAACAAAATTAAAAAATAAAGATGTCTCATCGTGGATGTTGGTTATAAGTTACACCAATATTGTTAATCTCAAACAAGGTTCTTTTCCTTAATTGTGCTTAATTGGATTTAGCTGAAGAAGAATGCATGCATAGAGTTAATGTGGAAGAGAATTTGGTTCGAGACGCAGTCTTGGCTTTTCTAAGCATCCATACTACCACTGCAAGTTTTATTAGAGCTAGTATGGACACTACGAAAGCTAAGCATCTATAGACTTGGCTTTTCTATGTTTTCATACAAAGCCAAGTCCAATTCATAGTTAGTATTAGTGGCATTGAAATGCCACTAATATTCATCAAATGTAATAGTAAACACCAAATCTATTCTTAATTTAAAATTAAATTTATTTTATTTTATACAATATTACTAATCATTATAATCTTATACCTTCTTAATTAATATTTGATTTAAATTTTTAATTAAATAATAATAATTATTATTATTATTAATTTTCTTAAATAAATTAAAAAATATTCTTTATTATATTTTTTTTACTGCATATAACCTTATCTAACCTGTGAAAAGGGAATTTTATAATCAAAATCTATATATATATCCTTCCCAGTTACCGAAATAAAGTTACTTAAATTGAAATTAAAAACAAAGACACAATAACCAAACAACTCACTTTTATGAAAATCATAAATATATAAAACCAAATAATATTACATATTTTAACATATTGCATATGTAGTTCTCGCTAATCTCAAAAATTTATGTATTTTTGAAATAAGTATGATATGCTTAAGACATGGCTCTCGCATTAACGCAACGATTTAAGGAGTTTCTATTTTAAGGAAAATTTGAGTTTTACATATCTTTGTATTATTTTTTTTTTAAAGAAGTTAGGGAATTTTATTAATTTATTTAAAGATAATATTCAAAATTAAAAATATAATAATTTAGATAAATGTTTTTTAAATTAATTCTATCATTAAGATTTGGTCATCGTGCTACAATTTTCTTTAGTTACTAAATACTTTAAATCTAGTGAAAAACAAAAACCAAATCTTGAGACGAAGAATTATATCATGAAGATGTCATTATGCTCACTTGCTAATTTTTTTGAGTCTAATTTAAATAGAAAAACACAAACCCTTTAAACACGTGAAAAACAAAGGTGAGGTGAATTAACAATTTGTAATATTGAATGTTTAATGATTTTCAACAAAATGCTAGGAGAATTAAAGACAAATCCTATGAGTCAAATCTCATACTTAATGAATGATAAAGTTGAATGAGATACCAGCCTAGATCCATCTAACTCTAGATCTATCATGTGCCGAGAGGGATCAAATCTCTCGAGGTGCAAACCTATTTTTTGAGTGCAAAACTTGAGGAAAGGTTTGCACCTCGAGAGATTTGATCCCTCTCGGCGCTTGATAGATCTAGAGTTAGATGGATCTAGGCTGGTTCCAGTCAGAGGCATCAACGTCACATTTTTCAAATTATTAAAATTTTTGTATATTTTTGAGATGCAAGATGGATCTAGGCTAGTTTCAGTCGTGTGTTGCCAAGGAAAATCTATCAAAGATATGATTAATTTTATCAGTAATATGTAAATATATCAAATATTAATATAATCATTTTAAATATGCTAAATATTTTTGAGATTAACTTGGTCATTTTAATTTTAAATTTTCTTAGTTACCTCAGTTCGTTGAGATGATACTTATTGTTAATAACTATAATGATGAAAAATGATGAAATATTTTTTTTAAATGCAAAGTGATAATAATAGTGTTGAAAGATAGAAAATGTGAATAATAAGAACGTACTCATGTTACAATCAATCTCAAACTATTTTCTTCTACTATTCTTATTTCCTCCCTTGTTAGTTTTGTTATCTTTTCATATAGATTATATGAAAAAGAAAATTTAAATCGTAAACCATTTAAATCTTTAGCTCGATCTCTTGTAGTAAACATGATACCTTGTCTCTCTTGCTCTCCAATATTAATAGCTTAAATTACTATAACACAAAAATCAATCTACATTGTTAATAACTTTTTGTGGTTACACTAAAATCAATGCATATTGTTAATCCAATCACTTTAATATTAATGTACTGTCATATATCCAATTATATCAAATCATAAATCAACATATACATTGAAATCAATGCATTTAATGCAAGCAATCAAATAAGATTAGAAAATAACTTCTACATTGAAATCAATGCACCTAATGCAATCAATCAAATAAGATTAAAAACCAACATCTACACTAAAATCAATGCATTTACTCAAAGCAATCAAATAGGATTAGAAATCGCCATCTACACTGAAATCAATGCATTTAGCGCAAACAATCAAATAGTATTAGGAATAATCTACATTGAAATCAATGCATCTAGTGCAAGCAATCAAATATAAATATAAATCGACGTCTAAATTGAAATCAACACATCCAGTGCAAGCAATCAAATAGTATTAGGAATCATCACCTACACTAAAATCAATGCATCTAGTGCAAGTAATCATATATCATTAGAAATAAATATCTACACTAAAATCGATGCATCTAGTGCAAATAATCAAATAGGATTATAAATCACCATCTCCACTTAACTCAATCCATCTAGTGCAAGAAATATTCTTCCCTCTCTCCACCCTCCATCCATATCTATATCCCCATCCATCTCTTTTTTTTTTGTCTCTATCTCACCCCCCTAAACACACACGCTCTCGCACTCCATATATATCATTCTCTTTGTCGATCACCCTCTCTCCCCATCTCTCTCTTCTTCCCTCTCTTCCCCTTCTCTCCCTCTCCCCTACTAATATCTCTCTTTCCTCCTTTTTTCCTCTCTCTCTCTCTCTCCATCTTCCTTATCACTCACTCTCTCTCTCTCTAGGAACCAACATCTACACTGAAATCAATGCATTTACTCAAAGAAATCAAATAGGATTAGAAATCACCATCTACACTGAAATCAATGCATTTAGTGCAAACAATCAAATGGGATTAGAAATCATCTACATTGAAATTAAGTCATCTAGTGCAAGTAATCAAATATAATTATAAATCGACATCTAAATTGAAATCAACACATTCAGTGCAAGCAATCAAATTGTATTAGAAATCACCACCTACACTGAAATCAATGCATCTAGTGCAAGTAATCAAATATCATTAGAAATAAAAATCTACACTAAAATCGATGCATATAGTGCAAATAATCAAATAGGATTATAAATCACCATCTCCACTTATATCAATCCATCTAGTGTGAGAAATATTCTTCCCTCTCTCCACCCTCCATCCATATCTATATCCCCCTCCATCTCTTCTTTTTTGTCTCTCTATCTCACCCCCCTAAACACACACACTCTCGCAATCCATATATATCAATCTCTTTGTCAATCCCTCCTCTCCCCATCTCTCTCTTCTTCCCTCTCTTCACCTTCCATCTATATCTCTATCTTCCCCCTCTCTCCCTCTCTCTCCATCTTCCTTATCACTCACTCACTCTCTCTCTCCACCTTTCTCTCTCTATTTCTTTCTTCTTACCTCTCTCCTCCTCCCCCTCCAAGTCCATCTCTCTTTCCCTCCCTCTCTCCACTCTCTCACATCCTCTCTCTTCCTTCCTCTCTTTCCCTTTCTCTCCCATCTCTCTCTCTCTTTACCCACCAACTATGTTAATATATCCCTCCCTCTCTCCTTATATCTCCTTCTCCCCACTATCTCCATCCATCCTTATTTGTCTCTTTATCTCAGCCCCAAACATACACGCTCTCTCTCTGTCTCTCCCTTGTCACTCCTTCTCTCTCTCCACTTCTCACTCTCTATATTTCTTATTTCCTACATCTCTCCCCCTCCAACTCCATCTCTCTTATCGATCCCTCTCTCCTCCTCTCTCTCGTCCTTCCTCTCTCTCTCTCTCCCCTAAATCCCTCTCTCTTCCCTGATCTCTCTCTCTCTCTCTCTCCAATACTCTCTCTTCCCCCATCACTCTCCTCCTCTCTCTCATCCTTCCTCTCTCTCCCTTTCTCTCCCACCTCTCTCTCTCTCTTTTCCCTCCAATCCTCTCTCTTTCCCCATATCTCTTTCTCTCTCTCTCTAATCCTCTCTCTTCCCCCATCCCTTTCTTTCTCTCTCTCTTTCCACCCCTCTCTCTCTCTCCAACTACATTACTATATCCCTCCCTCTCTCCTTCTCACTTCTTCTCTCCCCCTTCTTTCCATACATCTTACTTTGTCTCTTTATCTCACCCCTAAACATACACTCTCTCTCTCCATATCTCCCTTATAACTCTCTCTCTCTCTTTCTTCTTAGTTATGTAAACTAATGAACATAAATATTTGTAAATATAAAGCAGATTATGGAGTAAATATGAAAGAGTTTTTATTTACTTACCATACCTCTAGTTTATTTATATTTATGTTTAATTTTTTTCTTTATAGGTATTTGGCCCATAGGCTTGTTATATAATTAGATTTTTATTTATAATCTGCTATGATATATTGTTATTTATTTATACCTCTTCCTGCCTCTTTTATGTTGTTATTTACCATACCTCTTTATATCTATTTTATATTTATTTATTTATTTATCATACTTGTTTATACCTCTTTTATATTTATTTGTTACCCATGGTATTTGGCCCATGGTATGGTATGTTGTCCCCACATGGTATTTAAATCTCCCATGAAGCTATTAAACTAAGAACGATTTTTTAGTTTTTTTAAATATAAAAAGGTTTATGGAATAAATATAAAAAGAATTTTTATTTATTTACCATACATCTAGTTTATATATATTTTTATTTATTCACCATAGCTCTGGAGTAAGTATAAATTCATTTTACAAATATTTAATTAAAAGAAATATTAAAATATTCCTTAGACGTAGATGACTTTCCCCATGGACCACTCTTGCCTCTTGTTGTTCCAATTAAACCCTATTATGACTCCATAGCCCAATGGACTAAAACCTACAATTATCTATCTTTCTGGCCAAGGCTTATTCTGATTGCTTGCAACTTCTCACCTTTGGAACTCTTTGCATTTAGAACTTTCCACCTCAAACAGTAATCATGCTCAACCATGCAAAAACAAAACAAACCCTTGGCCTTCATAACTAGCCTAATATTATTACCCCAAACTTCAAAGACAAATCCATCTTTGCACTTAGTGGAGAGATCCCTTTCCGGATTCAGGAGGGCTAGATCCTAGAATCCCAAAGTGGTTGAAACGATGTTTCTCCCTGCGACTGGACTTTTGCCAATCTTGCTGATTACAGGGAGCTAACAAGAGACATACAATTCCCCATTTCAAATTCTCTTGCAAGGTCCTCCTTGCAATATTTCATCAAATTTTCATCACTAGTTAAAATCAATTCATCAACATATAAGATAATAATAAAAAAAATACCTTCTACCAAAATATGATAGAGGTTTTCACCCACCTCACTTTTGGTGAAGCCCAAACCGGTGAGATAACTATCAATCCTAGTGTACCAAGCACGAGGCGCTTGCTTGAGACTGTACAACAATCGCTTGAGTTTTCACACATGAGACTCCCGATCAAAAGTCTCAAAGCCTTCTAGTTATGCGATGTACACCTCCTCCTCAATAAAAACATTGAGGAATGTTGTCTTTACATCCATCTGGTGGATCTTCCACCCCATCTATGCAACCAAAGCAAGGATTGATCTAATGGATGAGTACATTGATACAGGAGAAAAGGTATCATCATAGTCAATTCCTTCAACTTGAGAGTACCCCTTAGCCAAAAATATGGCCTTGTATTTCTCTATGATTTCATCTGTTCACTGTTTTACCTTGAATATCCATCACAAACCCACAATTGATTTATCTAATAGCCTTGGGACCACTTCCCAAACATTGTTCTTTACAATGGATTAATATTCCTCCACGATTGCATCAACCCAAACATGTTTCTCTACTGCTTCCTCAAAATAGGATGTTTTAGTCTCTACAAGCTCAGTGATTAGAGCCATGTAGCCAATGTACCAATCAAGTGACCTTGTCTACCTACTAAAATTTGAAGGAGCACCCACATTCTCCCTCGCATCCTGCACAAGTCTCTCAACTTCCCTGTAACACTCTCCACCCACATTTACCCAAGCTAACCATTCCACTAGGGTAAACATGTGACAAAGATTTACTATGATATTATTCAACCTCCTAGAACACCTTAAGTAAGTGGAATTGACAAAAAAAAAACTTACTAGCCTTCCTTAGGTGCTACAAGACTCCCAAGGGCTAAACCACCCTTCCAGGTGTTCAAACCCTGATTTAAATTACCTTTTTACTGATCTAGTCTCCCAGTCGCATGCACAAGCTTGCATCCATGCAATTGTATGCCTCCATTCTCATGCATAACCACTACAAGGGTGTGACTACAACCTTTTTCAACTAGTTTTGTGCCTGAGACCGCGAAATATGTGCCACCTTTTCAGGGCTAGACTCCAGGTAATTTCCCATAACTTGTTGAGACTTTCCAAAACAATAAATTACAGAAAGACAAAGCTTTATTAACATAAAACTTGATCAAGTACTTGGCCTAACCAAGCCTAACCATGATATACATTTCATCAAACACATGGCAAACATGTAATCTACATGTCATAACAATATATCTGAGCATAGGAATTTCATACTTATCTGAGAATCTTCAAGAAGGTATGATGCACTCTCATAATAGTTAAATTATCATCTATTAGGTCATACATTCATTATTAATTCATTTACTAATCAAAACATGATGAGAGCCATAACTCAAATATGTCATAAACCATGCTTATAACCAACATAAAGCCAACAGATGAACAATGATAGAACAACCATTATACTCACATAATAACAAGCACATTTACACATAATATACAAGAGGAAAATATCTCGTGTTAACATATGAAAAATGAAACCAATTCAGGGACTTCCACGTACCACCTGACCCTATATTGGGTTGATCCAAATATTTCTTTCAACCAATCACCCTCGTACCATAGTCCAAGCATGAATATGGGACTTACAACAAAACCAACTAGGGCTTCCTCAGGCTTTACCGCAATCCATCAAGGGATTCTTAGGCCCAATACCTCATCTATCCAACCAGGCTTTACCGTAATCCCTCCAAGGGATTCCTAGGGTAAAACAAGAAACATGCATTATTAAGGTTTACCACAATCCCACCATATACCGGTCCAGGGATCACTAGGCCTATACAAGCATGGATGCCTCTGTATTTATCCACCTAAACCATGAGGAATTTTTTCGTCTCCACTCTTTAGTATTTACCATGTATCCCACCACTACTGGTCAAGGGATTCCTAGGCTTAACGAGAGCATACACCTCTAGGCTTTATTATGAATCCCACGATTACCGATGTTATCATCAAAAAAATCATTTTTGTATTTTTTTTGTAAAATGTTGACAGCTGTGTTGTCAACATTTAAGGTTGTAATAAACAGGTCAATACTCTTAGCAGTGTTTCAGGACCCACTATGGTTGGTGTTAGTGTCGGAATCTTCATCCCTCCGTAAGTGATCAAAATTTCTTTTGTTGCATTGCATATTAGGTGTCTCACTCAGTCAGCTGCATTCCATTAGGAGCATGGATCATCTGACGGTAGTGGCTTGTTGCTCATGTCCCTCATGTCCTTTACCTGCTGGCTCATTTCCATTGATTAAGATCATTTGCAGTCACTTTTTGTCTCATAGTTTGCAAAGAGTCATTTTTAGGGTTTTAGTGTCATTAGGTCTAGGCTTTCATAAATAAGGTATTCAAAATGTCCAATAATGGTTAGCAGGCGCATGAGGAGGTTGAATAAAGTTCCAGTACCAATAAATTTCATAAGTGCATGCTCAGAAATGTATTTTTCCTCAAAACCCTGTTTTGAGGAAAAATAGAGTATTTTAGGTTTTTATGTATAAATTTCATGTAATTTCAGTTCTCTCATATGTAAATGATTTCAATGGCAACCCTGGTCACCTTGCCAGGCTTTAGCAGCTTCATTCCCTACAAGGCAAACAAAAATCAAGTCATTCAATTAATCAGAGACACAAATAGAGTAAACTGCCCAAAAACAGAGTCAGTGATCAAAATTTCTCTTGTTGCATTGCATATTATGTGTCTCACTCAGTCAGTTGTATTCCATTAGGAGCATGGATCATCTGACGGTAGTGGCTTGTTGCTCATGTCCCTCATGTCCTTTACCTGCTAGCTCATTTCCATTCATTAAGATCATTTGCAGTCACTTTTTGTCTCATAGTTTGCAAAGAGTCATTTTTAGGGTTTTAGTGTCATTAGGTCTAGGGTTTCATAAATAAGGTCTTCAAAATGTCCAATAATGGCCAGCAGGTGCATGAGGAGGTTGAATAAAGTTCCAGTACCAATAAATTTCATAAGTGCATGCTCAGAAATGTATTTTTCCTCAAAACCCTGTTTTGAGGAAAAACAAAGTATTTTAGGTTTTTATGTATAAATTTCATGTAGTTTCTGTTCTCTCATATGTAAATGATTTCAATGGCAACCCTGGTCACCTTGCCAGGCTTCAACAACTTCATTCCTTGCAAGGCAAACAAAAATCAAGTCATTCAGTTAATCAGAGGCACAAATAGAGTAAACTGCCCAAAAATAGAGTTGATCAAAATCTCTTGTATATAAACTCATTGATCCTCATTACAGAGCTCATTTGCATTCAAAAGAGAAAGATTGAACAAGAGAAAGGCTTGTTGGAGATAAGGAGCAAGTTTGAATGAAAACTGGGCAAAGTTCACTGGCGCGGCGCATTGGCTGAGTGGTGCAGCGCATAGAGCCGGCCTCCACAGTGTAAAAAATACATTGGCGCGGCACATTGAGCAGGCGCGGTGCATTAGGCTTGTGGCGCGACGCATAGAGCTGCAAGCCCAATTTCACCATAAGCTTCCCCAAAACTTCCAAATTTGATCAAATTTGTGGTGTGCAAGTGAGTTAAGACTCCTTTAATTTCTAGTGAAGGCCAACAAAGATAAAATATGTTCAGGCACGTGGTCAATCATTATTGGGTGAGAAATCATGTTTGCAAGGCATGAATCAAGATCCTGAAGGCTAAGTTGAAGAAGGCCTCAAAGCGTCGGAAAGGCAAGATAGACTTCAAATTTTGGTTGATGCTTCCTTGGCCCAGCATAGTACATAATGGAGGACACTCAGCCCAAATTTCAAGAATTTTGGGACATATTTTGCAAATTTTGATTTTTTTTTGACCTAAACACAGATTTTTCAACTCTACGTGTCGCGCCACTTGGCGCGCGCTTTTGATGGGAGGCTCCTCCTGGGTAAAAATTTATATTTTTGGATTTTTCATGAAAATTTATGCATGCCTACCTATGGCCAAGATATTTTGACAGGTTTTCGGTTTCCATAAGGGTCAAAAACACCCCAAAAATGACCTTCTGCCCCTTTTTTGACACACAGGAAGCAGTGTTGGGAGAAATCGGTTTTGGAGGGGCAAATGAAAGCCAAATTCAGAAATTCCACTTGTGTTGGAAAGTAGACAGGAAGAATTTTCCAACAAGCCCACTTGGAGAAAATTTGGACACCGGGAAGGCCTCGAAAATCAGCTCCAAAATAGCGTGACGCATAGAGAAATAAGGCGCGGCGCATTGGGGATTTTTGCTCATTTTGGACTCAGTAACTCTGTTTTTCGCCTAGTTTTTACATTTTGACTTTCTTGCTTCCAAATGTTAAACTAATGATGTAATTGGATGTAGTTTGATGGATCTTAATGTAATTTTGTTAAATTTTTACTCATGGAGGTAGATTCATCCATCAAAAGGTGAATTGCAACTGAATGAATCAGTTTCCTATCTTGTAGAGGCAAGCTGTTCCACTGCCTATTTTCCAGTTCTTAGTTTAGATCTTGTTGAAACAGCTCCTAAACTTGTGATCTTGACCCCTAGAGGTTGGGGATGAGTTATTGTTGTCTATATCTTGTGGTTTTTCAGTCATTAGCATAGGTTGGACACTTGGGATTGCTTTGAGCATCATTGTACATTCATCTCTGCAGTTTGGCAAAGGAATAGACCAGGGTTTGCAGCACTCCTTGGGATTCATGTGGCTCTTTGTTTTGATTATGTGTTTCTCTATTTTAATGTAAGTTTACTGGTGCTTTATGTATATCATCTTCCCTCTTATTTCTTCTTAAGTTAAACAAACAAGGATAAAGGTGGAATTCATTAGACTTGCAATGCTCTACCTAGAGTTTGTTTAATTTTCTATGTTTTCGACTGTTTGAAGAGGATTCCTGAAAGTTTCTTGCCCTCTTCAACTCCTCACCGGTCTAAGATATCCATTTCATTCAAAATTGAGGTGTCAAAACAATTGCCTACCTTGCTCCATTTAGATCTCTGCAAAAAACTAGGCCTCATTCCCCAGACCCAAAATATGTCTTTCCCTTTGATCCAAAAAACACCCTCAAAATCAAATCAAACTCTTTTACATATATAAATAGCCTAAAATCAACTTTTATTCAAGTCATCTCAAGCCTCACTGATTATTTTTGTTGAGATTGACCAGGAGAGAGCCCTCTCCCGATCTGGTAGGGCTAGCTACCAGGTGAAGCGTGGTTTGATGTTACCCTAGATTCTGCCTTTCTCAGCCTGAGCTAGATTTATGCCATAACAGTTGGTAAGCAAATATTGTTGACAACAAGGATAACACTATTTTCTCATTTCTCCGATAGGCCAATTGTCAGCAATTAAATGTTTTTAATCATTTAAGTTGTTGACTATGCTGACCACGACAACATCATTTTTTTGAGCGTAGGTGTCTCCATTATGATTGAAAAGGGTAAAGTACGAATTTGATCATGCTTCCTTTATGTAATAATTAAAGGTACTATATGATCAATTTCATGTAATTATGGATCATGATTCAAAAGTGTGGTAAAGGGTGATGTTAATTTTAATTTGACATATATGTGGGTTCACCGTATCAAAACAGTTGTATTGGTAAATGGTTTTGGTTTCCATTTGGCGATTGAAACATTTTTTACTGTGGCAACGTAGCAGCAAATCCCGTAGAGAGTGCCAACAAAAATGGGAGAGGGAGTAATGGTAGACCGAATTGAACCTAAAGAGTCAAAATTATTCAATGTTTACCTTGATCTCCTACATTGATTCCAGCAGGCAAGATGGAGTCATTTTTTCTACCGGTGTTTTGATTATCACGATTTAGTAGCCCAAGCATTTGTAGCAGGTTTTTATGGGAGTCGTGTAAAGGTCAATGGTTTATATTTTGAAGTTACAGAGCACGCTATTGTCGAAGCCACAAATTTTCCCATGGACAGAGACAAGGTTTTTTACAGTCATATCCTAGCACACATAGGCATTCCATAATTCTTCAAAGAAGATCACAGAGTGAGGAACTGGAAGGTCAAGGTTCAAAAGGGTTGGCTATAAGACAAATGGTATGCTCTCCTACGACTTTGCCAACATTATTTTACTTGTGAGGGTCGTTATAATAGAATCAATATGTACCATTTCTACTTCTTGCACATTTATATGGACAAATTAGAATTAATCCCTGCTTATACTCGTTGGAGAGCCTCGAGCACATGGCCGCTAGATACAGGGCAAGGACGAATCCCTCTTCACATTTTTTTTATCACAAGGCATTAGTTAATATTTTAATAAAAAGTCAGTTGGTAAATCTTGAGAGACCCTGGGATCATTTTATATTGTGGGGACGGTTCCAGCCTTATCCTGCCAGAACAAAAAGAGGAAGACCACAAACCTTCAAACGGATAAAGAAAACTCAGGCTCAAGTTCTTGTTCAGGCTCCCATTATGTTTGAGAACTCAAAAGCCACATCTGCCTCAGCTTTCGCCAAAACCCCCAAGGTCTATCAAAGGAAAATTACTCGGTCTCACAAGTCACAGTCTCCATTGTTGAAAATCCCATAGGTTGATATCGAATCGACTGGTTTTTTAGTTTTTCCCTCAGAAAGCACCCCTATAGACACAACTATACCTGAATATTTAAAGAAAAAAAATCCAATAACAGAGGAAAGGGAAAATGACCTGCACCTGAAATTAACAAATAGGGTAATAGGCACACTGAGCCAAGAAATAAGCTATGATATAAATTCAAGCTCAAAAGAAACCATGAGTAAGGTAACTAGGTCATTGACATAGATGATGTGCCTTTGAAGGACTTGATTATAAATAAGAAATCCATAAAGTCTAAGAAAAGTTCTATAGAATCTAAGAACAAGTCTGCAAGCCCTCATAAGAAGAAAAATGAACAAGTTGCCAAAGCAAAGCCCATAGAGACTAGGAAGAAACAAAAACAAAGATTAAACAAGCTAGATGTGTTACTTGAGACTGCCAATACCCTCAACTAATATGTCACAGTATTAGAAGCATTTTTGTCCACTTGTTTAAGTCAAAAACTCAAATTTTGCATTTTGTTGACAATTAGACTGCTAGTTTCCTATACATCATGAGAGTCAGGAGAGCTGATAATGCCATTGTTAACAATATTTGAGGATATTGACCTCCTGTTTGTAAACCACATCTCATATCATAAAATCAGTAATACAAACAAGCTACCTGTCAGCTATTTTTTCAGGAAATCATAGAACAACATAAGACATCTAGGGACCTGTTTTGTTGAAAAAAACTGAGATAATTTACAAAGGGACATGTTTACGGTGGAAACAAAGGAGATCAACTACAGAGGGACATGTTATATTTTCAAGCTAAGGAGTTGACCAGATCACTTTATTTGTGCCTAGATTTAAGCGTATTTGCCTACAAATTTCTAGGGTTTATTAGATATTTTCCAAGTCTATATTTTCCATGCACGAACTGAAAGATATTTTTGATATCCCGGTATTGCAATTATGAGGATTCTATTATTTTTCAAACTTTTATATAAAGATATATAAATACAATTTATGAATAATGAAACAGGGTTGGAAATCATTTGAAAAACACTTGTAGTCTGAGTATATTTGAGCAATCTTAAATGTATTTATAGTGTTTGATGAGCAGTTAGTATAAAATTCATGTGTTTCATTTCCCTGTCAGTATTTATCTGTTATGTAATTGTTTTCTTCCATGTTTGAGAACGTTATTTTATGAGAATGGATTTCACTGATGCTCCTCTCTTAAATTAGCAGTCATTAATATTTGTTACTCTAGTCATTTATAAACTATGTTTTCTTCCAGTACCCCTTTCCTCTAAATCCCCAAATAGTCAAAGGATGTGTTTCTCCCATTCTTTGTGCCATTTTATCATTAGATCTGTGATCCCATTTACTTGATATCTTGACTCCATGCCCAATGGTAGGTTTTGAAGATCAACCAACCGTTTCATACCCAAACCCAAATATGGCCACCTGAACTCAATTGCAGAAAACCTTCTACTACAACAACCATATATTAGTTGATTTTTATGGATAGATCACCCTCCGGGTTGAAGGGATAGATTTAGCCTAAAAGAGGTTTTGTGGTTACCTTGGGTTTTTTTCCCTGCAACCAAGGTTTTCCCTGAGGGATAACAACCAGTCAAGGGATTCTTAGGCCCAATGAGGGTATTTACTGTGTATCCCGACATTCACCGGTCAAGGATTTATAGGCCCACCAAGGTGTTCACAACTCGGATTTACCATGTATCTCGCCATTACTGGTCAGGGGATTCCTAGGTGTTGTGATATTATCTGAGACCACCCCACTCAGTTTTGATACCATCTGAAAATCCAGCTCAACCAAATAAAAAATAACCCCATCACACCATGGCTATCCAGAAATGGAAAGGAAAAGTTGAAATCCATTGTCACACCTGACAAGACCCATGCCAATGACAACAAGAGAACCAAATACACACATGCATGTACCATGCATGCCAAATCTAGCAAGGAGAATCACACATGTTGATCCAGATTTATGCAAGAATGCAACAAAATACACATATAACCATAAATACAAATATGCAGCGGAAATAACACTTCATTTCAATAATATCGAAGAACTAAAATTTGCTTACAGATAATGGAAACAAACTACCTAGGGCGTTGGTAGCTTATCTCTGAGAAGAGATGTGGTGGCTATAGGCCTATGAACTATGTTACAATGAGGCTCGAGGGCCTATTTATTATTGAGAAATTATGGAAAACCATAAAAATCCAAAAACCTAACCCTAGGAGATGAAGCGCCAGAACTATGGGCCTCGTTTGGGTAAATTGGTACATCAACTTCCTGGGGACATAAATTTGGCATACGGTGTCTGTTTGATACGCACCATACCTCGTTATAAATATATATCCGAGGAATATGACTTTTGAGTGAGAAACATTAGTACATGGACCCATGCTACTCTGTTGTTTCCCAAAAAACATCTTTTAGGGCATCAAAATGGCTCCCGAAGTTCAGGACCCAAAAAATGCTAAAAATAATAAACTGTGCTATAATTAAGGAAACTGAAAAACTAAAAGAGACAATGGTGGGGCCCCAAGTGGAATAAGTGGGTGGCCACCAATATCCGCCTGGATCATTCCTCCCCCCTTAGGAAGCAATGGTCCACATTGCATTGAGTTCCTCCATGAGATGAGGAAACTTCTATTGAACTTTGTCCCTGGTGAACCACTTTCCTTGGTACAGGAGTTAGCCAGCTTTGACAACCCGATACAGTTGGATCTTTTGTTGGCGAGTGTTCTTGATTTTCATGTCCATGATACAATACATGGTGGCCCGTTCCATGCAGGCTGGGTTTAACTCTATTGGTGTGAGTTGTTCTGCAATGTCGGAGGTGTCCAGTAGAGGTGGGAAGTAGGGCCGAAGGCGGTCCACATTGAATAATGGGTGTAGACCAAGGAATGGTGGAATACTAAGCTCAAAGGCATTGTTCCCTACAACCTTGGTGATGGTGTACGGCCAATATCAGAGTGGGCGAAGCTTGCGGTGGGATCCATGAAGCACTCCTTCTGCAAATGTAGCCAAACTTTGTCGCCCACCTCAAAGTTGTGTGGCACCTGATGTTGATCATGTCGTTGCTTTTAATTATCATTGGCTATGTCCAATATGTCATGAAAAAGTTGGCAGATGTGCTGAATTCACTCGATGAAGTTGTTGCTTTGTCATCTTTAGACCGGACATGAGCCGAATCGGCCTGAGTAGCCGCAAATGGCATGGCTACATCAATTGGACATAGTGGTTGGAATCCCAAGCCCACCTAAAAGGGGTTGTGGCCAGTTGAGTTGTGGAGAGCCCGGTTATAACTGTGATGTACACAGGGGAGGCTCTCATTCCATGTGCATGGATGATTTGAATTTTACATGCGCAGAATGTGTACAATCATCCTATTGACAACCTCTGTCTGGCCATCAGTATGGGGATGGAAAGCTCTGGACTTGGTGAGCTTGGTGTCTAGCATTGATCAGAGGTTGGACCAAAATGTGTTGAGGGACCTGTTGTCCCGATCTAAGATGATATATTGTGGGATCCCAAAGTGAACCCACACTCGTTCAAAAAAGAGTTTAGCAGTGGCTTATGTTGTGATATTCTTCTTGCAGGCCGCTATAATGGCCATCTTCGAGAATCTGTCGATGACCATGAAAACACTGTCGTTTCCATACTTAGTAGAAGGAAGGTCCGACATGTAATCCATGGAGATGGATTCCCAAGGTCAACTAGGGGTATGTAGTGGACATAGAGGCCTTGCTTCTTGATGGTTGGTTTGGAAATGGCACAAGAAATGCAGGATCTGATGTACTTCCTAACATCCTATCGAAGGTTCGACCAATAGAAATACTTATGCAGTACTGCCATTGTTTTCTCAACCCAGAAATGCCCAGCGACTCGCCTGTAGTGTTCTTCCCAAATCATCTTGGCACGCTCACTTGAAGGAACAAAAATGTGTCCCAGCTGACATAATAGTGCATATTGGAGGTGAAAATTTGGAACTTGTGTACCCTCCAAGAGTGTCTTGTATGTGTTGCCGAATTTTGAATCGCTTTTTTAGAGAAGCGACCAATCAGAAGTCTCGTGCCCACAAGAGTTGAGAACGGTGGTTAGCACCATGATCGATGGTCGGCTGAGGTAGTCTGCAACATTATTGGTGCTACCCTTCTTGTATTTGATGTTCAAATGAAACTATTGCAGATATGTGGACCACTTCTGATGGCGATCGTTCTAAAACTTCCCTTGTGTCTGTATGAACTACAGGGGTTGGTGGTTTGTGTGGATTATTTTTTCCTTCCCCAAAATTTAATTCTTCCATTGTTGACAAGCCTGCACAATGGAACACATTTCTTTGTCATAAGTGGGAAACTTGCGGACTGTGTCGGGAAATGTCTCACTGTGATATGCCATTGGATGCCCCTGTTGAGTAAGAACTGCCCCAATAGCATAGTCAGAGGCATCTATCTCGATCTCAAATGGTTGTTGCAAGTCTGGTAATGTGAGCACTGGGGCAAAACAAAGGCGATGTTTCAATTCTAAGAATTCCTTCTGTTGAGATTCCAACCAAATGAATTTTTCTTTCGCTCCTCCCTTGGTGACTTGACTCAAGGGCCAACTGATATGAGAGAATCCAAACACGAACCTGTGGCAGAAATTAGCAAGACCTAGAAAGATGTGAAGCTCTGTTAGAGTGGTTTGGGCTGGCGAATCCCGAATGACTTGGATCTTGGTTGGATCCACATGCACCCCCCTTTCATCAATAATGTATCCTAGATACTGAACCTGGGTCATGCCAAAAGTGCACTTCTCCAAATTGGCACACAACTTGTGTTGTCGCAATTTTTGGAGCACCTATCGGATGTGGTGGAGGTGATTTTCCCAAGTTTGGTTGAAGATTAGAATGTTATCCAAGTACACCACTATAAATGAGCTGGTGAATGGCTGCAAGATGTTGTCCATCAACCTCATGAAGGTTGTGGGAGCATTCGTCAACCCGAAAGGCATGACCAACCATTTGATAAGGCCCTCCTTGGCTTTGAAGGTAGTCTTCCACACATCAGAGGGTTCGATTCATACTTGGTGATACCCAAACTTCAAGTCGATCTTGCTGAAATATTTCGCCCCTTTGATTTGGTCCAAAATTTCATCAATCGATGGGATCGGGCACCTATTCCAGATAGTGATCTTGTTTAGCGTCCGATAGTCAATACAGAGTCTCCAAGTCCCATCCTTCTTCTATACCAACACGATCGGGCTCCCACAAGGCAATGAACTCAATCAGATGTGACATTACTACAGCAGATCCTGAATCTACCTCTTGATTTCATCATTCTCCATAACAGAGTGCCAATAGATCGGTCCATTGGGTAGCAACGCAATTGGGGTTAGATCAATGGGGTGCTTGACCTAACAGTGCAGAGGCACCCCTGCGTGTGAGGTGAAGATGTCTCGTACTCCTCCATGACCTTGTCCATTTGTTTTTGTTGTGTGGAGGAGCCCTTTCTGGAGGTCGTGGCCACAATATTCTTCTTTCCCTAGGGGCGGATCATCAGGAAAACAAATCTCCCAGTTTTGGAAATGAGCTTACTGCATTTTTTTGTAGTAACCAAAGAGATATTGGCAGGCAGTGGTAACTCTGGTATCCTGTACAACTTATTTCCCAAAGTAACAATAACAGCGCAAGGCCAAGACTCATACACAGCATGTTGCTTCCACAAGTATGGTTGGCCTAATAATACATCACATACATTAAGAGGATCAATGTCACATAATACCTCATTTGTGAAGGGCTTGATGCTGTAGGGAAGGCAACACTGTTGGCTGACGTGGAGATCCCGCCCTTGGTGAAGCCACCTGATGGTGTATGGTTGTGGGTGTGTTGTGGTTGACAAGCCCAACCGCTTCACGACCTCTGCTAAAATGAGGTTCTTTTTTCTCCCACTATTGACAATGAACTGTAGCGGGGAACCCTTTAACCACATCTGGGAGTGGAACAAACACTCCTCCTCCTCTAGATCTTCTGGTTCCTCCTTTTGGATCTTCGCAGTGGAAACGGTCGCGTTGGGCTCTGCATCAATATTTTTCTTCCCTTTTTCATTCCCCTTGTTGGGTTCTAATTCAAAGTCAGAGCATGCATCTGATTTAGAAGCCCTTATCTCAGCCACCAACGACTGCTTGGCCCGACACTCACTTGTGTTGTGAGTGGAGCTCTTATGGAATTCTCACCACTTTCTCGTGTCCTTCTTTGGATTTACAGTGTTGTTATTCGCTTGTGGATTTGGCAGGTTGTCTTGGGCCCCCATGCCTTGGATTTTTCTTTTGTTCTACAGTTCGGGGGAAACTTTCCCTTTCTTTTGATTCACAGATCCAAAGTCTCGCTTCTTCTGTTTGAATTTCTGCTCAATCTTGACAGCATACCAGTATGTCGTACCAAGCAAGGAGATGTCGAGGAACTCAATTTCCTTCTGAATGTATCTGTGCAAACAACTATGATACTTTAGAACCAAATTCTTAGATCTGAATCTTTGATACCCAACTTTGTGTGCAAGGTATGGAAAAAATTCGTCAGCTCATGCACGTCTTGATCCCTTTGTTGTCGCAGCATGGTCCATTGTATGTATTTTTCCTCATAGCTCCCCACAGGATAGTATTGTTCCTTGATGGCATCTTGGAAATAATTCCAAGTGAGTACAATCAAGAACAGAGAGGTTTTTGTCTCGTCCTTTTTCTCACATTAGGTTTCCCACCAGTGCTTGACATGGGGGGTAGCTTTGAGGAGTGCAAAAATAATCTTCTCCCGGTCGGAAAAGTCATGAACCGAGAAATACCGTTCTAAAAGATTCAACCATATATCTATGGTGTCTACAACCATTTGGCTCTCAAATATGGGATTTAAAATTTTACTTGTGCCTTAAAGGGAGTCGTGCCTCCAGAGTGGCTGCTAGATGCAGATGCGTCATCGTTGGGCAGTCGTTGAAAGATCTGGGCAAAGTTATCCATCATCGCGTTCCTTTTTTTTTCGAGGGCCTCCTCAAGAAATATTTTTATAGGATCTCCTGCTCCCTCATCTTTCTTTTCGTCCCCTATGGGTGGCCTTCGCAGTTTGCAAGGTTGATATTGCAAAGGTTCAACCAGATCGATCCCTAACTCCTTATACCCCGACCTCTTTGGGGACACACAAAGAAGGATTGAGAAAAAGCAGACCGCTCGAATACCACTGATCCGTATTTGTGCAGGAACGCAATATAATACACATATAACCATAAATACAAAGATGCAATGGAAATAACACTTCATTTCATTAATATCAACGAACTGAAATTTGCTTACAGATAGAATGGAAATAAACTAGTTAGGGTGATGGTAGCTTATATCTAAGAATATATGTGGTGGCTACAGGCCTCTGAATTGTGTTACAATGAGGCTCGAGGGCCTATTTATTATTGAGAAACAATGGAAAACCCTAAACATCCAAAAACCTAACCCTAGGAGATGAAGCGCCAAAAATATGGGCCCCTTTTGGGTAAATTGGTACATCAACTTCCCGGGGACGTAACTTTGGCATACGATCTATGTTTGACGTGCACCATACCTCGTTAGAAATATATATTCGAGGACTACAACTTTTAAGTGAGAAACATAGGTCCATGGATCTATGTGGCTCCTAGGTTTTCCAAAAAACGTCGTTTAGGGCCTCAAAACGGCTCTGAAAGTTCAGGACCTGAAAAACTGCTAAAAATAACAAATTGTGCTATAATTAAGGAAACTAAAAAAATGAAAGAGACAATGGTGGGGCTCCAAGTGGAATAGGCGGGTGGCCACCAATATCCACCTAGATCAGATGCAAATTGATACCTACAAGTAATCATGTTTTAGTCGCTTGATCCAACGCTTCTTTGATTGATCTTTTCTTCCCTTTGCCTGCTTTTTCCTTCCTTTGCTTTCCATGATCCAATAATAGAGTGCTCCAATAAAACTCTAAGTGTGCAAGATTATGAGAGAGAGAATAGAGAAATAACTTGAAGCTAAACTGACAAAAATCCTATCAACTAATCATCATAAGCCTTTTTATCAATGAGACCTCTAATTTCTTCATTGTCCATTATTTTCATAAATAAAATGCCAATTAATTCCTCTTGCCTGTTCAAAGCCTTTTCCATTGCCTTTTCCAATTTCCCTTATCCATAATAAACCAAATGAACACCCACACTAGGATGTTTTTTCCACCATTCAGCTTATAATATGTGTCTGATGACCTTGCTCCTAATTTTTTCCTTTATTAAATTCATTACATGGATTTTTAATCAGGATTGTTATAGAACCACCCCCCCCCCCCCCCTTGGGGGAATACCATCCTCAGTGTTCAATGACACCTACAATGAACAACACCATTGAAAAACCAAATTTTTTGCCTATGGAGCTTTATGACACAACTCATTGTAGTATTTACAATGAAATGTTGCTAAAAACATGAAAATAATATCGTTTACTGGAGCTTTATAACACAACTCATTACGATATTTACAATAAAATCCACCTACACTTATGCACATTTTCTTCAACCAACAAATAACCATATTTTTTATGGAGCTTTATAAATCAAGCTCGGTAAAATATTTACAATAATATACACATATGCACATTTTCTCAACCAACAAATAAAAATATATGATTCCCATATAAATCATCAAGGGAATCCAAGGGCTCACACCTCCACCCTCAAGGTAGTACCAAGATTCACCTTCTTCCGAGGAATTCCAAAATCCACTTCTAAAGTAAAATATGCATCCAATGTCCATTGCTACGATCATGCACCACTTTTCCTCTCAGTTAATAGTTACTAGCTCATTGTTCCAGGGCACACTCCCAATGTGCATCTGATTCCATCTCAAAAATCTAATGATAAAAAAAAAATCGATCCCTGACCTTCCCTTCTCTGTTATATAGTCCCTCAAGCAATCTAATCACCCCCTTTTGTGCAATCACTTACCTTCCAAGTTCCCTAACATCCCCTATCCCGGGCGATCCATCCCTTGGCAAGGTTTTCTCGCATTAGAAGGTATAAAAACCAAGGCATATCCTTGCCTCAAACCATCATACTAGTCATAGCATGCTCATGGAAATCAATGGACACTATTGCGTGTTGAAAAGTCAACAAAAAATGTGCGCCCAATTTAATTTTCCCTTAATTAAATTGGACAATAAAATGTAATATTATCTCATAATCACTTGTAATAGTTAACTGAGTGTGATAAACTCAGTTAGCTCATGAATTTTGAGTTGAGGGTGGTTGGTGAGGCATGCTGAGTGATTCTATTAGTTATGGAGTTCGAGTTGCAGTTACTGCAATAGTTTAATGCATGAGAAATCAGTTAACTCAATTTATTGAGTTAAAGTCAGTTGAACTAGTTGTAACTTTTTGTTGCACTAGTGAGATCAAGTGAATTAAATCATATTTAATTCACGTGCAGTGATATGCCACGCAACTGATGATTTACTATTAATATATGCATGCATGTCAGTTCCAGTGGATACCCAGTTGAGACAAAGGTTAAAGGGATGTTAACTATCAGTTGTATCATTAGTAGGTTGCCCTCATTCAACAAGACATCCATTGGATTTCCCATGAGCATTGCGCGGTTTTGGAAGGCATGATTTCCTAAATAATAGGGATTGAATTCCACATGAATTGTGCAAGCAAGGCAGGCTGATTAGAGGCAGGGAATTGGCTAAGTGTTGGTCGATTTTTTATGGGTTAGTGTGAGACAGTTGTGGGAGTGTAGGAGACTCTTGTGAGAAGAGTGCATTGTAATTGTTTCATGATTCCTTGATGGATATATAATAGAAGATAGAGGGGTTTTGAGCAACAAGTTTTCCCTGGGAAAATATCTGTGTTGTGGTTTGATTTGCTTCTTTCTTTACTTGTTGTGATTGGAAATCGTGTTTATTTTCCGCATTTGATTTGTAGAAGGAGTAAGTATCTTGCTTTAGTAGATCATATGATCAGATTGAATCCATTGATATACATAATATTTGTATAATTTCTACATGGTATCAGAGCACAGGAAATCACTATAGTGGAGAAGAAATAGAGTTTGTGACTGAATAAAATTCAAATTTGCAAAAGTATTCTTGGTGTGACACGCGGATCAGGATCGAGATGGATTCAATGGCTTGAGATTGGAGTATGCACTCGAGGGAAGTTCCAATTATATTGCACGGAAAGATAGGATGGAGGCAGTATTGAATGAAAATGGGTTGAAATAATTCGTTGATAATGACATTCCCAAACCCGCTGCAGCATATGCCGCAAATCTTGATGCTTGGCAAAGAAGGTTGCAAATGTGAGGAGGAACTTACTAGAGGGAGTACGAGACCACATTGTCTCAAGTCTCCATGGCAAAGCGACTCCATATGAAATGTGGAAGGCTTTGAAAAATATGTTTCAGAGCAGCAGTGATCATAGAAAATTGGCATTGAAGGACAAGCTCAAGAAAATCAAAATGGAGAAAGGCGACACTATTCTGAAATATTTAACCAATTTTTTCCAATGTCGAGATGAGCTTGGGCGCGTCAGAATTACTGTCGCGGATGACTTGGTGAGCCTAGATCTTCTAGGTCTTCCCAAGAGTTGGCATAGTTATCAGGACTCTGTCAATGGGAGGGAGAAGCTGCCAGATTGGGAACGAATTTGGTCGGATTTGGTGCAAGAAGAATTCAGGCGAAATACCAGGGATGGATCTTCATCGAAGACAGATGATGAAGAAAATTTTGCTTTGGTTGCTAAGGCGAAGAAGGGGAAAGGAAATCAATCCTATTCCAAATCTGAGTCTGGAAAAGAAGGCAAGAAGCATGACATGTTTAGAGTGAAGTGTTTTCACTGTCACGAGCATGGAAATTATGCCACTAATTGTCCACAAAAGAAGCAGAACAAGAAAGCTTCAAGATCTATAGCTGGTGAGGATTTGGCCTCACAATTTGAGTTATATTTCTCGCTCATTGCATGCATGGTGTCAAGTGCAATGGGATCAGTGTGGTACTTGGATAGTGGTGCATCTTTCCACATGACGGGAGATGAAGAAATTTTCTGTAGCTTGGAGGAGAAGGACCTCCAGATGCATTCCGAAATGGGTGATGATGGGTGGTACAGTGCTACCGGGATTGGTACAATTACCTTCCAGAGACAGTAAGGTAAACCCTTCTTATTAAAAGATGTAATTCATGTACTAAGCTTGAAAAATAATTTAGTTTCAGTCGCAATGTTGGACGATAGAGGCTATGATGTGGTTTTCGGTGAGGGAAAAGCTTTCCTTCGACACTAAGCCACAGGACAAGCCAAGAAGATTGGGATTTGCATGAATAATCTCTATAAACTTGATGTAGATGGTTGCACAACATTGATGAGTTAGGCGGACAAAGTGGTGAGTCGGGCTGAGGGTGAGTTATGGCATAGAAGATTGGACCATCTACACCACGGAACCTTGAAGGTCATGCAACATATTTCTATGGGTATTCCCAAGGGTACTATTGCGTCACTAAACACATGCAAGGGATGTACTATGGGGAAGTATGCAAAGGCCACTTTTCACAAGAAGGAGAACCGAGCTTTGGAAATACTTGAGAGAGTTCACTTAGACGTGTGTGGACCATTCTCTACAGCTTCGATAGCAAAGCATAGGTACTATGTGATATTTGTTTATGATTTTTCTAGAAATTGTTGGATCTACTTCATGGAGAAGAAAGATCAGACGTTCTCAAAATTTCTTGCGTTCAAAGCACCGGTGGAGAAAGATACGGGGAAGCATGTGAAGGCTCTTAAGAGCGACAATGGTGGTGATTACATCTCAAATGAATTCAAGAAATTCTGTAGCAAAGGACGAATTCAGAGAGATTTGATTGTGCCTCATAGCCCACAACAGAATGGGGCCGTAGAAAGAAAGAAGATATCAATTGTGGGTGTAGCACAAGTGATGTTGCATGATCAAGGCCAACCATTACATATGTGGGTGGAGGCATGCAACACAATGGTATTTGTACAAAACCATAGTCCTCATCGGATACTTGGCATGAGTACACCGGAGGAGGATTTTTTTGGTAAGAAACCTGATGTTTCATATTTTAAAAAATTTGGCTCATCTGTCTATGTGTAAGTGACCAAAGACTCCAGGAAGAAGCTCGAACCAACAGCTGAGATTGGGGTATTTGTGGGGTACACTGATACTCCCCACAAATATCGAGTGTATTTGAAAAACAACAGGATGACTGTTGTGAGATGGGATATAAAATTTGATGAGGAGAAATCCATGTGATTTTCCCTTGAGAGGGAGTTGGATTTGCATGCAGATGAGGAACACTTGGTGCCAAAGGATGAACCTTAAGATGTGGAGAAGCCACATGCGAAGGATCACGGAGTGGAAAAAAAAATTCATGCAGAGCCATCCACCATAAATGGTAGAAGGTGCACCATAAATGCTGATAGATTGAGCCTTGATGCGGCAGAGCATGTAGGAGCACCTACTTCACTGCGCAGATAGAGACAGTCTCCTGACAGGTTTATTGTATACATGGCTCTTATGAGCAGGTGTATTGTGATAGAACCATCCTCCTTTGAGGAAGTAGTGCAACAACCAATTTGGGTTGACGCTATGGTTGAGGAGTATGACTCCATCGTAAAGAACAGTGCATGGGAAGTTGTCCCAAGAACAGTCGGAAAATCAGTGGACCTTGGATCTAGATGGATCTATAAGGTGAAGCACGTGGAATATGGGAGTGTGGAGAAGTAAAAGGCTAGATTTGTAGCCTGCGGATTCTCACAAGCTGAGGGGATTGACTATGAGGAGACTTTCACAACAGTTGCGAGATCATCATCAATTAGATCTATCCTTGCACTCTCCGCACAGATGGGGTGGCAAATACATCAGATGGATGTGAATATTGTGTTTCTCAATGGAATTATTAAAGAATAAGTGTACATAGAGTATCCAGAAGGTTTTGAGATCTTTGATAGTGATTCGCATGTGTGTCGACTCAAGGGAGCACTGTATCGGCTGAAGCAAGCACCTCGTGCTTGGTATACTAGAATTGACAGCTATTTCACCGGGTTGGGCTTCACCAAAATTGAAGCAGATGTGAACCTGTACCATATTGTGGTTGATGGTAAGCTCTTGATTATCATACTTTATGTTTATGATCTAATTTTGACAGGTGATGAGTAGTTGATAAATTCTTGCAAGGAGGATCTTGCAAGGGAGTTCGAAAAGAAGGACATAGGAATCCTTCACTATTTCCTTGTTTTGGAAATATGGCAGGGAGATGGTGAGCTATTTATTTCTCAAGGCAAGTATGCCAAAGAGATTTTGAGTAAGTTTAACATGGAGAGTTTTAAACCCATGGAGACTCCTTTTCCAGGAAACTGGAGGAAGAAGGATGCTACTTCAGTTGAGATAGTGGATGCTAATGTCTACAGGTAGCTAGTGGGTTCACTGATGTACTTGGTGACACCATACCAAGAATTTTCTATGTAGTTAACCAGCTGATTCAAGCTATGGTTAAGTCGACCAAGCTCTTTTGGAAGGCAAGGAAGCATGTCTTGCGATATCTCAGGGGCACTACAGAGTATGGATTATGGTACATACGAATAGAGGGAGTGAAGCTTCAAGGCTTCACGAATGTAGATGGGGCAGGCATTCCATCAGACATAAAGAGCACATCAGGAGGGATCTTCAACATAGGATTGGTAGCAGTTTCCTGGTACATTAGGAAGCAACGATCTGTGGCACTTAGTTCAGCTAAGGTAGATTACATGGTAGCAAATTAGGTTGCATGTGAAGCCATCTGGATGAGGAAGATTCTGTTTGGTTTGTTTGGTTATCAGATGGATCCAACGGTGATACATTGTGATAACCAAAGTTCCATTAAACTCTTGGTTAATCTGGGATTCCATGATAGGTCCAAGCACATAGACATCCAATACCACCATCTCATAGATTTTGTTCAAAGGTGCATTATGTTACTTTAGTACGTTCCCACGGAAGATTAGGATGCAGATATTATGACAAAGGTGCTCGCTAAGAGAAAATTAGAATACCATAGAGGCAGGATCGGGGTGGCAGATAATCCCTTTCTTGTTGAGAGGGAGTGTTGAAAATTAAAAAATAAATGCGTGTCTAATTTAATTTTCCCCTAATTAAATTGGACAATAAAATGTAATATTATCTCATAATCACTTGTAATAGTTAACTGAGTGTGATAAACTCAATTAGCTCATGAATTTCGAGTTGAGGGTGGTTGGTAAGGTATGCAGAGTGATTCTAATAGTTATGGAATTCGAGTTGCAGTTAGTGCATTAGTTTAATGCATGAGAAATCAGTTAACTTAATTTATTGAGTTAAAGTCAGTTGAACTAGTTGTAACTTTTTGTTGCACTAGTGAGAGATCAAGTGAAATAAATCAAATTTAATTCACATGCAGTGATCTGCCATGCAACTGATGATTTACTATTAATAGTTGCATGCATGTCATTTCCAAGGGAGACCCAGTTGAGACAAAGGTTAAAGGGATGTTAATTATAAGTTGTATCATTAGTAGGCTGCCTGCATGCAGCAAGACATCCATTGGATTTCCCATGAGAATTGCGCAATTTTGGAAGGTAGAATTTCCTAAAGAATAGGGATTGCATTCCACATGAATTGCGCAAGAAAGGTAGGATGATGTAGGAAATTGGCTAAGTGTTGGTTAGTTTTTCTCGGGTCAGTGTGAGACAGTTGTGAGAGTGCATGAGAATCTTTTGAGAAGAGTGCATTGTAATTGTTTCATGATTCCTTGATGAATATACAATAGAAGATAGAGGGGTTTCGAGCAGCAAGCTTTCCCCGAGAAAATATTTTTGTTGTGGTTTGATTTGCTTATTTCTTTACTTGTTGTGATTGGAGATCATTTTTATTTTACGCAATTGATTTGTAGAAGGATCCAATATCTTGATTTAGTAGATCGCATGATCGGATTGAATCCATTGATATGCATAATGTTCATATAATTTCTACATTGGGTATCAGTGTCCCATAAAGGCCTTGATCCTAAAGTGCTTTACCAACATACCACTACCTATTCCAATTCCTTTTGTTGTTGTTGCTAATTATTGAAGTCAATTTCAACTACCCAATCAGGAATTTTCTTGCTTTTATGTACCAAGCACACAATTTTCATTAGATTCAAAAATAATTGAAATAAATTAAAATCATACCTCATTGTTGACCCATCAATAAGGTACACTTACAATTTTGTTCACTTCCTATCACAACAAGTCAAGCTAGTTGTTTGATCCAATCATCATGTATAAACATATCACATCTGGTTAGCTCAAAACACAACCATCATAATCAAAATCATAGATCACATGTAACAATCATAAACCAAAACCATAGATCACATGCAACCATCATAAACCAGAATCATAAATCACATGCATAATTAAAACTAAAATAAAATATTGATACATATCCTTTAATCGATCTTTAGCTTCTAACTTTATCCTTTTTTTACACACACCATATCACCACACCCAAAAAGCACTAAGTTCCTTCTCTTCAAACACGTACACATACACAGTGTGTGCATCACATACATACAACCATACACGACATACAAAACCATACAATACGTGCAGCTACACCTGACACATAACACATACGCCTAGTCCCGAAGAACACATACACCTGCATCCGGTGTACGACACAACACCTACACCTACACCTACATTCGGTGTACAACACAACAAAATACATACACCTAAATCTGATGTACAACACAACACAATACATACACACCTACATTTTGTGTTCAACAAAACACAATACATACACCTAAACTCGGTGTACAACACAATACATATGCATACATAGATGATCAGGAGATCAAGTCCTTGATGGAAAAATGCTCAAAAAATTAGTTGCTTAGAATTGGTCCAAACCAAAACGACTGGAAAGAGCTCGAAAAAACGATCCTGTAGACGCGAACGGCACTGAAAACCGATGCTGTATGAGAAATTTATTCAGCTTTGAAGTTTGCCAATTTCAGTGAAAAAAATGGCCAGTTTGACTTTATAAAAGTTTTTTATTTAAAAAAGAATATTCCACAGAATATTCCATAGAATATTTTGAGGAATATTCCTCTGTCTGCCAATCAAAGGGCGCCACGTGGCCAGCCCAAAGGCTGCCACGTGGCCCCAAGGTCGAATGAAATTGGTTTATCAAAATTTTATATGGCGCGGATAGGAGTCAACCCCGGGTCGACGCTGGAGCAACTGGACGGCTCGACCATTGGGCCACAACAAGTTATTAACTTGTATGGTCGCCCACATATATTTAAACTTTGAAATGGATATGGGCGGGGCCGTAAAGGGGCCATCCCGTACGGGCCAACCCCTCCGCATGTAACCACAGGTTTGGAACCGGGAGCTTAACCCAATGGCGCGTTAACAAATATGGGTCGTGGTCACAAGGACCACCGAAAAATGCGGAGTTTAATTATATCATATGGTTTTTACATTAAAGTTCTCCGTTTTAAACTCAAAGTTTTTCAAACCATTCCAATGGTTATGGTCTCGTGGGCCTATTTCTTAGCACCTCTAACTGGCGGTACGCCCAAATTTAGCGCCCGTCTCCATTTTTGTCGGGGCTATCTGGAAGTGCTCCACATTTAGTGGAGTTTTTCAAGGGGAAACTGGGCAAACTTCAGTACTTTGGCTAGGAAAGTCCTTTTGAAACGATTTTTTTTTTGTTTTTGATTTTGGGGTATTGAAGCATTCTGAAGCTGTTGGAATAGGTTGCAGAGCCATCAGAGCACTCTGTCAAGGATTTTATCAACGAATTTTCTTGTGGAGCCACCAGGGCTTGGTGAAAGATTAGCCGTATTGGGCTATACTCATCCATTTGAGGTGAATGAATAGTCAATTTTTACTGTTTCCAGTCCTCTGTTTATGAATTTGCAACTATTTTAGCCTTTTGAGGCTTTCTTCACAGAGTAATACTTATTTTGAGCATTAATGAAAGAGGGAAAAGCCTATTTGGAGGCTTTTGGACCCAACAGAGGTAGCCCAAGAGAGGGGTGAGCTGCTTAAACAAATGCTTACTGTTATGCTATGCATTTTTGCTGCTATTTTCCAGAGTTTACTACATTAAAAAGTAATTTTTAATAAGTCCACTTTTCACAATGAGACTTATACAATGATCAAAACTCATTTGTTTCACTTCTAACCACATTACTTCCATTGCAGAATACTTGAACTTGCTTATTCACACATAAAATTTGGTTAATGAATACTTTGCAAACATAAGCAAATACTTTCATTGCCAGATCAATTTAGTGTTTACTTCATATTTCTTTAGGCAGAGCCAGTAAGAGGGCCAGAAGCTTCTGGTTTCATCCTTTCTAGTAAAGGTGAAATAACCAGTAAAAGCCCCTACTGTCTATCTCTGTATAAGAAATATTTTGTTCAGACATTTCAGATCAACAGAGTACAACAAAAAAATACACATGTCACAATACCACAACTACACAATGTACATACACAGAACCACATGTACACAAAACAAAATGTACAACATGCACACAATACCACATGTGCACAACACAATATGTATGATATGCACACAACACCACATGTATAACAATACCACATGTACAACATGTACACAGTACCACATGTACACTACACCACCTACATAACATGTACACATCAGCACATGTACACAACACCACCTGCACAACGTGTACACAACACCACATGCACGACATGTACACAACACCACATGCACTACATGTACACATCACCACATGTACACAACACCCCATGTACAACATGTACACAACACCACCTGTACATAGCACCATATGTACAACATGCACACCATGCCATATGTACACAACACCGCATATGCAACATGCAAAAAGCACCATATGTACACAACACCGCATATCCAACATGCACACAACACCATATGTATAGAACACCACATATCCAACATGTGTACAACACCATATATACACAACACTTCATGCACACAACATATATACAACATTAGTACTGCACATCCATAGACCACACAATGACTTTACTAAGAAACCTTGTCTCTAGTATCTTTCCACAATCGATGCTTATCCCCGCACGTTGCAGATCATAATGATTTCATTCCATTGATGTATCCCTCAGCATTACCTATCCATAACATAAACATAGACATAGTATAATCACATAATATCAATTCATATCCACGTGATACTAACCTCATAGACATGTCAATCCTACTCTTCCCACTTGATTCCTCATAAACCAGGAACCTCTTCATGCCATTCACCTGCATAAGAAATCATTCCTCTACCTAAATGATTCTTGATGACCCTGTCAAACAATGACGTGCATACATACATATATACATATAAACATAAACATAAAACAATCATGATCCCTAATTACCTTGTCAAACATTGACATACATACACACATACATATACATACATATATACACATTATCATAATCACAAATGCAACACACTGCCAGATATCGCAAGTTCAAGGTTAAGAGAACTCCATGCATCACATGCACAACATTGATAACAATATTTCCCAACATAGATAAGGCATCTAACACCTCAAATCCCTTTACTTTACCTTTCCTGTTGCCTTTCTCATGATTGTCCCGCCACCGTCCATTTACACCAATGAACCCAACCAATCCAATCGACTATCATACTCTTGCCTTCAGTTGCCCTTATACATGCACTAAGCTTCATCCAAGTCTTACACTACTTGTTGGGTTTCATACATCTCCCCTCAAGCTGTTTCATACATCTCCCCTCAAGCTCCATTAAATTTCCTCTTCCCAACCAATTCCCAAGACCCTCAAAACATAAAAGGCAAGAAAAAGAAAAAAAAAACAAGAAGAAAACCATGAAAAACCAATAAAAATATAACATAACAGACAAAGTTGTATTGCAATACACTAGACTTAAACAAAGCCAAAATCAAGAGCAACAAATCACAAAATACCAAAAACACAAGACTAGTAAAAAACAACGTGACTCAATCCCCATGGGTCCCAAATGCTTCAAATGGATAGATCAATCCGAGCCTTCTTCAAGATTTCATGGAAGTCTCTTTTGTCATGCAATCCCTGTATCATACTACCATAAACACACAAATGTCAGTGCATAAATAAACATAACAATATACCAGTTACCTTACCTTGATGTGCCAAGCGCGTTGCCTTGTAATTGATCACACACATATATCATCTCTCAAGGGACTCCAATTCCTCAACGAATCCTTCCATAACTAGAAACTAGATAATATACTTATCAAATACATGTTCATGAATATAACACATATCCACATAATGTCAGACGAAAACAAGGTTAATAAGACTTCCTATATTCAAATATCTCATTCGTTTAGAATTGTGGTTTCCAAACCTAGCCAAAGGAATTCTCACCCAAATCCTTTCTTTTACCATTTCTCACTGCAATTGAGTCTTATATGTGCTATCACATCACCAAATTGTTAGTTATATAAACAAATAAGTCGTTACCTTGTCATGGTAATAACAAGCATGTTTCCCTACAATTTTTGACATATGTCAGTCACATGTTCCAAAGATTAAGACATCATGTCTATTAATTTGAAATCAACCTTTACTACAACTAACAACCATGCCATAATTAACTCACAATAAATAGTCATAATACTACAACTAACACCCACTATAACTCCAGTGCATATTAATTGTCTTAGCACATATTGTGTTTGTACCACCATCTTAAAACAATATCATTCCTACATGCAATCTTATAGACACATACTCATATCATGCAATTAATCAAACATTCAAACAACCTGTAAGAATACAATGTTAGATAAACTGAATAAACGACATAATCAAACTCATGCCTCAATGTATCTCAAGGGAGGCTATCACATCTTCACAAGTCATTCCATATTAGCATGACAATATCACAAATATATCGGCTCATACCTAAATATCATAACCATAACCATATGCACAGGCCAATCTAGATTAACATGATACATATGGCATCAAGATCTTAACTGAAATGAACATAATCAACATGTGTATGTTTGCAATGCATATAGAAAAAATTTAACTATCATGCATGACTATCTGATGAATGTGCATATGACCACACTGAATAACTAGCATCTATCATGCATGTAGTTGTAGCAACAACATAATAACATATACATAACCATAATGCATATAGAAATAATTACTAACATACATGCATACCTAACATACAAACATATACGATGATTTAGTCTTACCCTGAGGTCTAGTGCTGCAACCTCACTCTAATAGTTTTCATCTTCAACTCTATCTTAGCTAACATATCAGCATGATAACATACCAACAACATCATGATGACACAACTACATAATGACCACCATGATGCATGTCTAACCTACTATGCATGCATAACCATAACCATAAAAATGCATGCAAAATAACATATAGACATTGACATGCATATCAAATTCATATACAACCAACATGTATTCAAGACAAGCACGTCCCAAAAACAACATCATCAACAATTCAACGTCTACTTGACAACACAATTGTAATAGTCACTACCGCCATGCACACATGAAAAACACATAGACCATAAGTATAATGAACACATATGAAATAGGCATGCATGCATGAAAATCACATTCCACCCATCCAATCCAAGGGTTGAACCATGCTCTGATACCACCCTGTGGTATCAGATATCACACAAAGAGAACGGAAAATATACACCACCCAAAGAGAATGAAATTTTCTCTGATAACACCCTATAAATCCCTCCTCCCATATTACCCAAGCTAACCGGTCCACCGGGGTAAACATGTGACAAAGAGTTAGTATGATATGATTCAACCTCATATATCACCTTAAGGAAGTGGAATCGACAAAACAAAACCTTACTGACCTTCCCCGTGTGCTACAAGACCGCCAAGGGCTAAACCACCCTTCAAGGTGTCTAAACCCTAAGTTAACTTACCCTTTTATTGATTTGGACTCTTATTTGCATGCCCAAGCCTACATCCATGTGACTATAGGCCTCCAGTTTCATGCATAACCACTGCAAGGGTGCGACTGCAGCCTTTTTCAGCTAGTTATGTGCATGAGACCATAAATTTTGTGCCACCTTTTCAGGGCTAGACTCCAGGTCACTACCCAAAATTTGATGAGACTTTCCAAAACAATATATAATAGAAAGAAAAATATTGTAACACAAAAATTGATCAAGGAATTGGCCAAACCAAGCTTAACTATGACAATAATTTCATCAAACACATGGAGAACATGTAATCTACATGTCATAACAACATATCTAAGCATAGGAATTTCATACTTATGTAAGAATCGTCAAGAAGGTTTGATGCCCTCTCATAATAGTTGCATTATCATCTATTAGGTCATACATTCACTAATCATTCATTTACTAATAAAAACATGATGAGATCCATAGCTCAAACCTTTCATAAACCATGCTTATAACCAACATAAAACCAAAAAATCAACAATGATAGAACAACCATTATAATCACATAATAACAAGCACATTTACACAAAATAAAAAAGAGGAAAATAACTCTTATTAACATATGAAAAATTAAACCAAGTCAGGGACTTCCAGGTACCACCTAATCATAGATTGGGATAAACAAAATATTTCTTTCAACCAATCACCCCCATGCTATATTCCAAGTATGAATGTGAGACTTACAAAATATCCAACTAGGGCTTCCTCAATATTTACCGCAATCCATCAAGGGATTCCTAGGCCCAATCCCTTATCTATCCAACCTAGCTTTACCTCAATCTCATCAAGGGAGCCTAGGCACAAACAAGAAACATACACCACCAGTCTTTACCGCAATACCACCATATATCGGTCCAGAGATCACTAGGCCTATACAAGCATGGATGCCTCTCTAGTATTTACCGTGTATCCCGCCATTACCAGTCAAGGGATTCCTATGCCTAACAAGAGAATACACCTCTAGGATTTAACATGTATCCTGCCATTTCCATTCAAGGAATTCCTAGGACCAATGACGGTATTCACCTTTAGAATTTAGCATGTATCTCGCCATTCATCGGTTGAGGATTCCTAGGCCCACCAAGGTGTTCATCACCATAATTTACCGTGTATCTTGCCATTACCAATCAAGGGATTCCTAGGCCTTGTGATTTTTCTTGAGACCACCCCACTCAGTTTCAATACAATCCAACAGCCCATCTCAGCCAAACAAAAGAGAACCCCATCACACTATGGCTATTTGGACATGGCAAGGCAAGGATGAAATCCACCATCACACCTGGCAAGCCACAAGACCCATGCCAATGACAACAAGAGAACCAAATACACACATGCATGTACCATGCATGCTAAATATAGCAAGGATAATCACACATGAAAATAGATATCTAAAATTAGTCACGTTGTATCTGCTTGATCCAACTCTTCCTTGCTTGATCTTTGCTTCCCTTTGCCTTCTTTTTCCTTCTTTTCTTTTCCTTGATTCAATGCTAGAGTGCTCCAAGAAATATATAAGTGTGTAAGGGTATGAGAGATAGAATAGAGAGAGATATCCAAGATAAACTGAAAAAAATATTACCAATTGATCCTCGAAAGCCTTTTTATCAATGTGGCCTCCAATTTATTCATTTTCCATTATTTTCATAAATAAAATATCAATTAATGAATCTTTCCTTTTCAAATCATTTTCCATTGCCTTTGCCAATTTACCTTAGCCATAATAAACCAAATGAACACCTACACTAGGATTTTTTTTCCCACCATTCAGCTTGGAATACGTGTCCCATGACCTTGGTATTTTTTTTTCCTTTATTAACTTTATTACATGATTTTAAACCAGTTTTATTGCATTCTTTGGATCTTTTCTTGCCTTATCTGGGTGGTTCTGCTTGAGTGGATGTCTCTACTCTCTGCTCCTCAATTTGTTGTTACTCCACAACATCTAGAGGTTCCTCCTTTGGAGCTAAAATCTCCTCTTCAGGTGGGATCTGAAGCTCCCTCTCAAGAGAGCACCACATCACTTTATCCTCATCAAATTTTACATCCCTTCACACAACTGTCATTATGAGGGATGGAAAGTACACACGGTAGTTATGGGAAGTTTCTATGTAACCCAAAAATACCCCCAATTTTATTGTCGGCTTTAGCTTTGTCCTTGACTCTTCGGAGACATGGCAGTAGACAGACGCTCCAAAAATTCAGAAGTGCGACACATCCAACTTTCTCCCCAAGAAATCCTCCTCTAGTGTAATCATGCCTAGAATCCGATGAGGACTCTGATTATGCAAATATATTGTTTTGTTGCATGCCTCAGACCACAAATGAAGATGTAGGACTTGGTCATGCAACATCGCCTTCACTGCTCCCACAATGCTATGATTATTTCTCTTAGCCACCCCATTTTATTGTGGGTTGTGGGGTGTTGTCAGCCCTCGTCAAATGGATTATTTTGCACATAAATTTTTAAATTCATTCGACACATAGTCAACTTCAATATCGCTCTTGAGAGCCTTCAACTTCTTGTCATTTTCTTTCTCAACCAGTTCCTTAAATTCTAAAAACTTGGAGAATGTCTCATCTTTATTCCACATGAAGAAGATCTAACACTTTTGTGACAAGTCGTCAATAAAAATGACAAAATATTTGTGCCTGGAAGTGGAGCCGGTCGAGAATGGTCCACAAACATCATAGTAGATCCTTTCTAGTACTGCATCTGCTTTGTTGTCCTGATCATGGAATGTGTATTTTTTGTACTTACCCAAAGTACATCCTTTGCATACATCCTCCTGATCAAGTGCTACTTTGGGGAGGTTTGTTGTTATTTGTTGCATAATATTCAAGGTGCCATGAGGTAAATGGAAAAGTATTATGCGTCAAATTTCACCAGCATTGTGGCTCTACACCTTCTCCGCCTTAGTAATTAATGCATCATAATCCTCCACATCCAACTTATACAGGTTCTTCACATGAACCCCAATCCGCTTCACTTGTTTCATGGCTATGTGTCTCAGTAATGTATTTCCTTTGTTGAAGATTACATCATAACCATATTCTTATAAAACTGCAACAAAGATTAGATTTTTATTTAGGTTTGAAATTAACATGACATCCTTGAGCCTAAGGGGGGATCCTGACTCCCTCTAAAAGGTGACTGTACCAAACCTAATCCAGATATACCTTCAGTCATCACCCATCTCGATGTCCATCTGCAAATATTTTTCTTCCATACCATTGAAAAACTCTCTACACCCTGTCATGTGGAATGATGCACTTGAGTTCAAGTACCACACACTCGCCATCATTTTTCTAGCCAAGCATGCAATAAGGGTAAATTCAAGTTGAAACTGTGAAGTCAAGGCTTCACCTGCTGCTCCTCCTAAGGTCTTATTTATTTCTTTTTTGTGCTGACACTTCGTGGCATAGTGTATGAATTCATGACAATGGAAGCATTTAATTTTCTACAAATATTTCTTCATGCCCCCTTGGCTGGATTCTGGTTTGGATTGAGATTTATTCCCTTTTCCCTTATCTTCCTTTCCATCCAATGAAAATTTGTCTTCATCTTCACCCTTGGATGCAATATCATCTCTAATATTTTGCATGATTTCCTTCTGTACCAAATCAAACCATAGTCGCTTCCATTTCGGTAGTTTCTCCCTCCCATTCACCGAATCTTGATAGTTATTCTAGCTCTTGGGAAGGTGATGCAGGGGAATTAGATTCGAAAAATACTTTGTATTTTATTAAACATAGGGGGTCTTATGTTTGTGAGAAAATATTGAATTTATGTAAATATTAATAGGCTTTTTGGGTGATTTTAATTAATTATTGTGAGAATTTGTTAATGTTCCCATGTGAATGGAGAACATGAGGGAAAATAGATTTTATATATTTAAGAATTGATTATGAAAGCCTAAGATAGATTTGGTTTCAAGATTTTAGGGATAAAATCTAGATTGTAGGGGTTTGGAGATATTTGAGGACTTTGTTGAGTTATTGAAGGGATATTGAACCTAAATTGGTTCAATTAAATTTGTATAAATTAATAAGCTTAGAAGGCAAAATAGAATCAGTGAGAGTGTGAGGAGTTAAGTAGGAACAAGGTTTGCAAGCCTTCGGGCAAAGATTGTAACCACTGGTTGAAAATCAGGCCAAGGAAGAAGAATGTTGATGTAAGTATTGTGTATTAATGCAGAATTTAATTTTCTGAAGATTATGTCTCATTCCTGAGTTATGGTTTGTGTGAATGAAATGGGTTGCACTATTGATTGATTGTGATTGTGAATTTGGGCAAATCGATCACAGAATCGATCGATTCTGTGTGAGGAAGAATTCCTATATAAGAAATTGAGTGTAAATTGAATTTTTGGTTGAAAAGGGGCTCAATTCTTTGTAAACTCTCGAATTATATATGTTATGGAAATCTCTGTGTAAAGGGTTCTGTTTTGAACGCATTGGAATTCCTATTCTATTCCAGTGAGAGTTGAATGCGCATTGATTGAATGCATATTAGTCTTGTTCAATAGAATTCTATGGGGTTTTTTTTAATTCTTTTGATAAAGGACGCAAGTAATGTCAGCTTCTGGAAAATGCAAATTATATTCAGCATGTTGATCGATTATAGCATAAAGGGAGAAGACGGTTTTGAAAGGAGAAAATCGTGACAATCTTGGGTTGGTTAACGCGGAGTGTGGCATGTTAAATTTCAGCTTTTAAGAAAACGCAATTTCTCTCAGATCAACGTTGTGGAAGATCTGAAGGTGGTCTAAACTTGTATGGAGATTCATGGAATGCGTACACCATGAATTTTGTATCAAATACCTTTGTATTAACATTATTGTTCATCAATGAATTTCTGCGTTGTGTTTTTTTTTAACAATTGTGGAATTAAAGCAAGCAGATTTGAACCTGAGCCAAGTCTGGGCGGAACTTCGAATTGAAGTGGACAGTTAGAATGTTTACATATTGTAGTGGTATTAATTGTAAACGCAGTGGATTGAAATGAAGACAATGGAGGTTCAATTAAGACGTAGAGGTGTTGTATTGAGTAGCAGAGTCGACGAATGGTGATAAGTGAAGCGATGAGGAGATGGGAAATCATGGACATAAGAACGAAAAGAATTGAGCATTGGAATCTGTAACGATGGATTCATTCAGAATAGCAAAGGAAGTTTCAAGGGAATGATGATGAAGGCGCATGGAACCTTGAACAGATTGAAGGTGAAAATCTAAGGGTATTCGCATATTGAAGCTACTGTCTTTTTAACAATGGTATGTTGAGCGTTGTTTTCTTTGTTGATGAGGTATGATAGCTGTGGGCCTAAACGAATATAATATTTGCAAGGATCATTATTATATTGAATTGTGACAAAGTCTAAGGGTGAAATTTAAGTGAGTTGGCATGAGAACCAAGTTTGTAACTTGGGTCAAATAAACTTTAAAATTGGCGAGTGCTATACTGGGCTTATATGAAGTTTTAATAAGGGTTGAAGGTTAAATAGAACTCCCATGAGGGTGAGAGCTGAAGTCCATTATTTTGGGCTTAATTGGCCTTTTCAAATAGTTGATTTAAAATCATAAGATGGGTATTTCAATGATTTTATAATCATTGTTAAGTAATGAAGCTTCAACATGAGATTTTAAATTTTTGGGCTGATTGTTTGGGTTTGATAGCCATGAATTAAAAGATAGCTTCCGCATATTAATTGAGATTGTCGGGTTGTGAAAATTGAGGACCATTTTGGGTTTTAAATGGAAATGCATTTTTATATGCATCTATAAGTGGAGATTGTGGGTTAGTGGGGTATGCTTGCCATCAGAAGGCCCAGAAGGGCTAGGCTTACCAAGTATTCTTCAAGTACATTTACACCAACCTCGCCAAGTTCATCATGACAGTGTGTGAAATTGCTAAGATACAACAAAATAATGTCATTCTTCTACATCTTGATACTTTTAAGTTTATCCTTGAGTGCTAACTTCTTGTGGTCACTATTATTCTAAAAAAAAAAAAAATTAGTGCTTTCCACATTGTGAACGAAGCTTCTTTTCTGTGGAGATTTGAGACAATGTGATCCCATACTCCCTCCAGGATTATTCTCCTTGCCTTGGCTACATCTTTCTTCCACTGAGAAAGGTTATGGGCATTAGAATCTGGTGGTTTTGCAACATCTGTCTTGATGTATTCTAGCAATCCATTATCATCCAATACCGCCTCCGCGCAATCCTTCCATGCAAAAAAATAGAGGTGAATTCCAAGGCATACTTTAGCCTCATTCCATTGAAGGCCATCTTCTCAGCTCTGAAGAGATCTTGCAACAATGATCTTCAAATTTGAACCTCCTGAGAAAAAACTTCAAAGTCCCTACTCTAATTTGAATCCTACTCTGATACCATGTAGAAATTACAATGTAGATTTGCAACTGCTCATGAATTTTTAATAAAAATCATAAGACACAAACCTACTTTATTGATCTGCAGACATTAAGTCACAGTTTAGAACAAAAATTTTAGACATGCAATGATAAATCACACACATGCAAATGGTATTTTTCCTGGCGAGAGAAATCTGATAAAAGTCCCAATGTTTGCTTGTATTAATTTGGTGAATGCAAACATATTACAATTGCTTTACTCAACTAAGCACAACCTGCAAGTGTATAAGCTATCTCTCTGCTCACTGATAAAATCTGACCTGAACTTAGTCAATTTCCGCCTCTTCTTGAGCTCCTATTTCCTTTCGTTTTTCCTTAAGAAAATAAGCCCCTATTATTTAGAAATTTCTCCAAAATGGATTGTGTAATTCCTTAGGTTGATCATCTGACTACATGCAACACTTGTCACTCAAGACTAGTCTACAACTGATGTTACACTGCCTTGGAATCTCCACCAAGCCTAGGGAACTCGAATTATTTGCATGCACTAGCTATTTTGGGATGATTGATCAGTTAATTAGATAATCACTAAGTTTGACTGAAGTCCCACTGCTTAACTGACCTTCCACTATTTCCTCCAACAATTAGAACTAATCTAACTGAAAACAACTATAGATAACTAACCTTGATTGCTACAAATTAGCAATCACACATGCTTAACTAAACTCTAAACACAACTCTAATTTATTGAGTAAACTAGGTGACACAAGCCATGTCACACAAGTTAACATCATCCAAGTTGTCCGTTGATGTGGAAATTTGAATTTTCTTAATTTAATCAAGGAAAAATCAAATTGAGAATTTATTGTTGCATTTTTCAACACATTTTTTTTATTCAAAGTTTGATCCTAAGGCTTTTTTTCAATTCAATATGGGGATTTTAGGCCATCATTACAAAAATTTGTAATTTAACCCCCCAAAAAATGGTGATTCTGAGAGTACAATTTTTTGATCCAAGGTATAATTTTGGTGTTTAAAATGCAAAAATATGGGAGTTTTAGGAGAGTTTTGGTTTTGAAGTCATAGATGTTTTCAAGTCTATAATTGTGTTACAACACAAAATTAAAGTATACATAAGAGATTAAGAGGGATAAGACATCCTAAAATAATAAAGTTACATAATTATAATTAATACAAAATAGAATTAGTGCCTTAACATTCTCTTCTCCTTCAAAGAAGTGTGATTCTCAATTTTGATCAATTGTGATGTTTATATATGAAGAACTCATATTTCCAAGTCATATTTTCTATCAATGGGTTCTTCCACTTGATGATGTATTCAATAATTTCACTAGTCCTTTGTTATTTGATTTATTTTTCAATTAATATGTTAAGTTCTCAATATCATTTTTTTCTTCTTCATCAATTTATAGAAAAACAATCTAAACTAGGATCTTGTCACTAATCTGAATTGCATCATTATATTATGTGTCATCCATCTTGATTCTTTTAGAGTGGAAAAACGATATTGTATTCCTTTGATACCAGCATTATCCAAGATATTTTCTTTGAGTGATGTGAGCAGAATTGCATGAAAGAGCATGTAAAAACCATGTATGCAAACACAAAAAGAAGAAACAACATGAAGGGGATCATAAATACAATACACACAAAATATTGATAATGGATTTTGTCCAATGTGGACTACATCTCTGGGCCTTGCTTCAATAGTGCAGAGACTGCGTCATTCATCTCATAAAAAGGAAAGGAAAGTACATGGAAAAATACATCATTATACTTCCAATCTTGGGAGTCACTTGAAATTCGACTACTCAAATCAAAAAAATCATAACACTTGCAGGTTTGTCTCATCCTCTTGAGACTTTTGACTGTAAACATGACCTACTTTTGAAAGGCACAATGTTGTCTTGAACTTTGTGCCCAACATTTAGTAAAGAAGGTAGGTTTGTGCCATGACCCCTAAAATCTTATGCTCAGATGCAAAAACTGACTGCACCATTGTTATCCTTGTAAAATTCTAGTTAAAATGAGTATAAATTTGGCTATATTCTACCACTATCATCCTTGGACCCCCTAGAGAACCTTCAGGATTCCTCACAACATCTAAAATGTATATTCCAAAGAATATTACCTGAGAATGTCTTCTCTGGAAGAGTGCCCTCAGGGTTCCACTATCGAAGTTATTTTGGCCCTATGTTGTTCCACTCTGCTCTGAGTTCCTGTGCTCACAACGCTCCTCCAACACACAAATGGGAAATGTTTATATATTATTTTTCTGGGCAGATTTTACAAAGTGTTAGGCCGACATGTTGGTTGGTGTGTTGTATTTAAATAATATGGTTGTTGACGCGTCCTGGGGTCAAACTCCATGGAACTCGCATATGGTAACAAATTTTTGTTACCATATTAATTATATATGGGGTTGGTTACAACCATGTAAAACAAACCGTCCAGATATTAAAATAAAACAATAACCAAATGTGAAACTAGTCATGGTAGTTGGTGCGCATTTTCCAAGACCATTTGCAAAATTTCATGGCACCCTCTGATTGGGCCATGTGGCAAACTTCTATTTTTTAATCATCCACCCATTGTTCATGTATGGTGAGGATGTGTGGCACACCCTAGTGATTCCATGTGATGCACTTGTGGAGATGCCACATCACTTGTTGTGGGATCTTCTTGCTAACTATGATGATATGTTGTCATGTGGGCAGGTCTACCTGCCACATCATCTCCACACTATGCCAAGTGTCATTTGTATGGAATTCCACGTGGCAAACAAAGTTGACTTTTACTTTGACTTCTTTTGCCAAGTTTGACTAAAACTTTGATTGGCCATAACTTCGACATACTAACTCAGATTGAGGCATTGTTTGCATCGTTGGAAAGCTTGTGATAAGCTCTAAAATTCAAGTAAATTTATTTTTGAGCCATTAGGAATCCACTTGGATAAAAAAATTGGAGAAATAAGCTCACACTGCCATTTTTACCAATGTGTCCTAGACTCCCAATTTGATGAATTGGGGTTATATACTTTTTGGAAGCAATTTGAGGCATTAAATAACATTTTTTAGGGGTTAAAACTTTTCCACCTAAGCGTCATGCACCCTAGTACTATTTAGAACTTAAGATACATTTTCAATGGCACAAGAAAGAGGTAAAACATAGTATGTATGAAAAAATTATATCACCCAAAAGTTGGCCTTCCCATATTTACCACCATGATTCGAGACGATGCCACGTCAACTCCCATTATTCATAGAAAGTAGGATAGCCACATAATCATGATGAATATTCTAGAAGATTCAATATATAATTCTAATTAAGAGTTGTACAAGTCGAACTTTACCACTAGTAGGCTATCAAGGTTTTGTTATAACTGAGCCACTATAATGAAAATGGTTTCATTCAATGGGAGTGTATTTTGTTCCATAGATGAGAAAAGTAGCTGAGAGTGGAAAGAGAGAGAGAGAAAACATACATGGTTTTTGCATTGTAGCATTGCATGAGCTAGAGGTCTCAATACTTTTTACTCACATCCATTTCCATTCAGAGGAAGAGAGAATAAAGCAACCTCACCTTCCAACAAAGTTTTCTCACGTAAGTGTTTCCCAAGTCACATCTTGTCTTATTATGGTTTTGATTGATTATATTTTCGTTTATTCTCTATTTTCCACATTTGTATATTCCATGCATGAAAACAACTTAATAAATATGGAACTATAAGGAAAATAAACCTCATGATATAAATTTTGGATTTTAAGAATATTTTTTATCAGACTTATTGCGACAAACTGTCTAGTGGAATATCCTCATTGGTTTACAGACCAGTCACCCACTTTCGTTAAACGTAAAACATGGTAGACTAGTTGGACATGTGAAGGGGGAAACTGCACATTGTAAACCATGTTTCCAATCCTCCACAACACCTTACAAGGATTGTAGTATTTGGGTGCTATTAATTGTCCTTTTGTTACTTGAGGGACATTTGTTTGCAAGGTTGCAATGCTAGAAATATCCAATCCCCTACCTCAAAGTGTGTTTATATGAAATGTTGATTTTTCTTGTTGTTTAATTTTAGTTTAAATTACGGCCAAGTTGTTCTTCAATAGTTGGATAACCTCTCATTGGTGCTAGATATGAACCTCCATCACTTAAACCATAGGTTTCTCTCTCAAATGGGATGTCATGGATGGACGATGATGCCCATAGAGTGCCATAAATCATGACTTTTTGGATGAAGTTGGAAATTGTTATACCATTATTTTGCTAGATGCAACCACTTTATTGATTACGATTATATACTAGATGAAAAAATATATATAAAACCTTCCATACATTTCTACCCAATCTCAATGAGCCCATTATAATGGGAGTGGTAAGAGGGGTTGTGAACAAGTTCAAAGCCTAGAGAAAGAAAAAATCCCTTATAAAAATTACTGATGAAAATTGGATCTTTATCACTTTGAATAAACTTGGGTTTGACGTGTAACTTTTGAACTATTTTCATGATGTTATAACTATTGTACTTTATATAAAATTAAGATACAACAACCAAAAGTGGGCACACTTTCTGTGTCAATCCACTACCATCATGTTAGCATTAATTCAATAAAACTTTGGAAACTTGTGATAAAATCCATTGGGACCTCTTCTCAACAATGACTTAGCATGGCTAAGGATTCTAGAAGGCACATGGTATTCATCATCTATCCTTTTTTCTATTGGAAAACCAAACACTCTACCACAAAAATTGAACATCCTTTTTAATACCTTCCCAAAAAAATCATGTCTAAGATGTGATGAATTTTTAGAAATCCCAAGCATCCACCTATAGGATAAGTGTGCAATTAAAAAAATAATCCTTCTATTTGATTTGGGATTTTTTTATGTAAATATAGGTGATATTTATATTAGGGTCACTAATTTTTTAGCACATTTATTTGATGCATTAGGGTCATGTTGTAATTTATGCCAATGCGTTGCCATGTAGTTTGGTCATATTACCATTCAATCCTGATTTTTTTCTACCCAATCAACATGAAAAATGGAAATAGCATAAATCGGGGCCTTAGTGTCCTTTTCTTTCATTGAAAGAACATCAACCACCACACTCTCTTTCAATTTTATGTAGATAATTTGAATAAAAAACTATCATCTTGGCGACCCACTTTTGTTGCTCCATATAATATAGTCGTTGTTTGAAGAACTACTTCATGTTATTGTGTTTTGTTTTTACCTTAAAGTGTCTTCCCATATGCAAAGGCATCATTGCTTTAATGCATGGCCAACATTTCCTTCTCATCAATGGGTTTTAGTAATTTTGTTCATGTAAGTTGGTACCTTTCAAATGTAAGTGACATCCTTCTTGGTGCTATTCCTGATGCATATCGCTACATGATAAATGTTTTTGTGAAGTTGGAAGTGGAAAATATTAGAGTGGTACACATGACCTCCTTAAGTTTCTCAAAGGCTTGAGTTGTTTCTTTATTCTAAGAAAAAAAAACATAGTTTTGTAGTAATGATTTTCATCGTGTTGTTATTCAACCGTATTTTTTTGACAGACTTGCAATAATAACACATCAATCTTAAGAACAATATAGCATTATTTAGGGTTTTTTGAATAATCCATTTCACCATACATTTGATTACATTTGGGTTCACCTTGATATCCTCATGAGATACAATATGCCCAAATTTTCCACTTCTTGAACCCCCAACAAATAGTTAAAAATCTTAACATATAGTTGGTGTTTCTCCAATATTTGCAAGACTTTTTCAACATAATGTACATATTCCTTCCAATATTTTTCCTAAAACGATATATCATTAAAAAACACCAACATAAATTTTAAAGTGATTCAAAGCATAATTCATCAAGGTTTGAAGTGTAGAAGGCGCATTAGTAAGGCCAAAGTTATTAATGAAAATTTGTAACGATTTCATGTTTTCTAATATTTTTTTGGGAAGGTCTTATTCCCTTACTCTCACTTAATGATATCCCAAACAATGATCCATCTTAGGAGAGGACACTTCTCTATGAAATGTATCTAAAATGTACCAAAAAGAGGAATGGAAACTTATATTCAATGATGAGCTTGCTAAGCTCTCAATATTTTGGACACAAACTATGAAGAATAAACTTTATGAATCATCACCATTGAGGAAGAGAAATAACTTTTTCTTGGTCAAATGATCCTTTCATCTAACATATCTTCTACTTTGTGTTTAATCTCTCTTTTTTTGGTACAGGGACATCTATAACGATTGATGTTAGGATGGAGCCCCCAAAATGAGTTAATTGGTGTGATCATGCTTTTGGATAGGGGGAAGACCTTTGGGTATCTCAACAAATACGTTAACAACGATTACCAATAACTTTTTGGAGTTTTGTATGCAAATAAGAGTTGGATGATTGAACATATAGTTAGAATAATCATGCAACTACATAGTGTTTCTCTCTTATTAGCTTTTACATGTTTTTAGAACTTACCACTATATATAAATAAATAAAACTGCACCATCTAGAATATCCATGTCATGGGATCATTATATTCAAACATCCCCACATCAATCTTGAGAATGTAGTTTCTTGGTTTAGAGCCAAAAGTTATGATTTCATTGATATTGGTCTCATGAACATCTCTATGATTGGAATTCAATCCTTTTGTTCTCTTAATGTGTTGATAAATCACGCATATGCTCCTTATTGAGAGAAAAAGGTATTCCGGAGATACATGTTATTTTCTTGGTTTCTCCCTACTATTTTGAAGCCCTTCAAAATACTCCTTGCATTCCATGCTTATCTTGAGGTTTTCTCAAAAAATTCATAATTTGTTATGACCACTGTATTTTGGAGGCCAACCTTATTTGTCATTGCAGTTTTTGTGGTTGTGATTCTCTTCCAACTAGAGAAAAATAATTTCAAATATTCATTCTCAAATTGAATTATGGACTAGTTTTCATAACTTGTTCGTGGTGAAATTTGGCGTATTACCTCCACCTAAGTGTCAATAATCTTGCTAGGCTAGTTGGACTAAATTTGGCTCTACATATGTGATTCAAATTCCTCAAAGTTTAGTAGTTATTTTAATCTGTCATCAATAATTTGTCAATATATTCTTCTCTACCTTATGTTTCCAACTACATTTGAATCATCTTAGTTGAATCTTTTGATCGAAAATATATGCAAATTTTAAATTTGCATCCCTTTAGGCCCTTATTCAGGGACTATTCCACAAAATGGATTGGTAACTAATGCATTTCCAAAAACCGGTGGCACTAAATCTAAAATTGTGTTATGTAACAATTTGATATTTTTTATTTGCATTGCCTTGAGTCTCACTGAATTCTAACATGCCAAGAAAATTTTATGACCAATGTGCCAAATTCATTGTTTTTCACTCTTCTCTTGATAGATTTGTTGTTTAAATTGTGATTCCATCAACTTCACATTAACAACAAGGTTTTCAAATTTTCAATAACCTAATGTTTCCTCTTTCCAATGGTACTAGTGACAATTCAATTGGACATCACAATCTTCAAGTATGTCATTCTTAATAATTATTGCTAATTTTTTAACATTCTTAAGATATAACACAAACACATCTAGTACAAACTTTACATTCAAAATTGGTTCCCCTCTTGAAAGGTGAAAGATTGTTGGTTCAATGTCTATTTGAAAATCTAGTATACTTCTAAAGTTGGCATTAAGAACACATCAAGAGATTCAAGAGTTTTCTCCAATGATAAGTATTGATTATTTGATTATTTTGAGACTTTTGCTCTGGCTAACATAAATAATATTCATTACGGAAATTGCCTTTGAATGCAAAGTTTCATTGGAAAACCCATCAAATGAATAAGAAATTTTTTTCCTTTAAGGTGATCCACATTAGATAATTTATATGAGACGACCAAATTTTTTGTAAAAAAATCATTAAAAAAGTCATGTTTTCAATTTGAGATCTCTTTATATGTTTCAAAACAAGCAACAAATAATTGGTAGGTTAAAATTGAGGAGCATTTTTTAAATCAAAGATCCAGAATGAGCAAGTGTGGTCTTCACTTATATTAAAAAAATTGCAACAAATATCTTTCTTATTATTCTCTTGTTTATGGATGACATGGTTATTATTGATGGTAATAATGACTTGATTGATGACTTGAAGCAAATTTCAATAAAACTTTTGACATAACTAATTTCAAATTGTTGCACCATTTCTTTATTATGCAAACATGGTAATAAAATGGTGGAATTTAGATTTCTCAACCTAAGTATGTTTTGTATACATTAAAATATTTAGTATGCAAAATTCTAGGCCACCTTCAATAAATTTTGAAAAATTTGGATTGAAAATTAATTCCAATGCCAAGAATTTAATGTTAATTTTTATAGAAAAATGATTGCAGATGTCTATTCATGGTTATTGTTTACTTTGCATTTGTTATGTTATCAAGGTATAATTTGTATGAGAAACAATTAAAAGTTGCAAAAACAACCCTCATATATGTTAACAACACTATGGCCTTGAATAATCTTGTTGAACTTCAATTTTGTCACATGTTGCAATGCCAAATGTCCATTTTTATCCAACCATACTCCCTTATTTTCACCATTTTGTAGCTCTCACCATTATATATATTCCCTCTTTCTTTATGGTGCATCTTCTAAGAAGCTCTATTAGGTAGTTGATTAATGTTTTTAAGTTATTTTCCAATGTTTTAATGATCGTTTATATTAAAACTTGTTTTTATCTCACAACTAGTGGAATGGATAAACTTTTGTGACAATTTAGAATTCTAGTAGTGGTCCAATTGTTATTATAAATCCATTTTCTGTCATAATTCCTGTAGTTTTCGGTCTTCTAGAAATCCAATAATACCTCATTAGTTGCACATTCACCCCATCATAGGACAAACTAATTTTATGGGGCTATGATTGGAATGTAATCAAGATGGTTTCTTGTTATCTAGATGGCCTCAAATATCATCATCAAGGTTGTGGACTTGTGGTCAAAGATTCAATCAATCATTAACATCACTCAAGAGTTTGAGCATGATAATAATATTTCATGCTTTCAATCATGAAATTTATTAATGATAAAATCCAAAATTGCATTTGTATTAGTCATTTCTTGAAGGGGTCGAATTATCCATTCAAAGAGGAGCATATCTTCTACTTTTAGTGTAAACAGTTTGAGATCCATAAGTTTAAGATTGAGCGGTTATGGGATGTACCTACTTTTTGTAATGTAAGCTCCATAAAATTTTGTAATGATATCTTTGGGGGGTTTGGTGACGTGGTTACTGACATATTGCCTAGGATGAACATTGTACTTTGTTCTCTCTTGAAGTTTAATATAAGGTTGTTATCGGCTTTGTGAGGCATTCATGGTTACTTAGTTCTAAACTTTTCCTTAGCAACATATGCCAAAGAGAGGCGCCAAGTGAGGCATGGCCCCCTCTCTTTGGCATACATTATATGCCAAGTGAGGCATGGCCCCCTCTCTTTGGCATACATTGCCTTGCTGCATGTTAGATTAATTTATTTTAATGCATTAGGTAGATCTAGATTCCAAGATTTAATTCTTGTATATATTTACTCTCCTTTTGTGTGTGTTTAGTAGTAACATGAGTCTTCACTTGGCTCACAAATAAACAAATTGAACAGATACTAAAAGTTGCAAAAACACTTTAACCTATAAATAAAATGAAAGATTGTAACTTGAGGTTTACAATGCAATTTGGATAACAATTAAAGACAAGGTAATTTATTCCTATATGATTAGTTTTGTTCCCAGTTCATTTTAAAGTTTTGATTGTGTGTTGCAAGGGAGTTGTTATGTGCTTGGACTTCTCATGGAAAAATTGCTAGCATCTTCACTATGTTGCCGAGTTTGACCAAATTCATTAGACTTAGTAAGATGTTGGGAATAAGAGCTATTGACAACAAAAGTGTGACCAAAAATATATTTTTGGCCTAATTGAATATAAGTTTTCTTCTTACAATTTACAACATCATTATTTTGAGGATAATCCAATTTGTCTATTAACATTTTTAGCCACTTTGTTTCTTGAGTACCCAAGGTAACACTTCGGTATTCAACCTCAATGGAAGAAACAACAATAATAGGTTGCTTTTCACTACACCAAGAAATAGGACATGCATGAAAATGATATACATTGTTGAAGTAGAATTTCCATCATCATTATCATTTTCTCAATCAAAATCAGTGTAGCTAAAGAAAACAAGGATCATCACTAGAAGATTTGTTGAGCAATTTAATTGCTTAAACTATGGACATTAAATCTATCAATCCGAGAGCGTGAGCTTGTGAGATGTAGGCACTATATGTGTAGGATTAGAGCATATGCTTAAGGAAGTAATTAAATCCTTGATTGTTTCACTTTCCCTCTCGCACTACGAACAATGAGTGGATTAAGGTAGCATAAACTCCCATAATAGGGCATCATGACGAATGGCATGTCATTGATAGTTCTTACAATACCCAAAAATAAGTGAAGCTCTTTTTTTTAGCTAATTAAAGAAATGAATGAACTTAAATAATCTTGGAAATGATCATGGATTCAAACACCTCTTGCTACTTAGACCTTGTTGTCACCAAGTTATCCTTTGAAACAAAAAAAAGAAAATAGGAGTAAATTGCCAATCCTCTAATCCCTTTGGTATCTGTCTAGCAACGACAAAAACACATGTTGAGAAATACAATTCGTAAATTGTGGACATTAAATCTATCAATCCAAGAGTGTAAGTTTTTGAGATGTTGGCATTGTATGTGCAGGATCAAAGAATATGTCTAAGGAAGTAAGAAAATAAAGAGGGCATCCACCTCTATAATTAACATCTACCAGAACTACAACTTTATGATCGATTACAATATTTCACTTATTCATAGTGTTCATGTAATCAATGTATGTTCTACTTAATGGTTGAAACTAGGGATGGATACAACTACAAATGTAAATCAAATTAACTGTCAGAGTACATCTTCACATGAACTGGAACCTACAAGAATTAGAGAGTTTTAAGATGTCACAATCTTTAATTTTGGATAGGGTCAGAGTGTTCATGCAATCCTTGGTTCAAGTTGTTAAATAACAATTGTTTCGAGTTCATTTTAAAGTTTATAATTGGGGAAAGATGCAAAAAGTATGATCAAATTAAAGTATTGTTAAAGTAAAAAACATATTGTTATGATCTTCACCGGGGAATTGTGTCCAACGAAAGTCACAAAACTTAGTAATATATTTTGAATAAAAGATATTGGCATTAAAAAAAGTGACTAAGACTTAAACTACCTAATTCAAATCTTATTCCAGATTGATATTTAGTTCCCTAAGAAGCAACGTTGATAAGAAGTTTTATTTAGAGCTCAATCTACATTGTGGTTATATATTAATATAAATAATTCATTGTTTATAATGCTATCAATCACCTCAAATGGACTTTCAATGTGGTCCCACTACAAGCTTGATACTTCAAACAAAAACTACAAGGGAATGTTGGTTATAAATTCATAAATTTTCAAATCAAATTATCATGTTCTTTTCTTACTATCAGTACAAGTGTAGTTGCACTTTTTGCATATGTTGGGTTTAAGTTTTATTTAGAGCTCAATCTACATTGTGGTTATATATTAATATAAATAATTCATTGTTTATAATGCTATCAATCACCTCAAATGGACTTTCAATGTGGTCCCACTACAAGCTTGATACTTCAAACAAAAACTACAAGGGAATGTTGGTTATAAATTCATAAATTTTCAAATCAAATTATCATGTTCTTTTCTTACTATCAGTACAAGTGTAGTTGCACTTTTTGCATATGTTGGGTTTATTGTTTGTGCCTTTGATATAGTTGGTGTTTTGTCTTTCTTCCTTCTTTAGTGGTTTTATTATTGATTGGGTTTTCCAAAAAAGGATCCTAGCACTTGCCTTCCACCTCTCCCATTACTTACGAAATTTGTGCCAAATTTTAGGACAGGTGAGTTGTGCAAAGTATTTCGTCTACATCATTTTTGCATTGTACCATCAACTTACATTTTGGGTGTTAATTATAAAGTTGAATTGAAACAAATAACCCTTCCAAACATAAAATTTTAGAAACAGCCACCATGTAGAATTTAACTTGTGCAGAAAGGAGATTATATGCAAATAATGGGAACTGTTAGCCCAAGAGATTAGCTCAACCAATTGTCGCCAATGTTATTAGACACTTAGCTATTTTCATTTGAAATGTGCTCAAAACAAATCCCCAATGGGTGAGTCGTATTAGTCTACACCGATATGTTTACTAGGGATGCCATCCATGAATATAGGAAACAATATCCTAGGGTTTCCCATGAGGTTTTCTTTGTAAAAAAATGGGCATTGCTATAAGAAAAAAAATTAAACATTTCTATAAGCATGCATATCCTTATTATAATAGAACTCGACCTACTACATATGAATATGGAAAATCAACCTTTTACACATGAATATGAAATATTAATTGATGTAAAAGCGCTCTTTGGCAATATATCATTAGCTTCTTCATGTTTCTAATAGCCAATATTGTTTTGCAACCCAAAGAAGGCATGCACTGCTAACTGAAAAAATTGACTTATATTCTATTTCCTAAGAAAATGCAGATAACAGAATAAAATGGGTAGATATCCCACAAATGCATATTGCAAACAATGTTATAAGGACCGAACTGGACTACACTGGTCTGACCATTTTGACGCAAAAACCGGTTCGAACCGATGACTTGAACCATTTTTGTCTGGTTCGGTACAATAAAGCCACATAGAATGCAACAAGTGGGGCATGTTTTGCTCTTTTTTTTCTTTTAATGTTTGTCTTAACTGAGAACTAGGCCAAATAGGTGCCTAATATTCAAGCATGTGACCCTACTATTGCTATGCATTTCATGGTAATGTTAAATTCTTAAATTAAAAGTGACATTCTCCTTTATCTTTCATTTTCATCATTCTACTTCAATTTTTAACATTACCACGAAATGACTCATGATGTTTGAGAGTGGTTTTGACTTCATTGGATTTCATATGGAGAAAGTAGAATTTCAGATCTCACTCAAAATCCAGCAGACTTAACAGTTTTCCAAGATTTCGGGATTGGGGAGATTGCAACGCTACATTTAATTTTCTCATGTACGAGGGTATGAAACTAGTATTTAATCAAGAGCACCAAACCCCATGTGTACCTTGATGTTAGTGGCATTGATTGTTGAACTCCTCTATCATGAGCCTACTAAAAAAAATACCCATCACTCAAACAAAATCTTGACTTAGATGCTATGATTTTTCTTATTTTAATGTTTTGAGGCTGATATTGATGATGAAGGTCCCAATATAGGCAATGATTTTGATGTTATGTAGGTATTTGTTGTCGCATAAAAAAAATTGGATGCTGCCACATGGATGTATTTTTGGTTTAGAGTTTGATTGCACAGAATACTATTTTGGTTATGTACACTCTCACAAATAAGAACTTTTACTTATTTGTGTATAAATGGTTTGGATTCATATAACTACTATGTTTTGATTTAAAATTTAAATATTTTATGTGTTTTTGGTTGACGGGTTATTTTGGACTGTTTTTTTACCAATTTCCGTATGGGTCTGACGAGTTCGGGTGCAGGGTCTCCCGGTTCAATGACAGGTCCCATTCCCGATTCTGATAACTATGATTGCAAAAATTTGAATGGGCCATCAAAATATATACCAACAAAAAATTTAAAAAATTTTTAATAGTTGTCCGAGAATTCTTAATAAGATAATGTCTATCCCCGACTTTCAAAATAGTTTATTGAAGTCTCTAGCCATGAAAGTAGAATGAACAACAAAAACCATTGAAATTCAAAGCATTTTCCATGACACAAATGTAAATGGACCTGAAATCGTCAAAGGTTGAAACCTTTGAAAAGTGAGGGTTTTATATGTGCTCAGCTGTTTATCTTTGTCCCATAATCATAATTTTTATCAGAAGAATTTCCATTTATTTGCTCATGAAATGGCTGCAGTTTGCCGTGCAATAAAGCTGGATGTAGAAGACCATAAACACTCATGCCTGTGAGCTGGACCCAACTCTCTACATCCATGAAGGAAGCAGATAATATTAGTTGCGGTAAAAGCCAAATAAAATCCATAAACTGTAAAAGTAACAGCGGTAAAACCGCGAGAAAAAACGCTACCATAAACTTTTGAACCCCAAACACACGCTCAAAGATGGCTCAATGCGTGCATTGTCTCCCAGAATGCATTAACAGACTCCAAATGTCCTGCCTGGGTTGCCTAGGCCATGCACTGAATTTTCCTGGCAGCACAGGAGGGAAGGATTATATATCATCCAACAAACTAATCCAAGCACTTCGATTATCTAAGTTAATAGGGAGAATCAGGTGCCTGGACTAGGCCATGAAAGTTTGCCAACTAGGCGTACAATGTAGCCTGGATTAGGCCTGTAACGTTTTCACATAATGCACTCTTACAGCAAGGCAATTACTTGGCCTAGTTAAACATGAGTTTTATGATAATTCAACCATGCCTCTTTTAATCATTGACAATTGTACTGATAAATATAAATATTATCATACCCGTGCAGATCAATAGCTGGAACCATTTATCAACCATATCAAATGTATGCTAGATAACCACAGACCATGTAAACTTAACTTTCAGAATCATCATTTGAATAGTATCCAAAACAAAACAAGATTTTTTCCCATAACGATAGGGATCACATATCAGAAGCATCATAGCATGTAATAGAGTTGAGAATGCAACGAATACAAACGTATCAAGATGAAAAAAGACCATGGATCCTAAACCATATTCAGAAATAAAAAACATGACCACCTTTTTATTTCAAATGCATGCTCATCAGATGCCTAGTGTAAGAAGGCTCAACATTTATATGAACCAATTGAACTGAAACAGAAAATCCCCATCCAATGTCATGGAGATTTGTAATGCTAAGTACTTAACAACCTTGCGTTTAACCTCCAGAATGATGCTTTTTGTAATAGATTCCTAAGGGAAAGGAAATATATGCATTCCAGAGTGATCTGAACTAAGCATTACATCTAGATTCTTTCTAGATCCAAATCTCATGTTCGCAAAAGGCAAGCATAAGGTAATCGAGGCAATTATGCAATCTTTGAGCATTGATTCCAAATTCTCCTCAAGTATTGAACATTATCTGTGTGAAAATCTAAAGGAAGATAGACATGGTTTCTTTTAATAAATTCATGACTAACCCATTAAGCATGTACCAATTGTCCAAGACAAATGCAGATGCATAAAATGACAAATGACCTTATTATGGCCACGAGCCAAAATACAGTGTTATTAAGTGCTCTAGGAGAATTATTTATGCTTAGCAGTCCCTTCAGAAATGAACAGAAAGAAATCTCAGTCATGTAGATTTTGCTGGGATATTGCAACTCAAACAGAATTTAAAACTTACTTAGCCTATCCTACACACAATCCACTAATAGAGTAAATATGAAAAAGAGAAACGAAAGGAGAGTATCCAATTTTTTATCTCGCCTATGACAAAGACCACAAGTACAAATATAAAGCTTGTTAGAGGGACTGTGATTCATTGATCAGTTTCATGGAAAATGACTTTTTCACATAATAATCTTATTACACAAGCTCAAGTGCTGACTAAGTTTTCTGCAAAAACAATGTATAACCCCCATGGTACTTTCATCTTATTTTCATCACATTCAGCCACTCTTCTTATCGAGTTTACAAGGTGATGCATCCCATTTATGTCTCTTTTTACTAGGTGAGGAATCCTCTTTATATATCTTTGGACAGGTCTCCAATACAACACCTTCATCTCTAACTCGTGCACAGTCATGATCAATTCCAAGCTTTGCTTCTTGGGAAAAGTTATTCACATGAAGCAATGGATGTTTGATATCAGCCTCCATCAAACCCCTCTCTTTCTCAGTCTCACTCCTTTGATTATATGTGCACCTATTTTCATGTGATCTACCTTCATTATTCTCTGATTTTCTCTCATAACCTTGCCTCTGTTGGTATACAGAAAATCTTTCTTTTCTGTAAGAATCAGTGGTCTGTTCAACAGGGTTTTGGGCTTTCTCGACCCTACTTTTTATTCTGTGTTCCCTTTTCTGATATTTATCCTTTAAAATGTCAGCTGATGTCTTTTCATGGCAGGCAGAATGCTTGTCCATAGGCTGCTGTGAGTGTTTTCTATCCTCTCTGTCATTCCTGTGGCCTGATCTATATCTTTCACGGTCTGATCTATATCTTTCATGATCTGATCTATATCTTCCATGACCTGATCTGTATCTGTCTTGGTCTGATCTATATCTTTCCCGGTCTGATCTACACCTTTCCTGATCTGATCTTTCCCTGTCTGATCTACGCCTTTTCCGGTCTGATCTTTCCCTGTCTGATCTACGTCTTTCTTCATCTGATCTTTCCCGGTCTGATCTATGCCTTCCTTGGTATGATCTTTCCCGGTCTAATCTGTGACTTTCTTGGTCTGATCTTTCCTGGCCTGATCTATGCCTTTGTTGGTCTGATCTTTCACGGTCTGATCTATAACTTTCTTTGTCAGATCGTTCCCGGTCTTTTCTATATCTTTCCCGATCTGATCTATATCTTTCATGTCGACAAACTGTTTCCTCTGAAAGGTTCTCATATTGTTGAATCAATCTGCCAGCTGGTCTTCTTATGTCTTTCTCATTTTCTGTTTGCTTACAATCATACTCTGTTGAGGTTTTTTCTTGTAGTCTCACTTGAATTGAAGACTTAATATTTGTGTCATGCTCAATCTTTCTTCCTGAACCATATCTTTCTGAGAAATTATTTCCTCTGACTTCCATCTCAGAATGGTCACAAAACACTTCATTAGCAAGTGTTGAGATAGTCGGTTCACGTGGAGAAAGTTCCTCATCTGATGACAACCATCCATAGCATGGTTTCCTCCCCAGTGACACAGCTAACATTCCTTCAGAAAAACTGTTTTCGTTTGACAAGAAAAGGGGCACTTCTTGCCTTTGAATTTCACTGACTGGAACTGACATTTTGAAAAGAATTAGCATCGATTCCTCAAAATCAATTTGCAGTCTGTTAATGTACAAGCTGAGCCAGTTGTTGCATAACATTTATTTCAAAGAAGAATTGGCAGCTGAGAAGGAAAAAAAAACCTTTCCTATGGCAATGTTCTTAAAAGACAATTTGTACATGTTAGACATATTTCTTAATCAATTCCAACATTTTATTTAATCATCACACAAAGCAGAAGCAAAATTGCATTCATGAAAAACTGGTTTAATTTCAAATCTTTGAAAATCTTACCAGATGTGGCCATAATTTCGCCTGGTTCCAAATCTTCAGTTATTGCATGTGAATAGGAAGTGGCACTCGCCGGCAAAATAGGACTGAGAAAGCTTTTCTGCCTATATTCATAAACATCACTCTCTTTCTTAGATTGCTCATCTGTTGTTTCTTTCTGAATTTTCTTTACCTCTAACACAGATGAGGTATTGAGGACTAAGTTTTCACAAATGTTGTTTATCTCTTGTAAATCTGTTTGTTTGCCAACCAACATTAAATCATCAGCGTCATCTTCTCCTACTCTTTCCCAGCTATTATGTTTCTCAATTTTGCAGCCCAAAGGATCTTGCAAGGATCTAATATTTGAATTTCCAACATCTATGGCTTTCTGACCTACCACCTCAGCCTTCACAGAAACTGAACTATCATCCAAATGATCCAACATTGCAGGCAAAACGTCCCTATCAACTTCTCCATCTCTGTCTGAGGAACAGCAAGGAACTTCATCAACTTCAGCAGAAGATGTGCCAAGATCATTTTCAAAGGTGAAAATGTTCCTTCTCTCTGGTAAATCTGCTTGTTTTCCAACCAACATTAAATCATCGGCTTCATCTTCTCCTACTCTTTCCCCACTATTATGTTTTTTAATCTTGCAGCCCAAAGAACCTTGCAAGGATCCAGTATCTGGATTGCCAACATCTATGGCTTTTTGACCTACCACCTCTGCCTTCACAGAATCTGAACTATCATCCAAAGGATCCAACATTGCAGGCAAAACATCCCTATCAACTTCTCCATCTCTGTCTGAGGAACAGTGAGGAACTTCATCTACTTCAGCAGAAGATGTTCCAAGATCATCTTCAAAAGTGAAAGTTCCATCACCATCTGCAAAGACATTACATCAAATTTTGGTGAGAAGCTCAATCATTTCAATACGTGGATGTATCCTGCATGGTTTAAGATCAAATTCATTATGTGATCTGAAAATAAATTTTGGCTCAAGTATATCCAAAGTTGTAAGTTATGGCTTTGTTGAATGTTCCTAAAACCAAATATTTTATTTTTTTTAAATATAGACTCATATTTGCCAAGTCTCTTGGCAATCAAAAACTTTAAAATAGCTGCAAACAAATTTCTAAAATGCCTTTTTTTTCTTAAACGGGAAACTGATGTCAAATTAGAGTGAATGCTGGAAAATCTTCAGAAACTTCTGACATATTGCAGATAGCAGCTTCTTCGTTCTATGTTCTTTATCCTCTACCCATTTTTTGAACCTCAAATTAACTCTTACCTTCAAAGGATTCTATGTCAGTCCCTGGCTCGTGATCGTTCTGACAAAATTTCACATTGAAGGAGTGAATTTGAGCTTGCTCGGTACTATTTTCTTTGTCATCCAGATCATCTCTCTAAAGACAAAGCATTTAAAAAAATTAGATGTGCCACTTTTATTTTATTAAGTGATTAGCTATCATCCATAAATTTTTGATGCCATGTAAACAACAAATCTATTCTAATAGCTATAATAAAGTTATAAACACAGAATGTAAAAGAACAACTATGTATGATTATGTAATGGGTAGTCTAGAAGAAGAGGAGCAAGAGAAGTCTATGAACTTGGAAGTATGTAGCAAATGAATTGTTTATGCAAATAATGTCGTCAACTACCCCTATGCATATTTGGGTAGTAATGCTCTCCATTCTGCATAATTGGGCAAGATGGTCCAGTCTGAATGAAATCTATTTTATCCCTCCTTTTCATAGATGGTGGACGGATGGATGGATGAGAGAAACCATGAAACATGAAAGTAGGAGAACAGGTCTGATACCCTTCTTTGATATTAATAGGTGCCATGCCTAAGTAAATCAGGTAAGTTCCAAACTTCTAGGATAAAAGATCTCAATTTAGTAATGCAAAGCACAACTTGCAATTAGGTATAGGATGCACCCATACACATTATAAACTGATATATATTCTACAACATTTTACTTTGTTATGACTTAAAGCATGAGCTGTCCATTGAACTAAAAACAACTCGCTGTGAGTGCCCAGGAACTACAGGAACCTTTAGATATGGACGTGCTAAATATATGAAGCCATGCTCACTAGTGACTTAGGGACTTGGTTGTTGCAAAGGCAAGTTGGTTGATGGGGATCCAAATCATTAGGATGAGACTAGGTAACATTTTCCAAGAACGTTCGAATCCATTGAAGAACAGCCAACCAGTGTCGAGTAAAAAAATAGTAAACTTCATTTAGATTACTCATTTACCAACATTTACATGCCACAATAAATATTTTAGAAGCCTTACAACTGGTCACCAAGAAAAAAAAGCTCAGCAGGGATATATATCAATATTACAAATATTATACAATTTCAAAAGCACATGGATAAAGCTATTCAGTTGCTAAAAATGTTTTTTTTTTCCAAAGAAAAAAAACTGTAATTTTTATTATGTGAAAGAGGGAATCAAAATTACATTCTGTAGAAACACTGTGTGTGTAGGCGATCCTGTGCTGTAACATGTCTGATACAAAGCAAACATCTGACAAGGAAAGGAGTACGGAAAGAAACCCTAAGATCAACAAATCCACAGGACATGAAGCATAGAGAAACAAAATATTCAAGGCACACAAGCCCGACAAGAAGAAGTCCTGGCACACAGTCCACAAAAAAATCTAAAAATACACAAAAAAATAAATTCTAGGCACGCAGGCCTTCTGAGATCCCAAATAGGGAGCAAAAAAGAAAACTCTACAGCCTGCCGACACAGCGAGACTGCAAAAATATAAAATTTGGGCCCAATATCCACTTCAAAAGGCCACAAAATAGGGAAACACTCATAACAGGCCACGAAACCCAGGAAGAGGCCACAGCAGAGGCCTTTCAAAGAAAAAGACGAAGGCCACTGGAAAAAAGATGGATGGAAATGAGATGGCAGCGTGGCACATCCATGAAAACCATGCTGAAGTAACAGGCTGCATTGGAGAAGAGTAGAAGACTGTCGAAATCCAAAACCATAATAGCAAATCATACCAATAGACAACGCCCAAAAAGTTTGGCGTGAAAGGCACGCAATGTAGGAATGAGCAGACAACCGCCCAAAGAGCCCACCACCTCAAATATCCACGGTGGTGGGTGACGCAGCATAGAGGACACCAGATGGAAATCCTCGGCATCTGTAGACAACATCGAGCGAAAAGTGACACCACAAACCAGAAAATCCCTGCAAGGAAAACACTCTGCAGCGGCATAGGGACAAAGGAAGGAATGGGACATGAAGCAGGGTCGTAGCAACTAGGGTAAGTCGCCCTGACCCTTCTCCTTGCTAAAAATGATACTTTTGCATAGGCTCAAATTGTGTTTTACTGGGAAATCTGTGCCAAGTTACTCCCATTTTCCAATTGTGACAAGTTAATGGGTTCTTGTGAGTCTGTTAAGAGTCAATCAAATCATTGTTGATCCAAAAAAGTCAAGAAGAATTGCAAACATATTGGTCAATGTAATTCAATATAATATGCATGTATTTCTATGAAAGCACTTCAAATCTCCTGATTTTATCAGGAAGTGCAGATTGAATGAAAATAAATTAATATCTTCCATCTGATCATTCGTATCACTCAGAATGACTGTTAAATATCACAATATTTCAATCTCATCACTCTATAGTCTATGTCCAACATAATTCACAATAAATATCTGTGGCATGGGGATGTTCCCCTAGGGATGGGTAGGAGACAAAAAAGGATGCCCCCATCTTGAGTATGGTCAAACAAGAACTGGACATACCCAGGGACACATAAGAAGACCTCAAAGGTTCGCAACAATGTCCCTTCCCAATTTTAAACTATTGACGAGTCATAAAGGGATGTCCACCATGGATTGTGGGACATCACTCTGGGGGCAGCCATATATCCCCTAAAAGACTCGGAAGAAAGAACAAATAACAAACAAAAAATTTAAGGGTTCTAACTTCAATATCCTAACAACCCCCAAGAAACCTTATAAAACTAAATTTTGCTATGCATATATTTAAGAAAAACTTATATTTTATTATTCATTATCTAAAATGGGATACTTGCTATGTTACTAGATCCACAGGGTCTTGACGTTGGATCTGTGGATTCACATTTCGAATACTGCTACGAATTGTTTAAAATGTAGAGAGTGAAGGTCTTCTGGTTTGTGCCTTAGCCAGTGAAGACCATGAATTTGTCTTTCTCTAGCATGAGTGTGAGTTCATGAGATAGACTTCGGTTATGGTGAGTTGATTTCCAATTTACTGGAATGGTCATTGAGATTGCATGCCAAGTGTTGGAGCTTCAGTTACATGGAGATAGTAGAAAAGAAAGAGAAAAGCTTGGCAGGTAAATTAGAGGAATCTGTTCAGAAGTACGAGGGAGAAGTTAGTCAAAAGCAAAAGGAACTTGATATAGCTCTAGATGAAATAAACAAGCTCAAGGAATGGTAGAAGGAGCAATTGCAAGACGTCGAAAGGAAAAATCATGTCATTAATGAGAAGGATCAAGAAATTGCTCTGTTGAAAATGAAGACAAAAGAAGCAAGTAAAGCTCCAGGAAATGAAAGCACAAGTTCCAAGCCCCCGCTGAGCAAGATTGATGAGAAGCTTAATAGCAAGATGCCTCAAAGGCCAAATCGAAGTGAAGGACAAAAGAAGATTGAAGGTGATGTTGCTCCAAGGACTCATGTTGAGGTAATCAAGGACAAGGAACAACAAGGGATTAATCCTCCTCCAAGAAAGAATGCCTTCAAGAGATCATCAAGCCAACATCAGTTCTTGAACACTCTTAATACACACTTATGGGTTATTGATTGGAAGCTCCAATGGACAAGAAGCCTAGGAAGAATGAGAAGCTCCTATGGTGTGATCATGATGCCCCACTTTTGATGAAGATTTTGGATTTTGGATGAGAAAATCAATGAATTAGCAAGCAATATCATCATAAGATGATAATGCTCGTCGTGTTGTTTCCAACAATAGGTTGCTCATCAGGTGGTTCCCTTTGGTTGTGGAGATATGCTTGCTCAAAAAAGGGCATCCCAAGCATGGGCTATTTCTCCCAAAGCTTGTCAATCAATATTTATATTGTTAGTTGAAGCTTACCCAAGTTAGCATTGGTTGGCGTATTCTTTTTAAATTAAATCTATGAGCACAACGTTTTGACACTTATGATGTGGATCCATGGTTGGCCCTCCTAAAGCACCAAATTTATTAATATATGTGCATGCTTGACAATGACATATTATAATGGTTACGTAAGATACAATCATATGGATCTGAATCTCAATGGTTTGGTCACATTTATTTTGTCTCGGTCGACTATTGTTTAAATAAAAATTTTAACGCACCTCGTTGAGGTCATGATCTGAGTTGATCACTCCGTCCAACGGTTGGCTAATTTTTTTTAATGCTTTGTCAACGCTCTGAATTTTTTATGGTCAGCCCTACATGAAATTTAATGGCTCAATGTTTTGACATCATTAATATGAATATAGTTGATGGTCTGTTGTTCGCATGAACTTGCCCAACCAAACCTATATATTTAGCGAATTCGTATTCGATCGTGGACATGTATGTGCAAAGATCTATAATCGTCATTGAAAATTTCTGAGTGAGGAGTATCTTTGGTTCTAGTTCGCGTCAAAAGTGTGACCACGATCATCAACATCAATGAGCGACTACTACTCTTTGGTAGTGTGAAGGTTCGAAAACAGAAATTTAGTTTGGCTACAATGCTCAAATTAATGTTACGAGTTGGTTGGTGGTTCCGTTTAGAAGCTCATTAGGTGTTGGAGTATGTTCTGTTTTGTTTTAGTTTGCTGCAAGTTTTGTTTTTTACGGAGATAAAATGGAATTCAGTTGCGTAAGTTACGGTAATGAGGATCATCTAAAATATTTGTGATAGTCTCCAGTTATGCAATGCACGTAGCAAGATCTTGTTCGACAAACTAGTCTTAAAGTGCAACGATATGTTTCCTTGTTCTATGCCAAAGAGCTCTGATTAGATTGATACGAAGACAAGGCAGCAGTATCTATTTGAAGGATCTTGTATCGACTTCACTTATACATTAATCATGGAGAAATAAGTAAGAGTTATGTGTTCTATGTCCTGGATCGGATTTGCGAACCATTTTTTATTGCTACAGGTGGCATAAAGGCATGAACAGATTGCTCGACTTGTTGTATCTTTGTTGGACTCTACTAGAATAGCACGTTGGTGTATCTTATCTAAATGAAGCGGTGTGATCGGTGATGAATTTGTCTCTATAGTGCTACTCAGAAGCAATCAAAGATGTATGTTATGGTTCTATGATCATTTGAAGTGTGGAGCTTATATTGGTTCTAATATATATCACTGGTGTAATTTTCATCTAATCTGGAGAGATTGCTTAATGTGTATTTTGGCCCGGCGTAAACTAAAGTTGATTTGTGATAGTGTGGAAAAGAGCTCTCTTTTTACCCTACTTATATTTGCTGACCTGGTGCATAAATCTATAAACAAGAGCTCAAAAAAATCAGTACATGCCATGATGGTGGAAATTTGCGATTCAAAGTCTGAAGTCATAGTCTAGTGACCCGAGGGTGTAATTCCTAGATTACTTATAATAGGATAGTGTGGCAATGACTTGCTCTGTTTAAGTGTGAAGGGGCAACATAAGATTTATAGTGTGTACATGAATCTGAGCATAAAAAACCTTTGAACTGGGTGCCATATCCCCTCTGTTTGGATCAGGATCTAGTGTAATAAAGTTTGGTCTACATTGTTCGAATGTTAAGGTACTCTTCCTTGAGTAATTGTTCGGGTCTACTGAGCATAATTTTGTTTTGTTGCATTGACCACAAAAATGTCAAATATTTGACACTGCCTTGTGTGAGCACAGTATGAGATTTAAGAATGGAGTTGTTGATCAGATTGATAATCAATTATGTCTGCCCACTTTGTTCATGATTGACTAGTAAGAAGTCAGAGTATATTGCCATGTTATGTTGACTGCACTACAGATGTTTATTTGTATTGTTGTTGTTTCTAAAAGCAGAGCATTACTGAAGCTGCCATATATTTCTATGGGTGTATGATGCTACAGTAGTTGAGTCTAAGTATGTGTAGATGCCTTGTTTTTTCTAGAGATGACAGTGAGATGCATTGTTTATGGACATAGTTTATGAGAGAATGTTGATGTATGCATATTACTGTTAGGGTTTGACAACTTAATGTGATTGATGAGAAAATTGTTGACAACTCAATGTCATTGAAGAGCAGAGAGTATTGTTAAGAAGACAGAGTTGTTGAGGGCTACTAAGCAGAGAGCATTGGGTGCTACTATGTTGTCCAGCTAGGGTTTGTTATTCATGTTGAGCAAAAGCAAGCAAATTTTGTAATTGCAAGTTGATATTAGAGGTTTGAGGTTGATAGTGGTCTTTATAGATTTTATGCTACTAGGGTTAGATCGTTTGAGCAGAAGTAGAATAGAGAGGCTAGGGTTCTCTCAGTGCTGATAAAGATAAAGTTATTGCGATGTTACTAGAGTGTTGAGTTCTATTGACTAGCTAGGGTATGAATCTTGTGCAGAGGGAGTTGGTGCGCTAGATCGATAGAGCTAGCAAGTTGTTTTGTTTCAATTTATATTAATATTGAGTAGAGGTGGATCCAATTTGAAAATATATGAAACGTGGTCCACTGTGGTGAATTGAAGGTCAAAACCTTAAGGGCAAAAGGTAGCTTGCTAAGCAGGGCGGCAGGCACGTGCAAGGCAAAGATTGGAGTCTCCTTCAGGTACGGAGCTTGAGAACAAGTCAAGGTAGCAAGGTGGTGCCATGGCAAGTTGGAGCCTATGCTGGGTGTTGGAGCATCCATTCAGTTGAAGTTGATGAAAACATGGCATTGGAGCGTCCTTCCAGTTGGAGTTGGTAAATTGGGGTGTTGGAGCATCCTTTCAGTTGGCGCTAATAAATCAGGAGGTTCGAGCCTCCTTCCAATTGTTGTTGGAGAAACTTGGAATTTGGAGCTTCTTGTTGATGTAATATCAAAGACCTATACTAAAAGCGTTTGGTGGCTTTTTTCCTAGAAGGTTTTCCAAGTAAAATTTTGTGTATTGTCTTAGATGTTGTACATTATTGAATGGTATTGTTAATTTATGTTTTGAACTAATGCTAGTGATAATTAATGCTTTGTGAAGTTAAAATTAACTAATTGAAGTGAAATATTGATTCACCCGCCACTCAATATTTCCAACACAGTTATAGTAGATGATGAAATGCCTACAATACCTTTTAGAGTTTATAGGTTTGCGTTCATGACATTTTTAAACAAAATATAGCTTGAAGATAGAATTGTATAGAAAATGGCCATGACAGCACATTCCTTTAGGTTTAAGCTAATCATAACTCTTGAGGAAACCCTATTATAGGTCCACATTTGATCGTGCTAGTTGGGTTTGTGGAATTCTGTATCTAAGTATCACGGAAACTTGGATGGTTGCAATTCAAAATATCATGTAAATCTCCAACCAATGCCACCGAATTGCCACATTCCAAAGCCCCACAAGAGTAGGTTGCAATGCCAATAGGAACCACAACCCAAGTTGTTAGAAGACCACAACCCCAAGGTTTCCAAGCAATTGCAACAATAAGGTTGCAAGTAGTATAAGATCAGAATCCAAAAGGTATGTGTTATTTAGCAACTACAACCCCAAGAATTAAGAGCGAGGGAAGGAAACAATCCCAAGGTTGCAAAGTAACAAAATTTGTAACCCCAAAGTTGTACAACGATCACAAACCTGAGGTTGTTGAGTGAGACACTAAAAATAGACAACAACCCCAACGTTTTAAGGCAAGAAACGATTGCAACCCCAAGGTTGCAAAGTAATAGAAGGATACAATCCCAAGGTTGTATAGTAATCACAGCCCTATATTTCTAGGATGGCAAAAACTTAACCCTAGGTTGTGGAGCAAATGAAAGTTGTAATCCCAAGATTGCAAGGAAATGAAAAACCATAACCTCAAGCTTGTAAAGTGACTACAACTTGAAGGTTATGGAGCAAGAATATACCATACCCCAAAGTTGTAGAGCAAATGAAGACTACAATACCATAGTTTCAAGGCAACAAAATATAAGAACACCAAGGTTTCAAGGAAATATAATAGAACAACATCAAGGTTATGTGGTGGAAAAGCCTAAGGTTGTGAAGTATTTGAAGGTTGCATCCTCAAGGCTACAGTGCAACAATAAACCACAATCCCAAGGTTGTGGTGTAACTACAACCCCAAGGTTGTAGGGGAGCAAAGCTCACAATACCCAACATTGGAAGTTTAGTTCAGCAATGGAAGAAAGCCTTGCTTGCATTTTTATTGTACTTGTCATTGGAATAAAAAAAGGTCTTTGCAGGCAAATAATGGTGTACAAGCTTTGTGTGGATGCTTGATTGTAATGCATGAGGTAACCTTGTTTTGTTTTAATTTGCTTTCAAGCTTTGTTTACAAGCCTTTGAAGGGGTATTATTACCCAGTAGAAGTAGATTTCTCAATTTGATTGTGGTGAAATCTATTTGATTTCTTGCATTTACAAATCAAAAATTATATGTACTTCTTGGTGATTGGCATATTTTCCAAGTTTCTTATGTAGGAAGTGTTGACCATTGAAGTGCACCTGAAGCTTTTTTGAAGACTCCATGCCCAAGGATGTATCAAAAGCTTCATGTACCATCAGAGATCATCATATCATCAGAGTTTTTCAACTCTACTTCTTCTTCTCATCTTTTTCTATTGTACTCAAATCCCACAAGCTCTGCGGGGACAATGTGAAAGTGATACTAGTATGAGGAGTCGAGTCATGTAACAAGCCTAGGTAACTTGGCACCTTGTCATAAAGTGAGTTTACTCTAGGAGGTTTTTTTCACTTGGTTAATTATTATATCCTTACAGAGACTTAATAATTAAGTGAGTTTTCTCCTCCAAGCATAACCCCAAAGTTGGATTACGGCTTGATGGTGAGGCCTTGGGTGAGTCTTAGTGTCTAGAGTCATTGTATATTACCATACTAGATCACTATTAAATTTTTGTGAAATTTGGTTAGGTCAATGGGTCATTTTTAAAAAATTTTAAATTTCCCGCAGGGTGGAAATTTGAATAAAATCTGAATGTAATATGTAATAAGTGATGTCTAAAGAAGTTGTATGGGGTATGTGTGCTCAAAATTACACCTCTCACACTCAAATTTCCACTATGGCACACTTTGAAGGGTAAAACATAAGGTTTAGACCCTCAAAATCCACTTTTCCTAATTCTAGTGGAAAATGTGGCAATAAATTGAGCCAACAATTAAATAAATGGAGAAAAATAAATATCCACACATGCTAAATGATGTGGAAATGATGTGGAAATTCATCTAAAAGTCAAAGTTGAATTACCAAGTGATGTGAACTCCACATAAGCTACAAATTAAGCAAATCGATTTTTTTGTGGAGAAGACAACGAGTTCCAATGACAAGATCCACGATTTGAGGAAGTTAACTCGAGCTTCAAGGAGATATCATGACTTGACTTGAGATTGGATTAGACTTCACTAGAGTGAGGTGGAAAGTGGTATCCTACCACTCCAATTCACTCTCCCACATGTCCTCTCATCTAATTCGAACTTCCTCATCAAGGATTGTGTGGGCCTCTAAGGAAGAAATCAAGTTGCCACCTCGGAAATTCGAATTTGCATGAGCATTGGGATTGTCACCCATTTGTCTTGGGATTGTTACCATTTGCCTTGGGATTGGCTCCCAAACTTCTATATAATAGAGCCATGGGCTCTCACTATGGATAATAAAATTGTTTACTAGCTATTGTGCTTGCAGAAGCGCTGCTACTTTGTACACTTTCAAGAATTGCAATAAAAAGACTTTGGGGGTCCATTCATGGGTGTTCTTCCTTTGGAGCATGGTGCATTGTGAGCTATTAGTAGAATCTCTTCTATTTATGCTTTGAGTTATTTCATTTTCTAAGTACTCTTGTAGACTTGCTAGTACAAAGCTATCTTGTATTAACATCTGATTTTGGAAGTAGGCTCTAGATGTTGGAAGCGCTAGTTTATTTTCAAATAAATTTCTAGAAGTTTCAATTCATTGTTTGTTTCTCTAAATCTGTATTGACTAATGTGTAATTGGAGCATTGTAGAAGAATTATTTTTGTTGGATCAAGCATGAGGAGAAGTCTTTGGGAGACCAACCCACTCTTGAAGCATCTTCGAAGGAATTCTCATTTGTTATTTGGATCTTCATAGTTTATATTACGAAGAAGTGTTCTTGCAGGGATTTGTTTGGACATTAGCTTGTATACAAGCAAACATTTCATATTAAAATATTTTATCTCCAATTATTGTGCTATTATTGATATTATATTAGTTATTTGAGAGCATTTTCTAAACTAAAGCAAGTCATGGGGTTCACTCCCATCACTTGATTTTGGTTTCTTGTACATTATTTGTATGATATTTATTCGTTTTACATGTTCTCTCTACACTAACTGTGTCTTTGTTTTGCAGCCTATAGTTGGGGCATTGATAACAAGAGACTTGAGGAAAACTCACTATTTTCTTGTAGGATCTCTCAAGCCTTCAAAGTTCATCTTCTAGGAGGTCATGGGCATTTGAGGAGGGTTGCCATTTAGCTAGGTCATGGGCATTGAAGACTAGATCCTTTTCTTGTGCAAGATTTCATCCACCAATGGAGGCTAATCTTTGGGATACCGAGAGACTCCTAACATTTTCAAATTTGAGAGCATTTTTATTGTACTTACCTTAGTTTCTAATTTTGACTTTCAAGTAGGAAATCTAGTGCTTGAAAGGCCTCATATGTTGTAAAAGATTCATCTTGGAGTTTTAGTTGAGATCCTTTGGAAGGTTTCTCATCTTTGTAACAATCTAATAAAAAGGATTAGTTTTTTTCTTGTGGGAGCTTGAGTTTCACCCAAGGCATGTGGGTGGATTGATCTTGCATTTTTTTTCTTAGTTTTCATTTTACATGCCTTAAGAATTAACACAATCTCACCATCACAATCTAATTTTCTAAATTTGATTTTGCTACTAGTTTCCATTTTATGCCTTGCATTTGAACTTTTGCTTTTAAGTACAACTTGGGATTTCACTTTAGAGCAACTTATAAGTTATTTCATTATATGCAAGCATCTCAATTCATGTGGCAAAGTTTGATTTAATTAATTTGACAATTTGCTTCATGTTTGCCTCACTATAGGCTCAGTGGTTATTTGCTCATTTATTTTAAAGTTATTTGCTCCCTTTGCAAACATTTCATACTTTGAAGCTTCATCTCATTTCATTGGTTTAATTGGTTGATCATTGATATATCATTTGTTAAAGCATTTACTTTGAGCAACTTACAACCTTATGTGCTTATGAAGCTTATGTTCTTGTATCTTGTACAGGTTTGAGCAATTATGTAAATTTTCGTAGATGTTCTATGCTTGATGCAACTTTACTTTCAACCCGATATCAAATAGCAATCACATAAACATGAAAGTAAAATGCTCATAGAAAATACCAATAAATCGACGAAAGACAAGCCAAAAATACACTTAACTTTATCAGCAAAATATGTGTTGTGGTGTGTTACAGCGGTCAACAGGATGTTTCAACCAGCAAAGTCTCCTCACATTCAGCCAACTAGAAGTGTCACACAACCCTCAAGACAAATCTACAACAGTCAAACCAAAGTCAACAAAAGTCAACGTTGTCCAGTCAACAGTCAATGCAAAACAACAACAACAGAAATTCAATGCAACAAGGTCAAAGGTCAACGTCCAGCCTCGGTTTTTGTGCCAAAAAATGTGGATTGCAGAGATCAGAATTTTGGGAGAGTTTAAGGTCAATTTGACCAAGTGGTGACCAAAGTCAACGTTGGTCAAGGTTGCGCTAAAAACCCTAGAACAGATCCGAAACCCTAGCTGTTGTTTTCCCACGTGTGAGAAGAGAAGCCTCCAAAATGATGATCAAACCAATCAGACACAAGAGAGAAGTGTGTGATGAGTGATGGTGAAAATGACCTCCAAGTCTGACCAATATATATCCATCTGTGAGGGTGTGTGACACATTTGTTGGGGCTCCAAGCCTACAATACAATTCTGGCCGACCTTGCACATAAGTGGAATAAATTCAAAATAAATGTTCTGCTCATCCGATCAAGATGATCATTAGATCGATCTTACACCTCTCTGAAAGAGAAATCCAATAAGAATATTGGCATCATCATCTGAGAAAAATACAACATAGAGTTTGGACCTAGTTGTCCAAAATTAACACTCCCTCTCAACTAGGGAGAACTCCACCCACCTGTGCCATCGAAACATCGTGCGTCATCCCACCGTAACTTGCTTTGCTGGCTTCTTTATTTCAAATGGTGAGTCACAAGGACATCACTCCTGGCTGACCCCAAGTCAACTTAGAAGTCTGAAATCTCTATAGGACTCAAAGGAGTCTCATACTAACCTGAAGTTAGTTTAACATACCCGAAGTCAGTTGGAGGTCCGAAACATCAGTAGACTTGATCCCAGATCAAGTGGTTGGACACGTGCCATCCTAGATATAGAGAGTACGACAATCTCCGATGCGTCCATCGGTCTTGCTATCAGCCTCTATCCACATTTCCCACCTCATTGGCCAAGATGAGAGGTACTTCCCATGAGTCCAGGACTCCATGGGTAGGATGCATACGGGGCACATATCAAAGAGAGGTGAACCAACACAATATCTTCACGGTGGGGCGGAAGCACACCAACAAGGTTTGGCAAGCCTAGCCCTGTGGTTGCTTATAGCTCCAAGAAGCTATCCCCAAAGCCCCCTGGAGCTCCCAGAGCTCATCGTCCAACAGGACCCTCAGCATAGGGTCGTTCCACGATTCCAAGATTCTCACGGAAGGTTAGGAACTTGACCTTCCCCAAGGGCTTTGTAAGAATATCTGCGACCTGCTCATCAGTTCCTATATGATCGAGCCTTACAACGCCTTGCTATACCATATCCCGGATAAAGTGGTACCTGATATCAATATGCTTGGATCGATCGTGGAACACGGGATTCTCTGACAAACGAATCCCACTCTGGTTATCACAAAGGATAATGGTGGTATCTAGCACATGCCCAAACATCTCACTGAAGAGCTTTCGCAACCAAACAACTTCACAACAGGCCATAGTCGCTGCAATGTATTCGGCCTCAGCAGTGCTCAAAGCCACCGACTTCTACTTCCTGCTCATCCAAGATATCGAAGCAGACCCAACTGTGAAGCAGCATCCAGATGTGCTCTTGTGATCCACCACACTGCCAGCCCAATCGGCATCAGTATATCTATGGAGTCTCAAACTCCCAGCAGTGTATCTCAGCCCATGGTTTATCGTGCCCCGAAGATATCTCAACAGAGTCTTGGCACCAACCCAGTGAATGTGATGAGGATCAACCATGTGTTGACTCAAAGTGTTCACTGCAAAGCAGACGTCCAGACAGGAGTTCACTAAGAACATCAGGGCCCCACGAGTTGACGATACTAGGTAGGGTTTGCTAGCACGGACCCAGCAGCATTTCCACTCAACTTCTTAAAGTTGAGCTCCATCGGTGTCGACACGGACTTACAGTCCACCATTCCAAATCTTTCCAGCAACTTCACAATGTATTTTCCTTGAGAGAGGAAAATCTCGCCAGGTCTCTATCAGACCTCCAAGCCTAGGAAGTAATGCATCAGTGCTAGGTCCTTCATCTCGAACTCAGAAGCGAGCTCCCTCTTACACTGATGAATGAGAGGGTCAACACATATTCGGAAGAGATCGTCCACATAGAGAACCAGAATTAGAGGCTTTTCTCTATTGACCTTGAAGTAAAGGTTCGGATCAGCATTACTTCGAGTGAAGCCCAAGCTTCATCAAGTAGCTATCTATCCTCTCGTACCAAGCCTTGGGGGCTTGCTTCAACCCATAGAGGGCTTTCTTCAACTTGCATACATGAGAGTCTCTATCATGGACTTCAAACCCCAGAGGTTGCTCCACATACACCTCTTCCTTTATCGAACCATGCAAAAAAGCAGTCTTCGCATCCATCTGATGAAGATTCCATCCGTGCGTAGAAACAAGGGCAGTAATAGATCGGATGGTGGTATATCGGGCCATAAGTGCAAATATATCATCATAGTCTACGCCTTCCTTTTGAGAGAAGCCTCGGGCAACAAATCTTGTCTTGAATTTTTCAGCACTACCATCAGATCCATGCTTGATCTTATAGAGCCATTTCGAGGTGAGAACAACTTTGTCCTCCAGTCTCAGAACCACATCCCTAACATCATTCTTCGTAATGGACTCGTACTCTTCGTGCATAGCATCCTTCCAGACTTGATGCTTTACGACTTCTTCAAAATATCCAGGTTCAGATTGTACGATTGTACTCATGGCTGCTAGATACCCTTGGTATCTATTCGGCTTCTTGCTTTCACAGAATGTCCCCCTTGGGGCCATATGTCTCTCAACATCTTCAAGAGTATCCTGGAGCCATGAGGGTATTCTCTTCATTGAAGGAGGTGGATCAATGGGGTCCATCGGTCCTTCAACATCGGGCATCATCTCATCCTTCGACTCTTCCTGATTCACTGATCTTACATCATGATCTTCCTTAGAGCTCGGAAGGTTTATCACTTTCTTGAGGGAAGCATCTTCATCAAAGGTAACATTATGGCAAATCTCCACTTCTCTTTGACCAGGCACATAGACTCTATAAGCCTTCGAAGTTTCACTGTAGCCCACAAACATTCCCTTCTTCCTAGAAGCATCCAACTTGCTTCTCTTCTCTTTCGATACATGAAAGTAAACGGGACAACCAAAAACTCTAAAAGGAGAAACGTCAGGTTTATTACCAGAGAAGACCTCTTAGGGAGTTTTGGAGTCCAGAGCGGAATGCGGGCATCGGTTTTGAATGTAAACAACAATGTTCGCAACTTCTCTCCATAGAAACTTCGGAAGACCTTGGTCACATAGCATGGCATGAGCAACTTCCACAATGGTCCTGTTCTTTCTTTCAACAACGCCGTTTTGCTCAGGAGTATACACGGTTGTGGTCTCCCTCTTAATGCCAGCTTCTCTGCAAAATTTATTGAACTCATTCGTCTCATATTCAGTGCCATTATCGGTCCTCAAAATCTTGATCTTCTTCCCTATTTGATTTTCCACCAAGGCTTTGAAAGTACGAAACCACATGAATGCTTCATCCTTCTTCTTCAAGAAGTATATCCAGGTCTTGCGGGAGAAGTCATCTATAAACGTCATGTAATGAGAACATCCTCCCAAAGATGTCACGAGCAGCTTATTAGATAGATCAGAATGTATCAATTGCAAGACATCAGATGTCTTTGTGACACTTGAGGGGAAAGGTCCCCTTGTATGCTTTCCTTCGGCACAACCCTGACATACACCTTCATGATCATTTTTGAATTCAGGCAACCCTGTCACCACCTTCCTTGCTTCGAGAAGGGCTTTGTAATGAAGGTGTCCAAACCTCCGATGCCATAGTTCAGTTTGACAAATTGTATCACATGTCATAGCTCCCAGTGGACTTCCTCCAACCCGATAGAGTGTATCAACTCTAAAGCCAATAGTTGGAGCTTCCTTGAAACTCTTCTTCCAGATGCGTACCTTTCCATGGACGAATGCCACCTTGAAACCTTTGTCTTCCATGGCCGAAATAGACACAAGGTTCTTCTTCAAATCAGGTACATACAATACATCTTGCAAACGGAGGACTTGACCTTGAGATAGATGGAGGGTCACAGTCCATGTCCCTTTCACAGGATAGCTAGCATTATCTCCAAGGATAATTTTCAGATTAGTATCCTTCTCAATCAAATCATAGAGAGTTTCTTTAAACCCAATGAGGTGCCTTGAAGCACCACTATCAATCAACTAGACATCCAAGGTATCGGGTGGAGATGCAACAGAAAGGGAAGATACAAGAATGAATTCATTTCTTTTATCATCAACAACATTAGATTCCTCATACCTGGAATTTCTTGACCTTTTGAAAGGTTGCCCATTTCCATTACGACTAGAGGGAGCCTTCCTCTTTCCTTTGAACCTATTGTTCCTTTGATTTCCACTCCTCTTGTTGTTGTTGTCATCATCCCCGTGAAAATCCCTTCTATTAGGGCATTCTCTAGCATAGTGGCCAAGCTTGTTACATGTGTAACATCTTCCTTTCTTTTGTCAGGCCTCTGCTCTTCCATGGTTCCTCGGACCACCATTGTTCTTCTTCTTAGCACAAGCGGTGAAGGCAGCATTACCTTCATTTTCATATTCCACCATTCTTGTTTCCTCTTGAGTGCATCAGGAATCACATTATTATTGAGAATGGTAGTAATGAATACATGCCATTCAGAGGGGAGACCTCCAAGTGCGGTGAGAACCATTTATCGATCAGCTATTGTTTCCTCAACGACAAGAAGGTTATTCCTGATTGCAGTCAACTTCAGAATATAGGATTGAACGGATTCATCCCCGCCTTTCTTGAGATTCTTCAATTGATTCTTAAAGAAAAGAACTTGATTTGCATTGTTGGCCCTAAACATATTGACCAACTTATCATACATCTCCTGAGATGTGCCCATCTCAGAGATGTAAGCAACCAGAATTTTATGGAGGGAATCTCGGATGATCAGCTTAGTTTTGATTTCTCCTTTTCTAAACTTGTCTTTGTGGCAGCAGGTGCAGATGATGGAGGCTCTTGGATTTTACCCTACACATAGTCCATGAACTCTTGATCTTCCAAGACCAAGTCCAAAGACATCTTCCAAGCATGATAGTCAGACTTGCCAGTTAACTTATCATCAGCTTTGAAGCCATTATAATTTGAGGTACCCATGGGTCCTTAACAAATGCTACTTCTTCGGTGATTGCTCGCAATACAAACTTGGGCTTTGTCTTCACCTTAAGCTCTGGTACCATGTAAATTTTCATAGATGTTCTATGCTTGATGCAACTTTACTTTCAACCCGATATCAAATAGCAATCACATAAACATGAAAGTAAAATGCTGATAGAACATACCAATAGATCAATGGAAGACAATCCAAAAATACACTTGATCAGCAAAATATGTGTCGTGGTGCGTTACAGCAGTCAATAGGATGCTTCAACTAGAAAAGTATCCTCACAGTCAACCAACCAGAAGTGTCACACAACCCTCAAAACAGCTCTACAATAGTCAACCCAAAGTCAACAAAAGTCAACGTTGTCTAGTCAACGGTCAACATAGAACAGCAGCAATAGAAAGTCAACACAACAAGGTCAAAGGACAACGTCTGATTTTTGTGCCAAAAAATGTGGACTGTAGAGAACAAAATTTTGGGAAAGTTTGAGGTCAATTTAACCAAGCGTTGACCAAAGTCAACGCTAGTCAACGCTGCGCTGAAAACCCTAGAACAGATCTGAAAACCTAGTTGTTGTTTTCCCACGTGTGAGAAGAGAAGCCTCCAAAATGATAATCAAACCAATCAAACACAAGAGAGAAGTGTGTGATGAGTGATGGTGAAAATGACCTCCAAGTTTGACCAATATATATCCATCTGTGAGGGTGTGTGACACATCTGTTGGGGCTCCAAGCCTACATTACAATTCTAGCCGACCTTGCACATAAGTGGAATAAATTCAAAATAAATATTCTGCTCATCCGATCAAGATGATCTTTAGCTCGATCTTGCACCTCTCCAAAAGAGGAATCCAATAAAAATATTGGCATCATCATTTGAACAACACAACATGGAGTTTGGACCTAGTTGTCTAAAATTAACAAATTATCTAAGTTATCTCGTTGAGTATATTTCCATTTACTTTGAAGCATTTCCTTTTTGCAAAGCATTAGTAATTTTATTTGCATAGCATATTAGGCATTTTAGCATAGTTGCATTTTAAATCAATTTACCTCCAAGCATAAGTTTGGTTGATAGAAGTCATAGGAAAAAGACTTTCTCGGAAAATTCTTCCAACTGGTATGAAGTAAGGTAAAGAGTGTGTGACCCTGTAGTTATGGAGGTGGCTTGTCCCCTTGTAGGAACAAAGGCACATGTTGGCTTGTAAGACCAAGGGGAAGGGTATCGTTAACAACACCATCGTGTCCTCAACTCCTCTTTCTTACAGTCACAACAATTTTTACCCATTGGCAAGAATTCAAGAGGAAGATCTCTCACTTAAAGTAGGCATTTAGCTTAAAATTAACCAAGATAATTGCATCTAACCTTAGCTAAGCACATTTCACTTTTCAAACTATTTTACTTGCAATTTATTTACATACTTTCCATGATGAAAATGTTTTGAATTGATTATCTTGTAATTATCTCATTTGGCCCAAGTACCATATCTCTCGTTTTGCAAGTGAAGTTTTAACTTATTACATTGCAAGTTATTTTCATTGTTTCTTTACATGATTTAGAATTGTGAATGGTTATACTTTGAAAGCATTTTTTTTAAAGCAATTTTATATCTTGCAAGTGATATCATATTATTCTAACATCTATTTGATTGACAGGGTTACTTGTGTTTCATTTTGAAACATTTCATTTTTTTAGAGCAAGTGTAATTTATTTTGAAGCAATATTGAAGGCGCTGGTATTATATGTTTATCTTTGATTTATGTGTTGATGATTATTGAAGTATATTTCATTTCATATTGCTCATCATATTTGCTCATAATCTCAAGTAATCCAAATTGACCTTAACAATCTCCTAGAAACCTCACATCATCTTTTAACTTAGCTTTTCATTTAGGGACCACCCCCCTTAATTACCTAGGAGAGAGATAAAACGGAGAGAGTTGGGAATAGGTGACAGCCCATCTCTTGATTTTTCCACCAACCACAGGGTTAAGAGCTTTTCTCACTAACTTAGGCATGTGTGTAAGGCAGCAACTAGAAGCACCTATATTAACAGAGTTTATTGGCGAGATTTTTTAAGCTTTACAAGCACCTCGATTTGAAGACATGGATCACTTTGGCTAGATACCTCACAAACTTCAAACTATAAGAAGTGAAATCCCACCGTGCTCCAACAAATGCTTCATTTCCCAAGGATTCCATTTACAAGCTCTCTTCTTCTCTTACTTTAAAATGAAAATTTTCAAATCTTTTTGGTTACTTTTTTTCAAGCTATCAATTGATTTATTTGGCAAATATGGGTGCCATTTATTTTCTGCATAAACAACAGATAAAAGACAGTCAAGAAAAGACAGCTTTGGTTAGCTCTTTCTTGCTTGTTTAGACTAGCTTTTCAATAAATTTTCACTTGGATGTTTTTTGGATTTTAGAGTAACCTTTTGAATGTTCCCAAAGTCATTTGGGGCATATTTTACCATTAATAGCTTATTGATTTTGCAAGTTTACTGAACAGATAAGGGGAAGTGCTGCCCAATTGTGATTCAAACTATTTGGGATCCTAAAAAGTACCCATATTCTTCTCTTTTGTTGAAAATGGGGCAGAAAACCTTTCCCATTATTTCAAAGGACTGAAAACCTTCCCAAGCAAACATTGTAACCTTGAGAGAGATAGTGGGAGTCCTCTAGGCATCCCATCCCCCCTCCCCCGGGGCGATTTGTGTTCTCTCTCATTTCGTGGTTTGCTTGTTTAGTTTTGCTCTAATTGAATTAAAATTAACTTATAATACAAAAAATTACAAAACAATAATAATAATGCTAAAACAAGCACTTCAAAATATTCATTTTCTTAGTTTAGGTTTCACTCAAGTTGTAGATTAGATTTCATTTTTTTAGATAGACTTATTTTCTGCAAATAAAGTAATGAACTTTCCTCTCCAAGTTCTTGTTAGGCTCTTGGCCATCGTGAGAAAGCTTGACCTTTAGCATGATTCAAAGAGGAACATGTGTTGTGCTAGATAGATTAATTAGGGAAAACCTTTAAACTTTTATTGTGAATTTGGAAACACTTGTTGTTGGCTTGTGAAATCAGGGGAATGCCATGAAACCAAGTTTCTTCCCGTTGGATCTCCAACCAACTCATTTTATTTCATTCGAAGGATAAAAACCACACAAAAAGCAAACCATAGATTAACTTACGTTTGTTGCAATCACATGCGGATCAGCATATCCGCCTCTCCTTTTTGCACTCACTTCAATAATTCTAAGTGAGCTCAACCATAATAAAAATTATCAAGAGCATTTCTCCAAAACATTCGATAGCATACTTCATTGGGTCACAATTACATTTGCCAAGGTTCCTTTTTCAACAGCACAATCATTTACTTTTGGCACTAAGGAGGTCTTATTTTTGAGAAAAGGTACCAAGGAGGTGTTTCCCTAGTAATACTTCAACAAAGCTCTAATGAGAATAGGAAGATGGTGTTGTGTCAGAAGTTGAGAAACACCAAGATGACCAAGACTGACACCATGACCTCATACATCACCAAGATCACACAAGTGAGAGATGAGTTGGCTTCAATCAGAGAGATTATTCTTGAGGACCAGTTTGTCAAAACAACATTAGATGGTTTTCCCAAGCAATGGGATGGATTTATAAATGGCATTGTAGCCACAAATAATTTTCTTTATTGGAGGAGGATGTGGGATGATTTCATCCAAGAGGACACTAGGAGTGCCAACAGTGGCAGCTAGCATGGTGGGGTAGATGAGGAGGAGAATCTTGCCCTCGTAGCTAAGGGCAATAAGAAGGCCAAGAAGGGGTCTTCTAGTGGGAAGGGTAAGAAGAAGGCCAAAGAGAACGACATGAGCAAAGTGAGATGCTTTGCTTGTAATAATATGGGTCTCTATGTCATTCAGTATCCCAACAGGTGGATGAGTTTTTCGCCAAGTTTGACATAGAGTTTGCCTTAGTGGTGAGTCTTGCTACTAGTGTCACGTCTTCCAATGTTTGGTTTGTAGACAATGAAGCTTCCTACCATATGAATGGAGTGAGGGACATTTTTATGAATCTTACGAAGAATGATGTAGACTTGGAGGTGGTTCTTGGAGATAACTCCAAGGTCAAAGCAGCAAGGGTGGGGAATGTATCCTTTCGGAGGGAGTCATTGCCTACCTTGCAAGTGACAGAGGTTATATGTGTTCCAGGGCTGAAGAAGAACCAAATTTTAGTCTTGAGTATGGAGTACAGGGGATATTTAGTGGTATTCTGAGATGGATAGGTGCTTATGTATCCCAAGGGATCCAGTATCACTTGTGCTAGAGTGATTGGATTCCACAATGGGATACTTTATAGGTTTATGTTTCAACCTACTAGAGCCTTAGTGATATAGGCCAACAACAATAAGTTGTACGAGATATGACATAGGAGGATGGTTCACTTGCACCATGGAGCATTCAGGATGTTGAGACAGATGGTTATAGGTTTACCTGAGTTCAGCATTGAGCATCATGATGTGTGCAGGGGCTGTGCTTTGGGAAAGTACACCAAGACACCTTTCACAAACAGTGACAGCAGGGTAGCAGTATTCTTGATTCGATACACTGTGATACGTGTGGTCCTATGTCTCATGCATTATTGAGAGGATTTGAGTACTATGTTACTTTCATTTATGACTACTCCGAGAATACCTTAATTTTCTTTATGAAGACCAAGGATCGGGTCTTCAAGAGATTCCAAGAGTTTAGGGCTCTTTTAGACAAGCAATTAGGGAAGAAGATCAAGGTTTTGAGGACAAAAAATGAGTGCAAGTATACCTCCAATGAGATGAAGGAGTTCTGTAGGAGTGCGAGTATCAGGAGGGAATACATAGTGCGTTATAACCCCCAGTAAAATGGGGTGGCAGAGAGGAAGAACAGGGCCATAGTGGGTGCAACGAGAGCTATGATGCATGATCGAAGGCTACCTTTCTTTTTATGGGCCAAGGCGTGTAACACTGCAGTGTATCTGTAGAACAGGAGTCCACACAGAGTCTTGGGGAGTAAGACTCCCGAGGAGGCTTTTTCTGGGAAGAAGCTTGAGATTGAGCACATCAAGATTTTAGGGTGCCTTACATATTCACACGTCCATGAGGAGAAGAAGACAAAACTGGAACCGAGGTTGCTTGGGAGCGGAAGCGAGAATGGAAGCAAGAGCAAAAGCGGGAGTGGGAGCGACATTTTCAAAAGTTTCCGGGTCAGGAGCGAATTTTTATATAATATATATTTTTATATATTTTGATCCATATATGTCAACAAAAACATGTATAATGATGAATTAGATATAAAAAGCATAAAAGCATGGATTGAACCATATAAAATCAATCATTTAGGATTTATATTCTTCATCAACCATGTCCACAAGTTAGTAACATACAACATATCAAGTCTCATGATTCATCAATCTTAAAGTTTTAAGCTTTCAAAAATTCAATATATAACATTTATCATGATTGATCACTAAAGTTGTACTTGTAACCATTACCATTACCAAGTAACCAAACTATAACAAAGAATATCTAACACGAAATGAAATGTTTCAACTTTCACGAAGCATTGTATTCATAATTCATTACCAATGAGTTATAATTGCCAACTTCAAACGTCAAACTTAAATTGTCATATATTGTTTACAAAAAATATCATAATAAATATGAAAGAGTCAACAGTTATAAAACCAACTACAAACTAGAAAAGGCAAGTAAATCTATTATCTATTGCTTCCTCTGGCTCTTGCCACCAGAAATGTCTAATTTCTGAGAAGCTTGTGGTGGTCTGCTGGGAGTCTCCTCCCGCATAGTCGGACAACCATGTTCAAAACCAGAACCAGAAGGCATATGACCTCCACATGAAAATGTAGATGGAGGTGGAGGTGGCGACAACAAAGGTAAAGATTGTGGAACTCGATGTTCCACCAAGACTCTAGTGCAAGGAGACGCACAATGGGGATGTGTAGGAGTACCCTCAAATTTTAGGAAAATTTTGGGGGTGCAGGGGGATGTCGGGGTATATAATTTTTAATTTTATATATATATATATATATATATATATATATATATAATTCGAGTTCATATTCATTGTTCAATAATGAAAGCATAAATATTAAATAGACTAATAGTAATACAAATATTTTGATACATACATCATTCATATGACATACTCATTATTCATCCATACCATGAGATTCAATAAAAAAATTCAAATACATTGATCCATATCATTCATCATTCATCATTCTAAATCTACATTGATTTAAAAATTAAACTCGTCATTCATCACTGTAGAATCTAGACAAAAAGAAAAACATACTATTATATTACTATATACTATATATTATATACTAGATATTGAAGTTTGAACACTAAATTTATATAACTCAGTTTCAAACTAAAAAATAATTAAGAGTCGAGAGTCAAGAATCAGTCTGAGGTCATTAATATCTAGTGTCACAACTTAAAAGTTAAAACTAAAAAGTAAAAATGGATAATGAGCACTGAAAATAAAACCAACATCAAGGACTCAATCTCAATGATTGGTCCTCTACATCCATCTACTGCATGAAGTCATTGAGACCGTCAATGGGAATGTCGTTATCTGAGTCAAAGTCACTCTCTTGAGTAACGAACGGAACTCCAACCAAACCATGTTGCAACTCATCTGGTCCATCCTCATCATCTGCCTATGCACTATCCTCTGGATCCACATCCCATCGTGTTGTCAGTCCCCTCCGATACTCTGGTGTCTTCCTATGTGCAAGACATAGAGAATTATGCACTGCAACTAGCTTCTCTACTTTCCTTTGAGGGGGGACGCCCAGACACACCCCTCTTTGGGAGTCTCGTCACCCACACTAGGGAAACACACCCCCTTGTGTCTCCCCAAGACTCCCCAAAAAGGGCGTGTGGGGAAATGCACCCCCAATAGACTCCCTGTCCCGGGTGCGTGGGGTGCGAGGGGTGCGTGCACCCAACCCTCGGGACACTGGTGGAAATCAAGCATTGCTACTAGATGATGGGGGTGGCATGGTTGTTGTTGTTGCTTCATCATCATCTTTCAAAAGTTATGTTTCCAATTCTTTTAGATGTAGAGCTCCATCCTCCAAATTATCTTCCTTTGGGTTGTTGTCCCAAGGCATATTTGAATCAAGATGTATCAGCACGAGCCTGGTCACAATAATGTGTCAACAACCTCAAGTTGTAGAGCATAAAAACCAAGCTTTCTACTCGATTTTCATTAAGGTTGTTTCTTCTCACATTACGGATGAAGCTATCAGTGCTCCAATACTTCTCTGCAGAAGAAGTATTTACAACCTATGAAAGCACTTTTTTTCCAATTTTGACAAAAGTCCCTAGCCGCCATACATGTCCCACCTTGTGACAACATCTAATCTATCCATATCTTCCATTGCATGTAAAGAACCAAACACTCGAGTGCTAGTGAAGTATTTTCCTAATTCAAGATGTAATATAGCACACTCCTCCCTGTCAGAGATTAGCTTGTCTAATATTGTCATATACCCATTTTGTACTTCTGGATTTGTATGGGATTTGGTCCTAACCCCACCCCCGGGTGCAGGTTTTCCCAACCAAGATGAAGAGTAGTATTTTGGCATAAGGATATACGCCAAGGCATGTAGTGGAACATTAAGTTTATTCCACCGTGCACACACGAAATTGGGATCTATTTGCTGAACAATATATTTTATTTGCCCCAACATGTTATCCATCTGCTCATACACCTCCCCACTCACTGGTGCATCTATATCTGAAAGATGAATCATGCTATAAATGGGTTTGGTGTATTGCAAAACTTCCCTCGCACATCCCCAAAACAGACCGTCAAGAGCGGCCTCCTCCACCTCTTCAAAACCTTCCCTTTCAAGTGCGGATGGAGCCCTGTCCCTTAATACATGCCAGTGTTGACTTGATACCATGCTAGCCAATGACTCTCTTACCTTCAAAAGGCACCTAAAGGTGAGTTAATAGCTAGCAAATCTAGTCTTCCCAATCTTCAACAGCTCCAACCTTTAGTGGTTGCAGAAAAGCCCATGGGTATTACTATGATTAGTAATAAATTTAATCATTCTCTTGCCTCTCTTGTACAAATCACCAATGCATCTGTATTGAGGTTGTTTGATCTTAAAAATATCATGCATCAAAAGGTTCATTGTGTGAACCAAACACCCAGACCAAATTATGTTGGGGTATTTATCCTCAATTATTGCTCCTGCTGCCTTATAATTAGAAGCATTATCAGTGATGACTTGGATGACATTGTATGGCCCAATACTTTCAATTTTTTGAAGTAATGGTTCTACAATGTTGATGATGGTCTTGAATTTTTATGAGTAATCATTTGTTGAAAGGAAGACTACACCACTAGCAGACACCAAGAACACTTATTAATGGTTTTCCTTTTACATTTGTCGAACCATCAAATACAATGGATACACCACAGTCATTCCAAGAATTTGTCAATTTACCCAAAGCATGTGTTATTTTGGCTTTTTCATGATCAATTCCCATGGTTATAGCCTTGTCATACCCAGGGCGTTGTATCCTTTAGGGGCATCATTGATGGCACCAACCATTTTGTGCCAATAAAGTGAATGGAGAAAAATATAAGGTATCCCACATGCATTGAGAAACATAATTTTTTTTGCATCCACGTCATCCCTACACCCTTGATCAAGGAATTTTGATATGGTTCTACACCTTAAAGGGATGTTTGTGCATGTGCCTCCATATCCATTACCATGGGTGGATGTCGATAGAGTTCCTATTCTATGTGATTGTGGGCTAGTGGTGTCATGTTCAAAGTCACAATCCAGGTCAAGCACCTACAAAGACAGATCAATATCCTTATCAAGTCCTTCTGATCCAGTACATAAATCAGAGTCATCTTGAACTTCATTCAATCCTGAAAGCCCCATTACACCAACCAACAAGCACATAAGCAATAAGCGAAGCAGGGAAGGGAGAAGGAGGAAGGTGGGGTAGAAATAGGTAGGGTAGGTGGTGGGCTCACCTCCATCTAAGGCTAATTACTTACCCTACTAGCTTTTATTACACTTGAAGCCTTCTATTTCCCTTCCTTAAAGAAAGGCCCCAACAGAACACTGCCATGCAAAATTGGTTGGTACAATAGGAAAGAGTTCAGTGGAATAGATATTCACGCATGATTTTTTAGATTTGTATTGGGCTTCATCCTCTTCCCTTATGTATTTGGCTCTTTGTTGTTGTGACACATTCCACGAGTTTTGATTCCTATTTGTTTATTTCCATCCCATGCCATTTTCCCACAAAGATGCTTTCTGGAACAGATGTTTGAACCTGTGCAAGTGATTTTGCGATGGGGACATGTAAATTTAGTGGTTCCACCCCCTTTCCTTCCTGAAATCCTGTAACATATTTCCACAAGAAGGTTTAGTAAACTTTGGTTTTTTTTTCCCTCATCATCTCCACTCTCATTATCCTCCTCCTCCTCTTCCTCTTGGTACTCCTCTCCAGGGTTTTCAAATCTACCACTACCCACTTCTTCATCCTCTTCACCATTCCTTCAACACCCCAACACCATCATAACAAAAAAATGAACCAACATCAAGAGAATGCCAAACCATATAGCCATGATGTTTGAAGTTTTGAACTTTGGTGGAGTTATAGTTTCTTGCCTACGATAAAATGGAGGAATGGGAATGGGAAAGAGAGAAGAGAACATTTTCATTTAACATTGAACATATAAAAAACACAAATGCTAGATTAGAGTCTAGACCCTACCTCTTTGGTTCTCCAATGGTGCCTTCAATCCCAAGCTTCAATCATCCTTGTAATCCTCAAGCAACCCTCTCAATCTTCCTCAAGTTTCTCTCACTCACCTCAAGCTCCAATCATCCTCTCACTCACCAAATGATGCAAATGATGCATTGTAGGGAGGGGAGGAAGGATTTTGTTTATTTTTCCCTTCCCATCCCTCCATCAAAAAAAGTCGCATGCATATTTTTATCTCAGGGATCGCTTTTTGGCACGTGGGAGCAATCGCTCCCCGACTGCTCCCCAACTTAAAAAATCGCTCCAAGAGTGAACAGGAGTGGTTAAGGAGCAATCACTCCTCGGTTTCTCCCATGTTCGCTCCCGGAATGGCAAGAAACATCATATAGGGGTCATATAGGATGAGGTGTACATTGAGCAGCAACAAGGCTTTAAGGTGCAGGCTTAAGAAAGCTTAAGAGAATCTCGTGTTTGTAGGCTTAAGAAAGCTTTATATGCACTGAAGCAGACATCGAGAGCATGGTACGAGAGGATTCATGATTGCTTGCAGTAGATGGGTTTCCAGAAGAGTGAGGCAGATCCGACCCTATATTTCATTATGGTTGGTAAGGATCTACTCATTATGGATCTTTATGTGTATGATTTGTTTATTACAGGATAGGAGACACTCATCTAGCACTACAAGAGGGATCTTGCTTCAAAATTTGACATGATCGATATGGGATTGATGCACTACTTTTTGGGGTTGGGGGTTTGACAGGAGGATGGACATATCTTCGTGGGCAAATATGTAGGGGACATACTTAGGAGATTTTGTATGAAGGATTGGAAGCCTATGGCTACTTCAATGATCAACGACTGGAAGAAGCTACATGCCTCAAATTATGAGTTAGTGAATGCCAGTATGTATCATCAGTTGATAGGTTTGTTGATGTATATGGTCAATACTAGGCCAGATATTTGTTTTGTAGTCAACACATTGAGTCAGTTTATGATGGAGCACAAGAGGGTGCACTGGGTGGCTACAAAACATGTATCATGGTACATACAGGGAACAATGGACTATGGACTAGACTATATCCAGGGGGATTGAGTTAGGTTGACACGTTGTACAGACTCAGATTGGGCTGGCAGTGCTAGTGACTAGAAGAGTACTTCTTAATGTTGTTTTAGGTTGGGTTCGACGCTTTTGTCGTGGTTCAGCAGGAAACAAAGATCAGTGGCACTGAGTTCCCAGAGGTTGAGTACATTACAGCAAGTCAGGCCGATTGCAAGGCTATTTGGCTTCGTAGATTATTGTGTGGCTTATTTGGTCAGAGGTTGAGACCAACAATGATATAATGTGATAATAAGAGTTGCATTAAACTCACGAAGAATCTGGTATTTCCTAACCGGTCAAAGCACATAGACATCATGTACCACTTCATCCAAGATTTGGTTCAAAAAGGAATAGTGAAGCTTGAGTACATATCCACTAAGGAGCAGGTTGCAGACATTCTCACCAAGTCAGTGCCAAGAGGCAAGCATGTGTATCTCAAAAATAAGTTGGGAGTGGTGAGAAACACCTTCCTCGGTAAGGAGTGTTCAAAAAAGGTACCAAGGAGGTGTTTCCTAGTATTTTTTTCCTTTTTCCTAGGAAAACACATGAAAACACCTTTTTAGTAAGTGACTTTATGAGTTATTAAAGTCATGTGACTTAAAAGTCACTTTATGAGGTATGTTAGTACTGTGTACTTTATATTATTAAAGTCACTTTACGTTTTTAAAGTGACTTTATGAGAAAAAGGTACAAGGTACATCTCAAAGATATAAAGTGACTAAGGAAGCCATTAATGAGGGGGGGACATAAGAAAAAGGGTATCATGTGAAGATTATATCTCCGCCATTGAGCTATGAGACTTGAGATCTAATCTCAGTCGTAGATCAAAGGGTTAGGGTTTCTCCTCATCAAGAGAGACTAAAAAGGGAAAAGTGAGCTCGTTATTTTTCATGTGCAAGTTGGAGAAGTGAAGTGCAAGGAGGAGGAGAAGAGTTAGAGGCTGAGACAGACATTGTTGAAGGAGAGACTAAGCTACAAGAAGGAGATCACTACGTATAGCTTGTATCCCAAGGAGACAAGCCCGTGTTTCAAGGCAGCACTATAACATGCAGTTCTTGGAAGCTACAGCGGTCTCCAGCATGCAAATTAAGGAGGACTCAGCACAAGTTTTTAAGGGAAAGACTAAGCATTAAATGTGGTATCTCATGCCCGCATTTTAAAGAGTTAAAATATGGGTTGGAACTTGAAATTCACACTAGAAAAATTGTTGACTAGTGGCACACAAACAGAGGTATTCAATTCCTATGCAGTGGCTCGTGTTTCAAGGAGTAAACAGAGGTTGCCAACAATGGAATTAACAGCTGAAGTTTCAGACTAGTGGCTTAAATTTCTGAGCAGAGAAACCTGAGCAGAGGCTGAAAACTCACTTGACAGTGCCTCAAGTTACAGGGAAAATGTCCAGAACTGTAGCAAACAGTGGCCTGAATTTCTAGAGCTAGCACAAGTATCAAAGGAGAGATAAGTCCTTTAATGAGTTATTTAATGCTATATTCATTTCTCTAAGATTAGAAATATAAAATCCTCTTCTAAACTGGTTTTCCCCTTATGGGCTTTTCCAAAGTCAGCGTTGACCAAAAATTCTAGCGTCTCATTTATGTGTGAATGCTTGTTCTATTTTCTTATCAGTTGAAAATTGAGAGTTGAGATCTAATCTCATTCGTAGATCAAAGGGTTAGGGTTTCTCCTCATTAGGAGAGACTAAAAAGGGAAAAGTGAGCTCATTATTTTTCATGTGCAATTTGGAGAATTGAAGTGCAAGGAGGAGGAGAAGAGTTAGAAGCTGAGACAGACATTGTTGAAGGAGAGACTAAGCTACAACAAGGAGATCACTACGTACAGCTTGTATCCCAAGGAGACAAGCCTGTGTTTCAAGGCAGCACTATAACACGCAGTTCTTGGAAGCTACAGCGGTCTCCAGCATGCAAATCAAGGAGGACTCAGCACAAGATTTTAAGGGAAAGACTAAGCATTAAATGTGGTATCTCATGCCCGCATTTTAAAGAGTTGAAATATGAATTGGAACTTGAAATTCACACTAGAAAAATTGTTGATTAGTGGCACACAAACAGAGGTATTCAATTCCTATGCAGTGGCTCGTGTTTCAAGGAGTAAACAGAGGTTGCCAACACTGGAATTAACGGCTGAAGTTTCAGACTAGTAGCTTAATTTCTGAGCAGAGAAACCTGAGCAAAGGCTGAAAACTCACTTGACAGTGCCTCAAGTTACAGGGAAAAGGTCCAGAACTGTAGCAAACAGTGGCCCGAATTTCTAGAGCTAGCACAAGTATCAAAGGAGAGATAAGTCCTTTAATGAGTTATTTAATGCTATATTCATTTCTCTGAGATTAGAAATATAAAATCCTCTTCTAAACTGGTTTTCCCTTATGGGTTTTTCCAAAGTCAGTGTTGACCAAAAATTCTAGTGTCTCATTTATGTGTGAACGCTTGTTCTATTTTCTTATCAGTTGAAAATTGAAAAGTGAAAGTGAAGTAGAGTAGCCTAACAGTGTTTGGTTTATATTTGTATCTATGCTTATGTTTGCATTTAAATATGCAGTTGGGCATTAAACAATGACATACATAACAAACCTATATGAGAGGGTCTACAGCAGAATCCTAAAAATTTGTACAGTTATTCAAATTTGTCATTTGATTATCTACTTATTATATGTTGTTGGTTAATGTGTTTTTGTGCAATTGAATTAAATCCTAGAATAATTTCTTGTTTTCCTATAGCTTAATAAGCCTGAGTTATTTTTTAGGGACTACCCCCCTTTGCTTTGCTAGGAGTTAGCCTGGCAAGAAGAGTCGAGATAGAGTGACAATAAACTCGACTCGATACTCGCCCACAAGGCCACACCCAATGGATTAAATATTTCTTCCACCTGACCTAAGGTGTGGGTTATGCGGCAATAACACTACCAAAAGTTTGGGGTCGACTTCCACTCTAAACATGACAAGCTTCTTCACATGTTTAAGTAGCAACATAGGAAAATGATAGGCAAGGACGAAATATCTTCCTAGTGACAAAAATCCTTAGTTTAAGAACTCCCTTATGGTGTAATTACTTATACATGGAGTTACATTTTTCTTTGTCCTTTTCTATCCTAATATGTTATCTAGTTGTTTTTAACTTGTATTATACAATGACAAAAATATCATTTTTATGCTATTTGTATAATTTATAAATTATCATAATCAAGTGTAATGTCCCAAACTGGATATTTTGCTATTTTTTCCGAAATTTAACTCAACCAAAAATTTCACCATAAAATTACTATTCGATTAACAGAATGTCATGTAAAATATAACAAGTAGAGTGCATGCAATTCAATAACACAATGAGAAGAAATAATCTCATCTTTCATTATAATAAATCACTAAAAGAGTGTGCATGATGATAAAGTTGAAATCGTTGAGATAGACAATCTAGTCTCCAAAACTGATCTGCTTTGAAGCTGAAACCGGCCCTCCCAAACCTGAACTGAAATCAATCACTGCACCTGTGAATTCTGGTTGAATACACCAAGGAGATGAGGTTGGTTTTCGTCCACTCTCACCAAGATCACCTGACGGTTTCCGTCGTGAGCCTAAAGCTGAAGTAGAGAACCGAGTTCTCAAACCTCTTCACAAGAAGAAATCACACATTCAAGATGTCCTCTAATGGCCTCCTCCTCTTTTATAAATCTTATGGACCACTGTAGAACATCCTATTTTATTATTATTTTAATAATGGAGCACCTTTCCCTCTTTTATTTCAATTAAAATATTCCTTTTAATGTGGGAAAAGGGTAAATTGGAAACCATGCCTCCTCAGGTCATTGAAAATCACTTCTAACCATCTTATCCTATAGATCTTCTCATTCTGGTTCCAACGAGCTATTACAATAAGGTGTTCTGCCAAGTATTCCTCCCGAAATGCCACCTTAATTGCAATTAATTGAGTCAAGCCCATTAATAACTCTATTTTTTCTTAAGTTGTCGGAAAGCAACGGAACGAAAGGAAAAATGTGTGGATGATGTAATATACCAAGCGAATGCCATTGAACCTCACAAAAACTCCTCAAAACCCCTCTAAAAGCCCTAGAGTCCGCTAAGGATGCCAACCTGCACCTGTGACCTGTTTGCCCCCAACTCTGAAAGTCCATCCTATCCATGTCATAAGGAACACCAGAAAAAGGAACATTACAAATCCTCCCGCCCCAAGATTGTTTGCCCTCAAGCAATCTAAACCTGTGGACCAGTCTGGTGGCCCAATGTAATTGAGACACAGTGCCCAGATCCCATACAAACCATTGGGTGATGATATACATATGTGTCAACCCACCATGAATGAACCCCTCAATGCCCGGATCCCAAACTAATCTCTAACTGAACCTGTCATCAACCAATCCTCCTGGATCCCAATGCCAACGAGAACAAGTATCAGTGCTCCACGGCTCCTGTTGTGCTATAACTCCAACCATGAGTGCTTCTCTATCCACCGCGTACCAACTCATCACCTCTCTCCAATCCAACCCTTGGCATAGGCCAAGGTCAATCTCACCATGTTGATGTTGTGTTGGTATATTGATGAGTGGCCAACCTACATCCTGCTGCCAACTCAAGCATGTAGTATCTGTCATGTCTAAGGGTCCCTGCTCCACTATGCCCATGACTAAGAATATCATACCATCAGTAGGATACCAACTCATGATCTCCCACCAATCTAATTTATGGGCACCTGTGCAAGGAATACGTCTACTAGGCTAATATTGGTCCATGCTCAACTCCTGATGCTCCGCCCGATCAACCGACAAAATCTGCCCAAGAAATCCTGTCAGGTCAGTGAACAATATCCATCAAGAAAACCCTGCCTCTCTCCTTATAATGGGTACAAGTGGCCAAACTGTACTGCACGCCCTATCTATGTACTCCTAGAGAGGGTTGCTCCCTGAAAGTACTACAGCTCTGCCAGTTGCCTGTGCATCTACCAGCACCTCATCAGTGGGCCAGCCCAAAGATGGATGCTCCACTAGCTCCAACAACTACTGCAAAACTACCTTGTCAACCTCCAACACCTTCGGAGGACAAGTGTTTGCAAATACTGCCACCCTACTAATTGTCTGTACATATGTCTACTCCTCATCAATGGTTGACCCCAAGGGTGGTTGCTCATCGTCCTCCATCACGGGCTCAATATGAACCCCCAACTAGCTCTCCCCAAAGGGCTCATCATGCATACTGTGCACATCATCCTCCTCAGCTGACTCATGCTCCACCATCTGTTTCTTGTGCTAAATCATCACTAGTGACTCATCATCCCGAATGTCTCCCATAGGGTCCACTGACTGCTCATCATACACATTGAAATATAAATCGGGCCTGCTATCAACAACTCCGCATGACTCACGCTCCTCAAAGGCATCCTCGTATGAACTCATGGACTCGTCCAAAGAAGAATCCTCATCCTGAAAGTCAAAAGGAATCTCCTCCTGCTCCACCTTTATCATCTCCTCAGTGTCACTCAAGCATGAGTGGTGGGGTGCCCAAGGTCCCTTGCAGATGAAGCAAAGTCCCTTCCTCCTCAACTCATTCTTGCTGCATGATCCACCAACCCTTAGCAGCTCCTTCCTGGTCAATTGCCTTCTGAGCAGCTCAATGTTCTTCTTAACCAACCTTTCGACTAGTTCATAAGCAGCAGGTGAGACCAGTTGTTCTTTCCTCCAAATGCTCAACAATCTAGTTCACAACTACCTGTAAATGGCATCACGACCTCCCATACACGAAGACAAAATGGATTGCATATGTGTTATGACAGTGTCAGAATAATGTTTCCTAATGCTAAAAAAGCCTTGGAAC